>CM067344.1:37918992-37953992 GCA_034190875.2 Urechis unicinctus | reverse complement strand
CTGCGTTCTACTTTTACTTGGGCATTAAGACGATTTATCCGGTCGGAATGATTACAGTGAACGAGGACAACTTCAACTGCGGGCGGGCGTTAAGCCATTAGGACACATACTGGCCAGCTGTTAGTGCGTCTTGGTGGAAGAAATGAATGTGCAGTATATTGCGTATGTTGTGCGTTTTTTTACGGAAAGGGGCCAACACTCATTTGGCCTGTGCATAATTTTGAACTGCGCGCTGAAATCATCGTTTTTCAGTCAGTGGACTCTTATTACACGCAGCTTGTTGTATTATCTACGACCATTGCCAATATTAACAACTCAGATTACAGCCCACACAATAACAGGTAGCGATTGATCCACTACAATGTGTGCTACGCAAAAGTAGACTCACCTAAGTGTTTTTAAACATTCTTCTATCCGTGCATTTTGCTGCACAAACAAAGGTTCTGATCAAACAACCATCATCAACCAGTACAGAAAAGCTCCGAGTGCAGTAGGATGACCAATTCAGCCGTGGCTGTTGTATAGCTAGCCTTGGCGAAATTTTATAGTTGTTCAAAAAATTATATTGGAACATATGCTCCAATGCACTTTCAGTTTGTCGCAATGATTAATATTGCAGACGATCCCAATCCAAACCACTAAGAGTAGTACAGAGTGCTGTTTGTATTTCTATGATAATGATTCATTTAATCATTAGCCATGCAAATACGCTTGTACCACAGGCATTTAAGTCAATATCCCCGAGCGACAGTGAAATGTGTATATAATAGAAAGTAGGAAATACTGAGCGAGCTCTGGGCGCGCTGTTGGTCATTGTCGAAAAAGACTTATGATTATCCAACCATACCGACGTATTGGACACATGCTATAAATAAAGCTATGTTACAATTGTCTGGAGCGAATATTTGCACCGGAGCCGACCAGCAGCAACACGATGTCTCGTAAGCGAACTGCTGTACCGGGTGAAGGCATTAGACATCGCGCACTCGCACTGGCTACAGCTAGATGGATCTCAGACGAGCCATTTTGGAGGGGGGCACATTCATGTTGCTAAGCTTTGTTTGTGTTAACAATGTGATCGTTGTTTATCGAGGTGCGATTTACCTATTTGTCGACGTTGCCCCATGTGGAGAACACAAACCTTTTCCCGTGTTTTTAGAATATAAAGTCATGCAAATCAGGTCACGGGATCAATCGCTCTCTCTAGTCAGCTGACCTTACTCACTGGATGACCTCTTTGTTTTTATCGAGTAACATGGATCTCCGTGCGTCGTATTCAGCTCAATTAGGGCACCACGTTTTGATAAGTGGACAAGCAGGCATTGGGAAGACGTTTATAGTTTCATGCATCGCCAAAATGCTTGAGCGTTCGGGGAGAACCGTCGTCAAGACTATGTTAACTGGAATTGCAGCCTACCTGGACGAACTCTTGATGCTTCATTCTCGAGGAAGATAACTGAACAAACCTTACATTTGTATTGTTATAATCAAAATTGAACATGATCAGGCTGTCACAGACTTAGTTCAATTTACTGGCCATGTCTTCAAATTACAGAGTGCCCTCGCTGAATAAACACAAGTTATATACTTGCTGTTTTCAATCGAAACCTATAGTCATCTCCATAAATATATATATTTAATCCTTATTTCACTTACCAAGAGACAAACTTCTCAATGACAGACAATAAAACTCTGGAAACTGACATAATATGACGAAAATCGATCAGATTGGAGCCAAAACTATCTTCAAATTGAACCGGTCAGCTGCAGCCAATCACAGCTGAGGTGGCATATCAGAGATCCAGCTGCTCCCGAGAGCTGGATCATCGGGGTTACCGACTTTCTATATATATATATATAGATATATATATATACGAGCCAAGCGAAACTGAACACTAACGACTCGTTGGATTGACTTAAGTGCCTGTGGCTAGTATAACAACACATTGCATAAATGTGACAGACTGTGGTCACATGCTTGAACCGATTAGTCTTGATATTTTCATGATATCAGATTAGCAACACATTCGTTTTTCTTTTCAATATAGACCCTGCATAACAGCAGAAATTGTTAAAGTGACCGTCTTTTATGCGACAGAGCAACAGAATCATCTTTCTTTTAGATATGGACAATGAATAACAGTGTAAATTGTCAAAGCGACCGTCTTATATGCTACAAAGCGGATGCCGTCATAGCTAATAATATTAATGGATGAAAAGACAGAATATCATTGACTTGGCGCCGAACGTTGGCTTAAATGGAATGTACAATACAACACCACCTGTGTAGTTGAAATGTAAAGGTCACCTTTGGGGCTTTCCCACAAAGAGCTTCGTTCGTTGTATGGAGCAAAATTCTGCATCGTATAGTATACAAAAAGAGTTAATTGCTATTGTTATTTTGGGTCCTTAAGTGCGACAAAGCAATTACAACTGAAAAATGTGTCCGTCTGATAATGCATATTTCATGTTGGTGACAGCATTTACCACATAACCGCAAATTAAAGTGGCATTAAGACCTGCTTAAAAAACATCATTCAAATCGTGGTTAGCCTTCGCCATAAAATGCCTCATTAATGACCTTGGACCATATTGCTGTTGCTTTCCCACCAGCTATGGCATATACAACTGTGTATGATATTTCATGATATTTAATTGTCATCAATAGTCAGATTGTGACTTATCTGTGACCCAGACGGCTAAAATCGTAAGTGTGTTTCGAAACCACATACAACTAAGTACTTGGTTCAAATCATTAAAGGTGGGCGTATCTTATTCAATATTTACAAAACTTAATGGTGTTGGGTGAATAGTATGGGCCACAGCTACCGTCAACATTAAAGAGGTACAATATCGTTCAGTAACTGACACACAGTAGTGTTCACGATCGCACAATAGTGATCATCGTTAGTGCTTTATAATTTAGTATAATGGTATAATTTTATAGTGTCATTTGCATTCGGCTATTTCGGGTGATAACTTGATTCATGAGGCGGGCTTCTGTACACCGTGCCTGTTATTGTTTGCTGTGCCATGTTTTGAGTCCATGAGTAAATACAAAGATTACTGAATTCCGCGTGTGGTAGGGTGGTTAACTGCCTACACTATAATAACTGTAATCGAGTGACAGACTGCTCATTTAAACCTGCCGGCCGGAAGGTACAATGCATGACCCGAGACAATGCGCTATCCCGTTGTACATTGTCGATTAAAGTGCATAGCCAAACAATAGAGATTTATATAAACATTTCTAAAGGAATCTGAAGCCTATCAAAATAATGCTTGAAGGATGAATAGGAATACGACGGGTCCAAATCTGAATATGTATTAGCCCCATCAACCGACACTGTTTGTACCATTTTTACACTTGCGGAAAACAATAAACAAAGGTTTATACCTAAATGTACGCGCTGTTAAATTACCAAACACAAGCAAGCTTTATTCGTTTAGGTAAAAAAGAAATAATTACCATGATACGTAAGAGAATCAATGATTCGAGGATGTCTATTTGTCTGGAAATAATACTGATGCTCACTTTGCCAGTGGTTTGCTGTGACGATGGACGGTGATACGCAGATTAGTAGAATACATTTGGCTTAACGCCTTTTCACTTATTCATAAAGGCTGACCAGCGTGCAATATTTGAAAACAACCCAATTATGTCACATCTGAAATTAAGCGGGGCATATGTTTATGGTAAATATATCCTCTATTGGCATTTGGTGTAATAAATAAAAACACAAACCAATAATTATGTTGTGAACACATAGAGAGGGACACATCCTAATAAGGTGATGTGAGGATAGTTAAGAACTAACATGTGCACACGCAGCTCTGTAGCCAACGTAGCTGTACACTCCATCACTCCTAAATGCTACTAAACTCTCCGTTCTATAAATGCGCGCCACAGCACATATTCTGGTTGATTCATTTATTCAGCAGCCTGGCAATTTGAATGACTATGATTAACTATGTTTAGGTAGGGAGTATTTGACTTTACATTACAATAGAAATGTGGCTTAGTGTAGCGATTGTAGAGACTTTATGGTAATATTTCGTACAAAGTCAATATTTATTTAGTGCATTTGTGCAGCTGAGTAGTGCACTAATCAATTAGATAATGGTTCATTACATTTCGAAAATTGCTGTTGAATTGTGGCCACATGCAAGCTTTCAGCACATAACAGATGGCTACTGAATGTGGTTCCATTGTAATTGCAGTCCCGGTGTTTACATTGAGATGGTAGAGAGAGGATGCAACGGTTGGGACTGCATACAACTATAACAAAGAATAGGTAATGCCGAACTGTTATGCAGTAATATGTGTTTGTTGTTGCTAATTTAACAGATTTACCTACGCCTAATATGAAGCGCTTATCAACGTAACGCTCTCCCTCCCCACATCCACATCACAGTCTACATTCAGTTATATTCGATTAACTAATGCTTGATGATAACAACACCATCGCAGCAAAATCTGACCAAACACATGAAATGGTATATGATTATTTTGCACTCACTGATCGTGACGTTCTACTATATAGATATCATATACAGATCCATTGAGGTTTTCACGTGTTTATTCAGGAAATACAGAAACGGAACCGACTAGAAGCGCCACCCGGTGAATGCTATCACAACTAGTGAAGTAGTCATTCATTATGTTAAATAATGTGGGGATATCACATTCCTCCACACTTAAATCATGACCTCCATGTTATCAGACCAAAATGCAAACTATCAATATTGTACCAATGTTACCAAAAATAATGTTAATAATAATCATCGAAATAGCTCAATGTTCTATGGTATCATATCTGTTCGATCAGGTTGGTTTCGGAGCTTCTACAATAGCGCTCACTTTGTCGTCAAGAGGATGCAGTCCCGATGCATCAATCTTGTGTCCTAGATATGATACTTAACTGGATAAGAAGGTGCACTTGTCCTTCTTTAGACGCAATCCTGCTGTACAGAGACGCTGGAATACTCTTTCCTCTACAGATGGTGCGGATACGAGCACATCATCCAAGTAGCAACATACACCAGGTAGGTCACCAAGCAAGTTGTCCATACATCGCTGGAAGATTCCAGGACTTGACTAAATGCCAAACGGTAAACGTTTGTATTGAAGCAGTCTACGTGGTGTGTTAACTGTAGTGAATTTCCTGCTATCCGGATGTAGTGTTACTTGCAGGTACGCATTACTGAAATTTAGTTTACTGAACTTTTGTCCACCAGAAAGTCTAGCATATAGATCCTCTACACGCGGAATTGGATATGTGTCAGTTTTTGCTACAGTTAGTAGTCACCACATAATCTTATCTTCTTTCCATCGCGTTTAACTACTGGTACAATTGGGGCTGCCCAATCAGAATGCTGGACCTTTTCTATTACTCCTTGCGCTTCCAGATTATCAATCTCTTCATTAACACGATCCCTCAGTGCATAGGGAATAGGTCTGGCTTTGAAGAAGCATGGTCTAGCATCAGCAGGTACTTGTAGTTGTGCGGATACTCCTTTAAGCTGACTAAACAGTTCATCATACTGTTCTAGCAACTGGTTGATGTATCGTGTACATTGATAGCATGTACCTCGCCCCAGTCGATTTTGACATGTTGCAGCCAGTTCCTACTCAATAGTGTTGGACCACTACCAGATACTACTAGAATGGGCAGATTCTTTTCCTGTCCATTATGTTTGACTGAGACTTCTCCTTCCACTTTGATCTTCTCATTTGTATAGGTGGATAGACTACATCTACTTTTCTTGAGCGGCTTTGACTGGAAAAATTCATCAAATTTTGTTTTACCCATAAGAGTGGCTGACGCTCCTGTATCAATCTCCATTTCAAGCTCTTTTCCGTTTACCTCCATCACTGCCATTAACGGAGGCGCAGGACTGATCCGGTCACTGACAGAGTAAACAGTATATAGGGATTCTTCTACAATGTCATCGGTGGTAATGGTTTGTAGTGGTTGTTTGGACATATGACATGTTGTTTGAATTTGACAACCATTTTTCTTTCTACATGCCTTGACAATGTGTCCTTTCTTGTGACAGTAGTTACAAATAATATCTCTAGCGAAACATTTGCTGTGATGATATTTTGTGAGAGGCACTATAACACTCTTTTTGTTGTTGGGTTGGGGTGGTTGGAATGATGGCTTCTTATTTCCAAGCTTGGCATAACCTTTCTTGGCTTGCATTTTATGCACCCTATTTCCTGTGGCACCAGGTGTATCATTGATGGTTTGTGACTTGGTGCTTGATGATTGAAGCGCTGCTACACTCTTATCTGTGGCTTCATAGCTTAAAGCAATGTCCAATGCCTTAGCATATGTCAAGTCAGTCACATCACACAATGCTGTCATTATCCGTTCATGACGAATACCCACCAATATCCGATCTGCCAAATCTTGTTCCAATTGATCACCAAATTTACAATGTTCAGAAAGTCGTTTCAGTTCAGCAATAAATTCAGTAACTGACTGGCCTGGTTCTCTGTAAGATGAGTTAAATGTGGCTCGCTGGATGTTTGCAGATGGTTTTGGACAGAAATGTTCAGTTAACAACTCCACAATATCCGGATAGTTCTTGTCAGTCAATCGACTCGGCTGTACAAGATTCCGCTCAATACGTATGTTTCAGGTCCACAGCAACTCAACAGAATGGCTTTCTTCTTATCATCGTCATTGACATCCTTAGCCAAAAAGTAGAACTCAAATTGTTCCTTATAACTGTTCCAGTCCTCATTCACATTGACTGAGTTTAAATGTCCTTGCGTCGGCATGTTGTTTTCTATATTTTGAATGCAGAAATGTCCTTGACACTATTTCGTAGTTCAACGGTCAGGAAGGTCAAATGCGATCGTGTCGTACATCACGAAATTCGAGAGGGACGGATTCCGACTTCACCATTAAAATCAATAGACTTTACACGGGGGTTCGTTTAGAAGTTAATGAACACTCACTTCTATGGATGTTTTGGGCTTACAGTATCCAATCCTCGTCGCCAAAATGTGACGTTCTGACGGGCAGGCCAAGCAAACAAGAAACCTCGCCGCAGAGGTCACATAAAACGCCTATAATCACCGCGGAACATTGGTGCTACTTTTGCAAGCATCAGTGGTGCTGTTATATCTCACAGGTGTGCGAGATTTGTTATATCTGTATAATAAACAGTTTTGTGTGTGAATCGTCTTCTGCGTGTCATTTGTTCATCTTGGTTATTTCCAGGCTTTCCATGGAATAGGAACAATTGACACACAAGACTAACAGCAAAGCAATACGTCATAACTCAAATAATCATATGCAGTGTTTAAAGTCCATTTCAGCCATAAAATTTCAAATTAGAATGGACGCAAACCCACAGACGCATAACATCCTTTAATTATTTGCTGCCGCGTCACCAAGGTTTTTACATCCCGTTTTCGCCAAGCCAAAGTGCCACCTAGTGTTGAAGTCAGTAATAGGATGCACGCATTAACCCAAGAGAAGCACGGCACCATTTTACACATGCAGTCGAAAAAGTTGTAAGATCTTGGTATTTAATGCTTTTCCTCATAATCTATTGTTGTGAATTGATGCTTTGCCGCAACTCAGACAAACTGGCCACACTATTACAGTGTTTTAAAAAGTCAGATGTTGGTGGATGCTGATGGTGGCAATGAAACGGGTCGAGGAGAAATTTCATTCAAGAATCAATTCCTATGAGGATATTAGCATGGAACGATCGCCAAAAAGGAGCACGACGTATTACCAATCGTCTGTATCGGCGACCCCAGACTCTCTGCAAGCTTAGTCCTTCACAAGATGAATTAAGAAACTCATTTTACATAGAGTTAATAAAGAAGATAACTTGTGCATGTTGGGAACAGAATTGATTCCCGGATGATATTGCGGTAATATGTAAATAAAAATGACTCCTTATGCATCCCATATCTGTAAAATATGCTATTGTAATCTACTTTGGCATTAACTGGTGGATAAACTAGGTGAAAGTTGTTACACAATTCCATCCCTGCTGTTTTCTCTCAGTGACTAATCTCGGCTTTGAAGAGCAAACCAATCAGCTACAGACATGTAACAGCAGCATGCAAGCATAAATCCACTTTCTATTTCAGCTTATTTATGGAAGTGATATATGTTTTTGCACCCAGTGTGGAGGTTTATACATGGATGGACGTGGACCAATAGCTTCTTCGGTGTTTACTGCATCATTGCATCTACCACAGGGTCACTTAGCCTACCATATAAATCACTGTAGGCGTCCGACGACAGCTCACCACTTGTGCCACTTAGCAAGTGGTCATGTTGTCGTTTGCTGTTTCAGAGCTGACATGACACAGAGCTTGGTAGTTTTGGTCGTTTGATTCCCTAATATTATGATTGTTGAGTTTTCAAGTGGTAAGCGATCGACTACATATCGAAAACAATGCATTGCTTTTCAACGAAGAGTAATATTCGCTACAATTATGTGGCTAAAAAGGCCAAGGTGCAATTCAAATTCAAATTGATGTCTGTAATGCGCAATGCCGTTAACCGCTACTCTTCATTAATTACACATGTGCATAGGTCACGGTACGCAATGCTGTTTAATGAAGGACGCTTGTAATGAAGATTGTTCTCAGGGTTGGAGTACCAACCCATCTGATATGGCTGATAAGCCAAGTGTATGCTGTCGAATGTGACGTTGTTGTGGGCTCTTCTCGTACTTATTCGGCTTTGGAAAGTGAATACGATAAACTCGTGTTCTCAAAGTGGCTTATTGTTGTTACCGAGCAATTCCCGTATGAATGTGAATGAGTTATATGATTGCGTGCATTCTGGGACGTAAGGTATGCAGGTGACTTAGCCCTAATTAGAAAACAAAAGATGATCTCGAAAGTATAAGCGAAAAATTAAAAGCAATTAAACCTGGTGAAAAATAAGACAATGATGCATACGCGTGGTTGTGGTGTACGGCAATGGAGAGTTGAATATAGACGGTACTGCAAACTGCAGGTTGACAATTATAAATACACACGCTCTAAAAAGGATTAGCTAAAGGACACGGATATCTAAGCATGTGTATCCATTGCTTTTGCACTGAAGGTGAGGTTTAGGGAAATATCCGAGGGGGAAACAGAATGATGTGATAAACAGTTAATATCTACGAATTGTGAATACGTATTGAGTCGCCAACTGCTTTGTGGGGGCACAAAAGGAGAAGCCGAATCGTATATAATCGGCTGCAAGCAATTACTGTAAATGCCACTGCGGTGTAGCTTTAAGTGCGCTATTTACTTCCTCAATCCATGCTGGGCTTTCCCCTTTGAATCAAACGCTGATAGCTGATGAGGTGATACGTAATGTAAATCAGAACGATGATGTGTCGATTTTCAAAAATACAATTTATTGCAACAATTCGTCATCAATAGGAATTATAGTCTTTTAAAGTGCTTCTTTGTGATAACGAATTACAGGTAAATCTCATCGGTCTCACAGATAACAGTTGATGTGTTTTTCTTGATTAAGCCTCACTACAGGCGCTATTTTGTTCGGGTTTGCAATACATCAACTGACCAAACTATGAACATGGCATATGCATGGTGAAGCAACTAGTTGGAATAATAATGCAATAATTGCTAACATATACTGTTCGAAGGTCAACAGAGAGGTTTATTGCCCAGCTTACAATAATACCAATATGGAGGAGATAAGCTCCGCATACACAAATAATTCACGTTCTGACATTTGTGTGCCTGATTGCCGAGGTCCGTGATGCTCTTCTTTATCACACACTGCAACATGCATGCGGCTACAAGGGCAGGTAATAACTGTCAGGCGACAACCCAATCATTAAATAGGCTCGCATTCATGCATAGTAAACCTTGCTGGCGTCCTTCTGGTTCTATAAAACGCACATAGCCTATTGTCGTCGTATTCATGTGTTTGTATAGTATCAAGCTTAGTTGTTAAGCTAGATGTCACATTGCGTGCAAATAATATAGACCTTACCATATCTGCCTCTTCTATTAACATATAAGTAGACGCAGATGCGTTCAATAATCGTCTTATTTGTCATTTAACGAATATTGGACATAATAAAGGTAATAAAGTACCCTCCCGTCAATGACACATCATAAACACCAACTAATGAAACACATGCACATTAAAACCTTGCGCTAGCTTGAATACCGACTGACAGATACATCACTGGACAACGTGGATACATACATACTTACATATTTACATACATACATACATACATACATACATACATACATACATACATACATACATACATACATACATACATACATACATACATACATACATACATACATACATACATACATACATACATACATACATACATACATACATACATACATACATACATACATACATGCATGCATGCATACATACATACATACATACATACATACATACATACATACATACATACACGCATATACATACATACATACATACATACATACATACATACATACATACATACATACATACATACATACAGTACATACATACATACATACATACATACATACATACATACATACATACATACATACATACATACATACATACATACATACATACACATACATACATACATACATACATACATACATACATACATACATACATACATACATACATACATACATACATACATACATACATACATACATACATACATACATACATACACATACATACATATACATACATACATACATACATACATACATACATACATACATACATACATACATACATACATACATACATACATACATACATACATACATACATACATACATACATACATACATACATACATACATACATACATACATACATACAGGAATATTATATATTTGCATATATGGTCAGTTGATGTACGTGTTTAAAACGGATAGGCCGACTAGAGAGGCCTTGAAGTCAGTATCAATGAGTACGTGGACTTCATTGCTTTCAATTATTTGTCATTAAGGACAGTCTCCAGATTGTAGTTTGTAGATAATTGCACCCCAAGAAGTTGTACGCGTATACTAATCGGAAACAATTGCCTAGTTTTTATCAGTAGCCTGTCACCTTTATTGCTATTTACACAGCAATAAGCGAACATTTATTCTATGCAATGTTGCGTTCTATCCCGATCCTGCCGACGAAAGTAGATGGCATCATTTTACAGCCAACAGTATAATCCTCAGGCATGTAAATTAAATAGAAGGTCTTTGTTACTCAAGCGGAAGGTGTCTTTGCTGGTATTTGCGTCCTCTTGGGTTAAATATACATGGTTGAAACATGCGTAATGCTAAGCATATTCGTTCCTTGCTATGCTATCTGCATGCAATGTGCATCCATCTATATTATTCATAAAGTGCTTTGTTATGCTCGTACACGGCACATTTGTCCATGCAGAGTCAAAACATCAGCCAACAAGCCAGTAGAACAGTGTCATACGACCCTACAAAAACGGCAGTCAGATTTGACATGCAGGTAAGAGATTTATATGAAAGCGTACTCAGAAGGTAATCCAATCTTAAGGTAAGATTAATGTTCAACGGCGGTGTGTAGTTAAGTTATATTTGGTGGCTATATGAGGATATGCAATATCCACAGCACTTCTAGGTAAGCCTTCGAAAATGTCATTATGAAAATTGTTAGATATAAATATTAGATATCAACAGATACTCTCAATAAAATACACTTTGGAACTTTTAGCGGCACATATGTATTGTATGGAAAAAATGGGAGCCGCGGATATCTAGTAATTGGAAAACAAAAAGAGATAGTTTTGGTATAAAGTAGTGCGTGGTTGGATGTTTGGTGTCGTCATAGAGATTGTTAACATTTTAGAAAAGAAGATTGTTACGTCTAGCGAATGGATTGTCGCATATGATACAGCGAGGGCAATTCTGCTGATCCATTGTCTTCACATTAGCATGGACGTATTCATTTGTTTGCGCCTAAACGCCGTACATGAGTCCGGCATATGCCTTTTTCATGGGATGCAAGTTGGTAATTTAGAGTACATAGTTTAACAATCCTTAGCACATGAGGGTCACTAATAACTCTGGGCTGTGCCCATCATGTCGTTTCGTAGCTCAGATGTAACAACCTTAGAAGACTTTTTAACTGCACAGAATGGAATTAGCTGCATAGAGATGGCGATCTTAAAATCGCTGCTTTGCATGCAATAAGTGCCATACCTTCACGATTAGCGATACTTGTCACGACAAGCTGGAAAGGAATATAGCTGCAACGTCAGGTTGGGGTAGCTTAAGGCTGTCTCCTAACACATAACCTTGTATCGATATTAGCACACTGTGGCTTTTAAAGTGCAGATGCCAATTCAAATTTGTACATTTTTGTCAACGTGTTACAAACGTAGAGAGGGATTGCGAATAACATGATGTCACCGAACAAGTGATATTGAGGTTTCATTTTATTTCTGTAAATAACGTGTCATCGCGACGGTGATGGATGAGGATTATTGTGACTCTTGGCTCAAACCTATTGCCGAGACCTGGCGACAAAACCAGCAAGATGTTCCCACCTTTCGATCGCACCCATTACGTGGGTCGAAAGGCGACGCCGTTAACCATTGTACCCCGTACCTCGTTTGACATCTTTTAGTCTGCTCATAAGCTGTAAAAGGTTTATTCCGTAGACATTGCTCTCCTTCAGACGTCAGCCATTAGTCCATGTGGTCATAGGTAGCCGCCTAAACTATATGTACTTTTCTGCACTTGGAAAGATACTTTTCCTTCCTCCTCAAAATGGCCGCCATGATCAGGCGGGTTTTGTGCAATTTTGTCGTGTGCAACGTTACAGGTGTTGGCGCTAATGGCTTCCTATGTATATGGCGATTGGTCACAACCCCGTGGATGTAACTTTTTCTAGTGTTATCCTGTTAGACCGGACAGACCCAAGTGCTGATTAGATCGTTCTCATTTTAATCCATGAGTTTTGCATACGTTGACACAATACACAACTGGATGCTGTTTGCGACTTGCGGACCCCGCCCCAACCCACGCAAAGTAAGGCTTATTTCTACCAATATCCAGCCGCTCCTAACTTTCGCTTATCAATCAAACATGTTTTCAACAAGTGCCTTCCGCAAACAAAACTAAGCTCAGTTCGTGAGTGTTGCTAAGCTACTCTTGATGCGGTTGTAGTATAGCTACCATTTGACGACCTAATGGAGTTACAGCAGACTCAGCGGTTAGTTAAGCTACCCAATTTGTGCAGCCAGGTAGTTGAAAGTGTGCGCGAGTGCAAGCATAGAAATCCTTCTAACTTATAAGAAGGCGGCGAAACCATAATGTAATAATATGGCCGAATAGCTGTCGATCTTATTAAGGCTCGTGCGTGCGCGTTGTGCATCTTAGCACGGGTAAGAACATTTCCAGCAAAACACGAGAACCTAATAGCACTTATTATTTTTGTTATGTAGGCTCCATTTCTGCGCTGCTCTTCTAATCCATTGTAGTATTATTAAACTGACTTCGGATAGTTCATGACTAAAGGCATTGCCACAGAAATGTTACCTTTTTTCATTGCCAGGTTTATCCACTCGCAATAACCAATAAGTCAACGGACACTATCCCAAAGGAACGGAACAGAAACGAATGGATCGAATGCTAACTTCAGCTTGTTCTGTTATCAGTGAAATCCTTGATGCTTGGGCAAATAATACGAAAATATGTTTTTAAAAGATTGTTCTGCTTGTATTCTGCAAAACAATTGCCACAGAGTATAACATATTTCGTAACTTTCTGACCATTGTCAGTCTTCTGAGATTGTGTTGCTTTTTACCAATTTAGTTATATAAAATACCCCCCCCCCCTTGTTATAATATTTCGTTCTTTATGAACCCCTTAATTGCAGTACACCAGCAGATGCATAACAATTGGAAAGAGAATTGCTGAATAGCGGATACTTCCCGCTGAAATATGCCTGACAGATACATATCCTGCTAATTTATCTTTACGTTTCAACAGAGACTTACATAACATTTATTGTATATGCACAAGCTCTGTGTAATTGCATATGTCATATTCGTGAATGTCACCGAAAAAGTCCGTCATATAAGCTTTGCCTGAGATACAGGATAAATATAACCCACGCATGACACATATGAACGTCACTGAGAACGCATTTATGTGGATCCCATCCTCGGCTTGCTGCATATATTGTCTCATTTGCCATGATGCAAATCAGAAGTAGTACTTTGTGCTCTATGGTCTAAGCATACATTCACTCATATAGCCTCATGCCATAAAATGCTATAATCGGATACAATAATACAAAATCTTGACTAGATATCTTCCACCCAGTTGTCAAGTTAATTAGTTTATATATATATATATATATATATATATATATATATATATATATATATATATATATATATATATATATATATATATATATATATATATGCATATATATACATATATATATATACATATATATATATGTGTACATATATATTTTTATATGCATATATATTTATATATATATAAGTACGTATATATATATATATGTATATATATATATGTATATATATGTATGTATACATACATGTATATATATGTATGTACATATGTATATATATATATACATATATGGATATGAATATATATATATATATATATATATATATATATATATATATATATATATATATATATATATATATATATATATATATATATATATCTATATATATATATCTCTATATATATATATATATATATATGGTATATTTTATTTAAAGCAGTAGTTCATGATTCAGGATTGTGACACTTGAGCAGAGAAAAACTGAAAAGTGAATGATCAAATGCAGACATCAGTACCTTATATAGGGAAGCATACCAGGTCACAGCATTCTTGACGCTTCCCGCTCACAACTCACCACGTGTCATGTTGCAGAGCACTTTGATCGTATCCACGTGCTCAGCCTATCTACTCCATCTTTCAAAATGCAATTGCGTAATTGTATGAATGTAGAGTCCGTTTTGTATCATGTTTGTTTTGATGTATGTTTTATGAATGTTGAATAAAGAGCCCAGGTTGTATTGAGTTATATGTTTGCATGTGTGCGCTTTTAGTTCATATTCCTCTATTGTTATATTCTTGTCATGTATGGTTTATTAATGTTGAATAAATAGCCTGAGTTGTGTAAGCATGTGTGCGTTTTTAGCTAATATTCCTCTTTTTATTATAACATATGCTACTGCCATAAATAAAATGTACCACACATTCTTCTGGTGCTCGGTTTCTGTATCTGTACGCGTTTGGTTCAAGGGACATATCGTCCCAAGACGACGGCCCGCAAAATGCCCTAGCCGCCGAGTCTAAACGCCCTTACGGCACTTGATCCCGGGACGATGAACGGTAGACATTATGTTTTAAATTTAAGTCATATCATGATAATAAATTCATTAATACTGTTCCTTTATTAAATGAAATATGTAGCATTCAATATATTCCCGGGGGCGAACTAACCCGAGGGCGAACTGTCCCAGCGAGGGCGAACTGAACGGGGCGAACTGTCCCAGAACTATCAGAATAGGAATATGTCAATAGATTGGACTACGACAAATCACATCCTTACGTAACAACCAGTGATAAACATACCCCTTTCTAGATGACTGAAAGATTATCGTAGTGGGTAATGAGCTAAGCTACAAATCGGGTATCTACCCATATGATCATTAAAACATTTGCCGTAATACAATGAGTTTATAAATCTGCAAAACATTATTGATCACAAAATTGGCCTCCTACCTGTCCAATAGCGGTAAATTCATATCGTTATTGATGTCTATCATTACCCATGGGAACAATACCACGATTGTATGATATTGCAATATCGATGCTGCTTATCATAGAGATGAGTGATTGTGTATTTACAGAGTGTACATACGCTTGATGTATTGCATGTTATGTTGACCGTACAAAGCCTATATCGTCTATCTATATATGCATTATTTATAAAGCCCCGTCGTCAGGGATGAAATTATTTGGAGCCATTGTCATGTATGACCATCGTCAAACACGTATTTCCATGTTTCTGTTACTTTCATCAGTCAAGATATATATGTACACGATACTGATCCAATTAACCAGTAATCTATTATGCAAACACTTTTTCAGGATTTTTTTCATAGTTGGAGGCTGATTATTCAATACAAATAATATCGGAGAGATTGGATAATTTGCGGAGAAGGAATATGTACTTAAAGGCGCAAAAACGGGTAAACTGATAGGGCTTGATGGGTATTGAAAAGTATATAGTTATATGTACTATATAGTTATATGTATTGTTGCCTTGGAGAACAAAGCATTAACACATGCATGATGTATTTCTGAAGGCTCGACAGGTGGATAAAGTCAACGACATTCGGATGAGTGTCTACAATCTTCGGTTTTTCAAACAAATTGTGTTTTTCCCAGTCATAAGCTAAAGATGGTGTTTCTAGAAAAGGTTATATTTAATGATGTTTTGCTATTCCTCAAACAAGACAAACGCGTCTATTCTCGGCGATTGAACGGATCATTGGTCTAAGAGCTGTGGATTTAAGCTTACGACACATAAAGTCATATTACAATTGATTTCTACGCTAATGTAGCTTGCCGCCAAGAAAGGTATTGGTCCTCGGTAGCGCCGACGTTTCAATATAAGGTGCTGCGATGACAACTTTGACTCACTCAGCATGGCAAGGCTCTAATTCGATGCCAAAGCAGAATAGATGCTTCACGCAAATCAATAATTTAATTAACATCAAGAAAACGAATCCTCTCACAAATAATAGCTGTAAAACTTATTCATTTACCGCTCCCTGTTCACAGCTCCAATATCACCCGGCTTATTAGTATTTGGTTGCAACGTTTTTAAGCCTGACCGTCCATTACACCACCATCTTATAAGGTAATCATTACACACCCAACAAGTTATGCAGTATTCATTAGGCTTCACAACCCTTTGACGATAGTGGTCGAAGATGCCATGAAGGGATGTTCTATACTTTTTCAGTTGCAATTGCAATGCTTGCTAGTAAGTCAACAGCTGTGTAATGTTGTGCATGCATGATTTCTGTCATGCTTGAATGTTCATAAGAAAGAATAGGCTATATACTATCCCCACATTGCAATTTCTGTGCACGAATTATGTAGGCCTCTGGTGTCTGATCAAACGCTACCGCTCATGTTTGACCAGCTCCCAGGTCCCCGATGCATCGTCGATATTTATATGCCTGCCAGTTTTAACAATATGGTCAACGGTGCGCAGTGGGGTATGGTCAATGCACCAGTTTCAGTTAACTGGCCATCGCTGGCAGTTAAGATCATATGTACACATCGAAGCCATTCATGTTTCGTTGTACATATCCTGTGCTATAACATAACAATTCTGTGACAAATAACTCTCCCCTGAGTGGTTTTGCATCATAGTTACATTGCCTTCAGGTACAGATTTCATGTTCTAATTCTTCAATGTGTGGCAAAATGTCCATGCTTTCTAATCAGCTGATGTACTATGCAAACTTGGTGCCATAATGTATTATTGGCGATCGGGACCAAACAACGTGCATCAGGATACGCAGTAGACTTGACACAGTTTCCATCTCCGTCAACATTGTTGTCATTAAGTCTGTCCAAATATGTTCATATTGTATCATAGTTGTTTCCTGTTAGACTTCATGCACCGTTTAGCTTTTTGCGTTAATTACATGGACCACAAACGCGTAAATATTCGTTGCTTTTTTTTTGATGGACAGGTGTACAAATTGCAGCCAAACAGCTGTAATAAAACAGTTTCTCTTTTCTGCATTTGTCATGTTACTCTAATTTTGTAAGTGGAAAACGTCCTTGTCATGGAACAGGATATCCGTCATAGGAGTTTTATTTGTCGATCGCCCAGACCTCAGAAACGCCTTTGAGGCGAAACAAAACAACAAACAAGGAAAATTTTATCATAACAAATATTGTCTCCATCAATATCTTGCGACATGTCTGATGTTAATTACAATTCAATTGTTGTAAGTAGTACAATTATTTATAGCTGCAGATATCAGCTTTAATGGCTCTGAAAATGTAAATCTATCAATAAAATCGCTCGCTTGCAATATCTAAACAGTATTGTCCATGACTCTTATTGCGTTATCAGACTCATTTAATGCACTTATCGTTTCAGGGCACCTGGTTTTGCTTTGTCACTCGCAGCATGCACACTACTAGAGTGGCTTTCAACGATGTAGTCTCTTCAGTGGGTAGATAAATTGATTCGATAACGTCGGATGGTGTCATTAAAAACCTGATAGAAAATGTTTTATGATACAATTTTGTTGATCGGTTAGAGCTGAGCTGAATTAAACCTTCAGCTTGGTCTCGATTATGTATAATATAGTACGATAGATAATTCGGTTCTGATGTCGCATGAGTCCCACAGTCAGTAATGATTTGGCAGTTATTGGTCCGTATCAACGATTATGTACTTTTAGTTGCCTCTTTCAATATATTATTACTACGATAAGGCAAATCAATGTCGAATTTTACTTGCAATAGCCATTTTGAAAATTTATATCAGCACAAGTTCCCGGTTTTTTTGCTGCTGAAATGATGCTCTTTTGGGATATCAGAAAAGTCCACTAACGGTGATTAGTAGTTTTAAGAGTGACGGTCGAAATTTACACATGAAAAAGAAAACCGTCCGCACAACAAGTTACAGATAATCGTTCATCTATCAAACCTTATATTGACGCGATACTGATCAATATGTCCAGCAATGTCCAAGCACTTCTTCTGGAATTTCCATCATTGTTGAAGGCGGACTATGCAATAAAAATAATTTCAGAGAGATTTGGTAATGTGCGGCGGATGTATGTACGTAAAGGCGCGATAATGGTTGCGCTGATAGCGCTGCATATATTGATCAGTCGTACACGGAGAACAATAAATAACCACCTGCATGATGTATTGCTCAAGGATCGACTGATGGATGAGGTCGACGATATTCGTGCAGAGTGTTTACATTCTATATCTGTGTTGTTCCCTCAATTATACTACTTGTCAATTGAATTGCTTTTTCCCGGAAATATGCCTATTACATTGAATACAAAAGGAAAAGCTGGAGTGTCTTAAAATCGTATATTTGTACATTGTTCTAATTGCCGCTAGCCAATTCTCATTACATCGTACAATATTTAGTTGAAGAATTCTTGCAGTGTCCTTAAATAAGACAGATGCGTTGAGTCATTGATGCACGAGCTGAGGGTCATCGTCTACCACAAATGAAGTCGCAATAAATAAGAAAGACCGCAATTTTTATATTCTATTGCAATATTTTCTGTTATCCACCGTAATGATGAGCAAAACACAGCGTTTGGGGGACGAAATTTTGGGCCTGAGAGAGACACGTAACGAACGATGGTTAAATCCTGCCTGGCGACAATTGATCAAACTACCCCGTTATGTGTTTCGATAATTGATATCCTAATCAGGGAGCCAATGATTGTGTAGCTGAGGCCCAGACGACCATACCGTGTCCACAACATAGCTATTAAAAGAAACACAAATCAACTTCCAAAATTTAGACCCTAGATGAGAGCTATATGGTTAAATACGCTACCACCAGCTCGGCGTAGTCCATTTCCGATCCACCTTAAGGACGTCCAAAGTAGTTTTACTGGGATAAACATAATTTGCACTGCATTCGAAATTCAACCTTAATTCACCCTGCCTTCAAATCACACTCTAGAAAATTCAAGACAGTAATTGTCATTGAATCGCTTATGTAATAGCTTTTAGGCATCGCTAAGTCAAATGCTCATCGCCAACCAGTCTAGTTGTGCGCAAAGCACATGCACAGCTATTTCTTTTTGCACCAAAGGTTTATTCATTTGGTCAATGGATGTATGATTTATCGCAAAGAACACTTGGCGAACACTCGTTCATAACAAATATTATCTCGCATTGCTGCACCTAGAGGCCATTAACATAAACCTAGTACTTGCGCTTCGAATTAAGGAGTATATAACGATCCAACTGTTTTATCATAATTTCACGAGTGCATACAACTTATCTCAAAACGAACAAATGATGCACATAGTGTGGGCTTATAGTTTAGGAAATTATACATTCTTTGACTCGTTGTCAAGAGTTTTCAAAGGAAGAAATTTCAAAGATCGGTCCTCACTTAATTATTTGCGAATATCGATAATGCTGTCTGCCAGAGAACAGATAATATTTTGCTTGCGACAAAGGTATGGTAGATAATTTGGCAAAAAAGCAACATTGATACTTTACAAATTACAACAAATGCCTCGCCTATGAGCTTTTCCGTTCTATTGAAGTGGTTAAAACATATTTATTCATGGACAAGCTAATATGAATTCTCTCTGTCGCATTATTTATGTTTTAAGTCGTCGTCCCCATTCTAAAGGCAACGTACATCAATTCATTCAAGCATATATCAGTCAAAAAAAATAAGAGTGCATTTCATCAAACACCTTTGCGTTGTGACAACGAGCAATAACAAATTATACAACAGCACATGTCGCCTGATCCGTGCTCAAAGCTTAATAATTCAGTAGTTATCTTCAAAAGCACGTTGAGCGTTAAGAAGTTTTATCCGGTCGGAATATTTACATACTACACGGTGGACAAGGAAAACAGGAACTACATGTGGGCGTGTGCCCAATAAGACATATGTTGGTCAGATAGAGTGCGTCCGGGTGGGAAAAACAAGTATGCAGTTATCTGTTGCGTATAATGTGAAATACTTAAATGTTAACAGTTGTTAACGAAAATAGACCAACACTCATTTTGGTCCGTTTATAATCTTTAACTGCAAACTGAAATGCACACAGAGAAACAGCAACTGTTGGTCTATCTCTGCCGTTATATGAACATGTCCTGTTTTCACACACATGAGAAATATCATCGCCATATCAGTAATTTTATGCAACCATAGTCTACTACACCTCCGATTACAGCCCACTAAATAAAATTATTGATCAATCCCCCATCTAGTGTCTTTTGCAGAAGTAGACGCACCATATTGTTATTAAACATTCTTCCATCCGTGTATTTTGTTGAACAAACACAAGTTCGGATCGAAAAATCATCAACAGCCAGTCCAAAAAGGCTGATGACGCTACCCAAATTTCAAGTCTTGCTGTTGTACAGCGAGTGTTGGAGAAATTGAATAGTTGTACAATGATCAATATCACAGACGACCCAGTCCAAAACGTTCGGAGAAACACACGCCTGCTGTTTATTTTGCTACGCTAATGATCAATCAAATGGATTAACCATGATAATATGCTTGTACAACAACGCTTAACCGTAACAGACTAATATTAGCTGTGCCGCCATGAAACAAGTAAGTTTGTATCGATCTTTAAATGACATTGGATTAGCAACATAATCCTCTTTTTTTAATTTTTGACTAAGGCAGTTACCAAAGAGTATACCGTCACAGCTAATAATTGCAATGGATGGGACGTGTACATAACATCATTTTTGATACCACAACGCAAGTTGCCAGTTGCAAAGATGTTTCGTATGTCACAGCACCATCATCATGCTGACATGGCCGCTGATAATAATGGATACCCTGACATTCCTAATGTAGACATCAAGCCGTGAATCATGCAACTCTGCCATTGACAGCATGGTTCACTTTGCTCCAGCCAGTGGCATGTGAACCATAATATTATCATCAACGTAAATATTTACAACGTTTGCCACCAGAGTGCACCGTTGGTTGCCAATTATAAAAAGTCATAAATCGCATTATGCTCATTTGTTGCAAACATTGTTCCGGGTGATTGTGTTTATTTAGCGCCGAAGCCAAAAGATAATGCTCTTTGATGTAGAAAGCTGCTTAATATTGTATCAGCCCAAGTGTATTCACATATTGCGATACATTAATTGCATGCATTATTTGGCTGTTATATAGGGCCATGCGAGGTTCTGTGACATTGCAACAAAGGATTAGTTGAAAGTGATCAACGTACATTGTCAATGCCCATGAATCGTTTGTCTACGTCAGCTATGCCGGGGCAAATACTTGATAATTCATAAAGCGGGCTTCAAATCTTCGGAATATTGTGCCTGTTATTGCTTTCTTTGTCATGTCCCGAGGCAATAAGTCAACCATTCCTTAATTCCGCATGTGTGATGGGGACATCTATGTCCCGTACTGTGATAACATTGAGAGACAGACAGCTCATAAAACTAACCGGCCTAGAGGCACTGTGCATTCCCGTGGATAATATGCTGCTGCCTCGGTAGGTACATTGTTGCTAAATGTTCATAGCGGTTTTGTAATGTTATCTCAGACATAATTTAACCTCTTATAAATAGATTAATTATCCAATCATGATTATAAGATTACCGTTTAAAATGTATTGGTCAGTTTAAGATGATATTTTGCCAATATTTAGCACATTTACATCAGTGGTATCCTCCTGTGATTATCGTCTAGTTAAAGGTTGCTGCCTAGCACCATGTAACATCAGAAGGGTTTAGGCTGTTTATCATGTTGTCAGATCTGGAAATCATTCATACGATTTGTAACGCCGACCAGCTTACATGGTGCAGAAATGCTTTGCTAGTTGTTACCGAAGAGACCAACACACTGGGATAAACTGGTTAACTATTTGAGGGGGAAAATTACATTACTGTCCGCAGCAGCTTTTACCAGTTCACGATTTAGGCTTTAAGCCTACAACAATTCCACTAATCCAGTTTTGATGAGACCAATGTTTGCTTGACTTGTCCAGGTTGAGAATCAATATCTGGTTCCACCAACTGAGACGTTGGCTGCTTATCATTACATGTTTTGCACATTCAGCCCAGAAGGAAAATTGCCGATCGCGCTTTTCCACAGTGTCTAAGGCTACTCGGTTTTGGTCAGTGGGCGCATCTTTCTTATAATGAATTATTCCAACTGGGAATGCGAGATACAACCTTGTCAACAACGAAAACACAACAGGCAAGTATTGGTTGTGGTACTGATAACAGCTGAAGGTGCATTTTGTGTTTTGCTCTTTATACGGTTATATACAGTGGCCGAGGAAAATCAAAAACGTGATTATAGGCTAGTAAATCAAAGGAGAGTTTTATTGTTATGGACGATTTGCGAGTGATATAGGACGTCATATAATCTTGCATAGCTTCATCGTTTTCGTACCAATTTGCCTACAACAAAATAGAAGATGGTATTTAAACATTTCTGGAGTATCTAGCCTATCAGAACCACATGGGAAAGATGTAAGTGATCTGAATCTGAATTCGAATCAGCACCAACGAGTGATACTGTTTTTATCGGGGTCACGTGTACATAAGTCGTTTTTAAACAAAAAACAATGAACAAATGTGCATACTCTTATTTACGCGCTATTAAAATGCAATAAATCAACCAACTATAATTGATCTAAACTTTTTTTCAACTCACAATTATCGATGTACCAAGATAATATTCTGCCTCTAAAAGCCCAATGTAAGGCAACCAGAGGTCGTTATGTTTCTACATTACTACGTCAAGCGCAGAAACGAAATAATGTCGTCTTGTATTGTGTGTGCCTTATTATACTTAGCCAATTAATATACTTAACATTATTATTTGATTAAAATGCACATTGTGTACTGAAAAATATATCATTCATAGCTTATCGGCTCATCGCAAACTTAAGCAACCTCTGCCTATATTCATGAACCACGTAAATTGGGTATATTTATTCTATTGTCAGGGACCTCGGCGCTATGCAACAGCTATAAACTCTCGGTTTCCAAGGGGCGGTTGCACAGCAGCTTGCTACGCAACCTCGATCCCGACATGGGACTAGTATCCCTCTTTAAAACTAGCTCACAGCTTACACAATACCAGGATAAAGTTCGACTGTGCAAATATATATACCATTGATCCAACATTGAGATGACCGGCAATCAGCGTAGAATATCAACACAGTTAATATGTACTCTGTTAGCATTTGGTGTTATAAACGAGAGCACACACCGAAAATCAACTAAATATATCATATATGACTTTATTTTCATGTCCTCTCCTCTTGTGTCAAAGATAATTTATGCAGAATAAGTCATTCCCAATGACCAGTAATCACCGGCGTCATTGAGAAAAGTCATTCATCCACAGGCTGGTTGTGGTCAATTATATCAACAAAGCTTCTTATCATGAAAGTGTGTTGCATTATGAAGGAACCCTTGATATTGAAATGTCGGCGTTAGGCTGTATCACCGAGGACCTGTAAAACGAAGGTAACTTTTCAGGCTGAAGAGTTCATAAATGTCAACCTACATTGGCGGAGAAATAAATGGAAATATGCTCTTCGTGGATTAATGTCGCAGCCATAGCACAGTGAACTATATACCGGTTATACCTTCACAGATTACGGAGCTGTAGTCTCTTTGCGCTTTATTACTCAGGGAGTAAAATATTACTCAGTTAGTAAAATCTAAGAACAAATATGCTTGTGTCTACATGTGCGTGTTAACAACCAACCTTTACAACTGGTGATATGGGTTTTGGGTGATATGATATGCCGACATGATCTAGGGTACAATATATCGTATGAGGCAATAATATACTTTTTGCTCGCAATTTCACTATATAATGACGGCCAAATTCGACCTGATATACGACAAGAGAAATAATTATTTTTCACCCATTGTTGATTTTACATCATAATAAAGCTCGTACTGCGCGCATGAGACTGCAAACAAACATAAATAAAATTCTCGCACTGGTTTAAAATCAGATAATGTGAGGGACAAGCTCCAAATCTCCTAGAGGTTGCATTGATGTTTCATCTTCACTTGTATTGACCTTGTCTTAATATTCTTTGAATTAAATGTATACACAGGGACTCAATATGCATCCAAACAATATGATGGACCATGGCATCGCAAATGTAGACGCAAACTTATTCGGTACATCTGAATCACCGAGCTGATGCACAACGTGTTGTATGGTCTTCGGATCCTGTTCATGTCACCACTCGTTTGCAAGAGTAAATGGGGTCATTACTAGTGACATCATCACACCATTTTAGCAAACCTCAAAATAGTTGTGGTAAGCTTGGTGATTCAGATGTATCAATAGCAGTAATAAGGTTATACATATGTCACTGTAGGGCTGTGAGTAAATTCTACGTAAGCTATAAGATCTGCCACATCGAAATATATCAACCGCCTCTTTGTCAATCCCTTACCCTTGCTCTCCTCTAACGCAAAAAAAATCACTGATTACAGGAATCTTAACGCGACTAATAACTATATAAATGAGGGCATATAACTAGCAGTTCGGTTGTCCAAGTGCATGCCGGACAAAAACGTTGTGCTTATTCGCAGCCCAGTAATGGCTTGCCTTTCCAGGCCTTATTCATGCTCAAACTGATGGGATGCTCTGGCTCTTGTCAAAGGGCACTAGTGATGAAAAATTCGCGAGAATAAAGAAGAGGTTATTTTTAACTTTTCCTACGGTAGGTAATCTAATTGCCTGAAGGGATGCTGGACATAACTTAAGACAGTGTTCGGGTGTTATATGGAAGTAGGGAGTGAGTAGAGCAGAGCTAAATCGTTAACATTGCGTAAAGTATGGTTAATACTCCACATATATGTAACTAAAACGAAACTCAATTACTGCCGCTGGATCAACTTCGTAACGATTGTAGATAAACGACGTTTTATATGCATATTGGTCGATACCCTGCTTGTTAGCAACTGCATTATCATAGGTTTGTCTCGTTTAAAACCAATTGTTGATTTAAATTTTTACCGACCATTGCTAACATTCGTGACTTTATATCGATAATAGCGCGATGTGGCTCTCATAGTACAGATAGCGAATTAAATGTTTCACATTTGCGTGCACGCTTTTTGCAGTGTAGGGCGAATGAGAAAGACATAATGTTTCCATACCCTTATATAATAGGTATTATCGGTGTTTTACGTCACTTTCATCATTAAGGTGATATCGCGACGGTAATAGATGAGGATTATTGTGTCGCTTGGAACATACCCATTTTTTAAACTGGGATGTGAAACCAACGCCGCCATGGACCGCAATGTAACGTGAGTATCTTAATAAACCAATCTGGTTTTAACACTCTGGGATCGAACCTACAACCGATGGGTTAAAAGGCAATGTGGTTAACCATCACCGGCTGCCGCACACTCTACCCGCACATGATATGTTATCACCATTGGTTGTGACGAGGAAATAGTATTGTAGTTGTGTTCTTTTGAATGCAAATGCCGTTGTATATCGCTTCCGTGTTTGCATTGCCTTGTTAAGGCATGCACCAAACACTAGTTAAGTTAGTCGTACAATTGAATATTTTATGAGCACCAACCTTTTGCCATAGTTGTATTTAATTCAGTTACAGTTCTTGCACACTGCCCATTGTCACCTAAGTAAGATAATAAACGAGGCGAGCCAAGGCAAAGGTGTGAGTAGCAGGCCACAGAAAAAAAACCAACCCAAGACCATCAATGAAAGAATAATGTTGGCGCTCACCTTTTATATATCATTTATTCTGCTAATATTAATGTCATTTTAATGGTATAACTCTCTCTGTCTCTGTGTGTAACGCCGCAAGTTGTACGTGTTGTATATGAATTGGTAAGCATAATCAGATAAGTGAGAGGTAATTGTCCTAACAGAAATATAATGTTCTGAGCTTAAATTAAGTATGTGATGAAATGAACTCATAGTAAGGGCCTAGTCTGTATGCCTAGAAATAAATGTGCCGATGTGAAACACCTACGCAACTACGAGTCAGTGGTATAAATGTTATATATATGTTGCATGGAAATAGATGGTCCACTGCATGTTTGTTGATCTCGTTTGACATCCTTTCTTCTGCACATAAGCGGTATAAGGTGTTTGGAAGCGTTGCTCATATTCACAAGTTAACTATGAGCCTTTGCGTAATGGATGCGGCCGCTTTACATCGTCTTGCTAAATCATCTTTATCATTGTGAATCAAATATTCAATGACCCGTTCTATTGATAGTTATCTGTACTTCTATGTGCACTTTTTCTACTCTCAAGTGGTCTTCATCATCATGTTGTGTAACTCAAGCGTTATGGTGCCTTTGGAGAGTCTGATAATCCATTTTGCCTCAAATGGCTTCATGCGTATATGGTTATTGATCGCTCTCATTTCTATTAATGGAGTCACTAGTTATATCAACATGGCTTGAATACACAAACGGACGTTGTCTGTGACTGGTGATCCCCAACTCATCGCATACAAAATGAGGCTGATATATTCCACTGTCCAGCCAGTTGGAAATACCTAAATTCTATTTGCTTCTCATTCGACCATGTTTGCTAGCACACCTGATTCGTTTATGCGAGCAAGAAGGAGTTTGAACCCTTAACTCGTCTGAGAGTTTCGTGTGCTAATTTATTGTTCACCATGGTGACAAGTTAAGTGTAAGATTAAGTGTCCTTAATAGCAAGACGCCATTATCGTCTGACGTTAACTGCTCAACGGTAGTCAACACTTGATAACATCCCCTGTCTCAAATTACGATTTGTGCATTGTTACTAAAAGGGGTATTATCAATATATTATATTGCGCATGTTATGTTATGGCAGCATAACAACTCACACCAATGAGCAAGTATTAATGTTTCTTAAGTATGACAAATGTAGCTCCTGCTTCTTTTATCTTCGTTTATCATGAAACCACTGGATCTGGCGAAATATGTCATGCGTGACAAAATTTTATATTTGCCTGCCACATTCTTTTGTGTAATCCAATCCAATGCAAAGCAGAAGCAATGTATAAAAGGAACCAACTTCTTACACTATGCTACATAACATGATGAATAAGGTTGGTTGGTTGGTTGGCTGGTTTGCGCAAAATCCAATCACATCAGGGTACAGTCATTGATTGTGCCGCTTGCATGAACGTCCAGCCTTGTTTTACATTTAAAAGATATAATGCAAGTTTAAATTATCTATTTCAAAACGAAAATTGACGTTCATTTCAGCAAACCTAGTTGTATGATCGTTTTTGCGTTCAGGTTCATTTTAGTCCCACATACTAGAGGCCACTAGCTCTAGCAACACACATGCTCAACACACTATGTGAATATCTATGAATTCCTGGTCGCAGAATCGTACGCCCGTTTCCTCTTTTGGTTCACGAAACACCACACACATGAGGATTAAATGGCAATTCCATGGCTAAGGTGATTCTGAAGATCAAAATAATACCATGTGAATCCCATATTCATGCTTTATATCTTACGGCATACTATTGCTGACACATATCCAATGGAAATCAGTGATTTTGATACTTCTTATACACTGAGCAACATTTAGTAGGTCTAAGATCACACTCCAGATTCAGAATATAATTTTGACAGAAGCATGACATTCTAAGCCATAATAAAAGACGTCACAACGAGTAGAGTCATAGTTTTAGGAAAGGTCAGTCGGTCGAGTTGATAACCCTTTCCATCATCACGCGGGCCATGGCATTTAGGCAATCTGAAAGATCTTTTCAAACAACCTTACTTGACATGATGAAATAACCAATAAGAAAGTCACTTTTCAAGGTCGTTCTGTTTGAGGAGTGCATCTATGATGTCAAAAAAACAAATTCTATCTGATATCATCTGCTAACATGTCGTAAGCGATGCACAACATAATCCTGGAGAAAAACGCGTCTTAATTAGGCATATCGAGAAATAATAACGCTATCAAGTAGACAATACCGCGCTTTTAAGATGACATACAATACCCTCCGCATATTCGGACACTCATATTCATCTGAATGGAAGACTATGCTATCGTGGACGGTAGAATTATGTTTCTTATTAGATAGGAGATTCAGAATGCCAACAGAGCTATGTATCATCACTAAGTCTTGACGATGCTATTGCAACAAAAACCCACACAGATGTGCCATTCATTTCATGTGTCACATGTTATTGTGTAGGCCATTTGACAGCTCTTTCTAGTAACATTATTGAAAACATAAAATGTCCAGTCCGATCTCTATATTTGTACACCCTCGCCTTCACGCTAGTTACACTCTTACAAATCTGGACAGCTACAGTTTTTAAATGTTGCAGCTATTTCTTCTTGCCAAACATTGATCATTTCTATATTTTAAATAAACAGCTATAGCACGGCTACATTTGTTCAACTCAGCTATTATTCAACGTGATTTCAACATTCCCTGACCTACTTAAAAACGTTTAAACGTTAACGCGTACAAATATACCCTATGGTAAAAACGATGTCTTTCCAGAACACAGCACGTGTCGTAGATACATAGGGACGAGGCGAGTTGCTGTGTGGAATAGTACGTAGTGTGCACGCATTCATAAAAATCATCGCGCGACGTACATATCTCTGTGGTAGAAGGTGCTATTAGCATTATGCAACCACATGGCAATTTGGAATGTAAACAACACAAACAGCAACTGATCCATTATTATATCATAACATTCATCTTCGTCATTGATATTTAAAGGATGCAGAAATCGCTTAAGTTTTCATTAAATGTGTTAATAATTGCATCCATCATTATCAAACATTATTTTTCCTCCGCGGAGACGCGCTTTCATGAGCTTTGAAGATGCAGTTATAACAGAAAAGCATAAATTGTATCGGCTATTGGCATCATCTTATCAAATACCACATAGCGGCAGTGTTAAACACACGTTATTTTGCTATGGGTAATAAAAGCGATTAAGTATCAAAACACGATATCTGAGTCAATAGTTTAATGTATTATTGACGGCAGTAGATAAAAGCAAAATAAGTTAACGATGGCCACCAGATTGTAACTGGCAGATAATTACGCCCCTCAATGTTGTGCTTACACACATAGCGGAAACGATTGTCTAGTTGTATACATGCATTACTATCTTGCTTTCCATACCACAATTTACTCAGCAATAAACAGCGGGCAATCCCGGCAATATGGCTCCGAATACAGCAATAAATGGTCGCTCAATGCGTACCCAATTCATTTTTTTACAGATAAAACCACCATTTTATCATGACGTTAATTAATCAATTTGATTGGATTTGAATGTGATACTGAATACTTATTTTCCTGCTTGATATCCAGATGCTTTTACCAACAAGTAGGTAGCAGCCTCCTACAATGCCAGAAAGCTCAGAATTTCTCACAGGTTACATGTACATAATCCCCGCATCACATTATAAGCGTTCTAGTAAGGTAACTTGCCCGTTGTCTGATATGTTGGTTAGGTATGCTCTATCTAAAACGTGCGGGATTATCACTTGGCTGACCACGTATCAGGACAACAGCACTTCAGGTTATGGTAATGAATTGCACTGCATCTCAGAAATCGATTCTACACTTTGCTCTACAATTTCATCGTTTAATAATTGCAAGCCTATATGTTATATGAAGCAGCAAGCTCGATGAGATTGACAAATACATTGCTGAAAGCCATGAGAGAACGCCTGATCTTTAGCAGCTATTGCCATTACAGTCTGTGACCTTCAGTGAGGTCCACAATATACAATTAGGATACGTTATAGATAATACAAACATCATCTGTTAGTCGGTACAATTAGCAATATGTCCTTCCATGAGATGCGTTTACTATATAAACCAACGTTTCTCTGCGATACCGATTGAGTGAGCAATTGATTGAGTGATGGGTTGATTAAGTTAGTATGTGAGTGGGTCGCTCAATCAATTGGCAAGTGATTTAGCCAACGCGCAAACCTGTGGATTCCCGTGTACGTCCAATTTTCTACAAACTTCGTGCAAACATCTGTACAACTGAGCGATTATAGGTTTGCCTGAAAACTGCACAGTGTTGCTTATACATGTTGAACGTTGCGTTAAACATATTCACTCTGTGGTTCTTATCTAGGGTACATATGCTGGATGATCACTGTGATCAAGCACTGTCTGCACATCCTTGAACAATTTTCCTTTCACTTATTTGGTTATTTTTTATATGTGTAACAGTTTCTCTTCACCTTATGCTGGCAGCAGTGAGTGATTAGGATAAAAATAGACGTACGCGAACGACTCCCTCGCATCTACGGATATTAGGATAAGCAGGCGCAGAACAATATGCTTATAAAACTAGTCGTTGATGCGTTCCATCCACCGAAACGTTCCGTGCGTTTTTTATTTACGTTAACTGGAACTTTAGAGTTGACCACTTTTGTAGTTGGCAGTCGTTTTAGGCTGCTAATGTAAAATGAGGATGGCAATTTGCAAGCAAGCAACAATAGACACATTGTCTATATAAATATATATATATATATATATATATATATATATATATATATATATATATATATATATATATATATATATATATATATATATATATATATATATATATATATATATATATATATATATATATATATATATATATATGCAAATGATGCTCGTATCACGTTCTACTTGATGTTACGACAAAAAATTACCGACAGTGTTTTATAACATTGGGTGTGCCTATTATGGTTTGGCAGATGAACAACACGGCAGCGCAGAAAACTCAGCATTGACTTACAGACTATTGGGGCTGCTGCCAAATATCAAATATACACCGCTACCTGCTCAGGCACGCAAGTCAGTATCCTCTAGCGGCAGTGATAACAGCCAGGCAAAACCGATCACTACTGCACGATATCGTTGAATGTAGTGCTTTGAGTGCCTGTGGCTACCTGGAACGTCAAACAACCTTCAGTTAACTTCTCAAAGGAGTTTGTTGTATTCAATAAATTACATCCGTCAAGTTTATCTAATACGCCCTGCTTACTGTCTGTGATTTAAGCATGGATCCGTCTGGTATATTATAAATTGCGGTAGTTTCCAGATTAATATTCTTGGTTTATACCTACAACAAACTAATATACAAGATGCAGCCACATAGTCAACACGTCATATAATAAGCCATCAAATAAATGCATGATATAGTTTTTGCTTGGCGATATGAACACCCACACCAAAGATAGGCATTGGGTTCCCGTCAATCAAAAGAGCGACAAAACACAGTTGATTTGTTATTCTTTGTAACTGACCTCTTATATACGCTTTGAGAAGGCAGTACATTGGTTCCGATTCAGAAGATGATATGCCAAACATCATTACCTGCCTCGTGAATTGAAAGGTAGTTTCATGAGCTAGGTATTTTTCCCCCTTGAAGTATAGAAAATAAATGCGCCCATTGACGCCAAAGGAAGGTACGAACAAAATAACTTCAATATTTCGTCCACCCATAATTCATCAGAGCAAAGGGGTATATCGTGCGAAATGCATGTCTATTGTGTTATAACAAAGTATGAAAGAATGTCGTTTGCTGTGGTGGTCAACGAATGATTCACAAATACTGTCAAAACAGTGATTTCTTCTTACTCTACGACAATCATTATTTAGCCTATGCAGTCAGTTCACTCCTAAATATCACTAACCATAGCAGCATTTATAATGTCCCAAACCTTATGAGTAGAATTGAGCTTTGTAGAACTATATATATATATGTATATATATACATAAATATGTATATATATATAAATAAATAAATATAGATATATATGAATAATTATATATATATATATGTATATGTATCGATATATATAAATATATATATGTATATATATTTATGTATATATATATATGTACCATTATATATATATATATATATATACAAATATAAATGTATATATGTCGATATATATAAATATATGTATATTTATACATATACATGAATATATATATGTACATATATATTCATATATGCATATAAAAAAAAAATATATATGCATAAATATTGATATATATAAATATACATATATATGTATATATATATACATATATATATATATATATATGTATATATATACATATTTATGTATATATATTTATTCATATATCACTTTACAAATATATATATATGTATATACATATTTATACAAGTATATGTATATATATATATGTTTAAACATGTACTTATATTTGTATACATATATATATATATATATATATATATATATATATATATATATATATATATATATATATATATATATATATATATATATACATATGAACATGAGCCAACATTTAAACATGAATATATAGATATAGCTTTGAATAAAATTGTATAAATATAAAAACATGTATATATATGTATATACATATATATATATATGCATATATATAAAATATAAATTAAACGATAGTGTAATCGTCGATGCAATTATTAGCTTGAGACAAGGTTGAGTAATAGATTGTCTGACTCACATTTCGTGTTGGTAATATAAGTGATAACAGTAACTAAACTAGGATAGCTGCTGAATATTATTTAGCTGTTATGTTTGATGTCGGGAGCCTATTGCTTCGCACAACCGTAGTGCTCGTTTCGGCGCTTCTTTGATGTGCCGATGTTTTTCATTTCTCAAAAGATAATTAGTTGGATGAATGATACCCCTTTGAAGTGCCTTTAAAACGCTTAGTGATGTGACATGGGCAGGATTATAAGTTCTTTGTACTTCTGTTGTTATTGATACAAAATCATCCAACTCATGTGCGCGTTTTGCTCTTTGTCGTTCTGTCTCTTTGTTTTTCCCCACTTCAGCTGCTCTTGTCCATATTAGCATTAGACGCATTGTTACCATGCAATCAGGTCACCAGGTTGAGTGCTACATATATAGAATGTTTCTGCTATTTTGTCATTAACCTATTTTTCAGTGTTGCCGTTTCTGCAAGACACAGCCTGCGTTTTACGTTCTTTACGACAGGTTAAGTGTACTGAGTTAACATGTTTGTGATGGTTGATCTTTTATCAGCCCTACATGAATCATCCCAGCGACCCGTTCAATTAGTGGCTGACGGTGTTATACTAAGCAAAGATAAAAGGGCTCAAGCGGACGCATTTGGAAATCGCTTTGCTCTTCATGTGCGGCACAACATATTCATCGACTTTCAGGGGCATGACGCTGTCATTCGCCGATAATGTATTATTTCTGAGGGGTCAATAATTCAAGACAAGCTGATGGTCGATCTTGTTTCTCTAGCGGTAGTGGTTATAAAGTGAATTTTTGGTAATGGCATAAACGCACATTGTAACATCATTCCCCCTTAACAATGACACTGCTACAGTACTTCACAACATGTAATCGCACCATCGGCTTTGCGAATAATGCAGAATTCATAAACGCTAACAAATACACCTTTTGCTAAATATATTCTTGAATTCTTTAAATATCTGTGGTAAATCTCAAAAAAGTATATCAAATATGTAATTATCTGCGTATCACAGTGCAGATTAGGTTGGAAACACCAAATATATGCAGGCACCAGCAGCACCACCGGAATGCATTAGAGCACTAATGGCTCGACGAACAAGTTTTGCGTCGTATTCTGATATTTGATGGCCAAGGAATATTTATATGATGGAATTGCTTTTTACAATGCCGTAAGCATGTGGCCTGAAATATTGTTGATACTAGCCATGGGGGCCGCTGCATTTCAAACTATCCAACTATCTAATTATTCCTCTCTGTGGATTGACGACAATGGTGATGAGGACTACATAATGCAAAAGACCGAACTGATATCCTTCTTATTTAGTGATATTAGGTAAACGGGCAAACTATATTCGCATATATGAAAACCCGTCCACAAAACCACATTTGTGAAAGACCACTTCCTTAAGTACCCTCATTTATATACATATATATATATGTATATATATATATATATATATATATATATAGATATATATATATATATATATATATATATATATATATATATATATATATATATATATATATATATATATATATATATATATATATACCTACACATATATATATATAAATATATATATGCATATACATATATATATATATATATATATATATACATATATTATCTATATATATATATATATTATATCTATATATATATATATATATAT
>CM067344.1:37891492-37913992 GCA_034190875.2 Urechis unicinctus | reverse complement strand
TTTTATATCGACGATAACAAAATGTTGAATTGGGTTTTCTGTACTGTCGAAACGGGATTGTGCAGAATATTTTGAAAAGTTATTAATATGTGTACGGCTTTAGGTCTTACACGAAATGAACAAAAGGGAATCATACATGCGATTAAATTACCCGTTTTTAGGGTCACTAGGGTTCCTTAGTAGTAAATTTGCAGAGACACGTGATGAAATCGACTTAAACGGTCATAAAATGTCCTAATCTATTCACTTATTAACACTTTTTGTGTCTTTGGGGAACATTGGGTCCACAACGTCGCCCACAAGCCCAATTTCTTTTCATCGGCTTCCTTGTGGAAGTTGTCGTTCCAAATTAAATATTTAAAGGATGCAAGTTATTTGAAGGATAACACAGTGCACTTTTAAAAAGATTATTTGTTTATACGATGTGTAACTGAAGCCTAAGTATGAAACTATAAATGCATAGTACAACAGTAATTGTAATTGGCTACGGCGACAAACAACCAAATTAAAAGACTCCATACATCATATTTACATCATACAAGTTACGCTAGTCTAATTACAATAATGTAAAGTATTGGTTGTTGTAGTGTGCTCTGACTGTCTACGTGACTGAAAAATCTTCACGCTGAGAGCATGAACTGTACCAACCAAACATTTCGCAGACGAGGCGTTGCGACGCTCCATGTGCCATTGATATTTGTTAAGGAGAGGAATTATATTGAATGTGTCAAAATACCTGTACATGAATATTTCTATACATAACGTATTTCGAGTTCATTCGTCCACTTAGCAAAGTAGTTCGATACTTTGTTAATCATTCTTATTCCTTGGCGCTCGCTTGCAATATAATGTCCCAAACGCTTTCCGTGTCATATAACTTGCATATGGACAAACTAGTGTTAATGTGGTGTAGTTTAAGGCAGAAAAAACCCACAATGCATGCATCAGCGGATGAATTGACCACACCATCGTCTTTAAACACCCTAGCTATGGCATTACTTTGTAGAGAACAGGGAATCAAATAGAGTGAGACAGCCGTAATAACTCGATTTTCAAGATGCATGCATCATATCGAGCGCTAAGCAGTAATGCACCGAACAGCGCTTTCAAATGTTGTATCTCGTTATTCACTCTTACACGATTGTTTCTAGCACATTTGCTCCCTTTGGCTTAAATATTGTACTGTCACAAACTAGTTAGTATTCCACGCTTGTAGTTTAAAATGTTATTTTATTTCAAGTATGGTAGTAGTGCCATGCCGATACGATTCAGGCTGCACAATAATAAAATGCTGTGCTTTCTATGATCGACCTATTTATGGTATTATCCAAAACACTGTGCAAACCAAAACGAATACATTTACAAGACTTCCGAATATGCGGCATCTCGCAAGTAATATGTCTACAAAACCGCATACAGTATATATATATATATATATATATATATATATATATATATATATATATATATATATATATATATATATATATATATATATATATATATATATATATATATATATATATATATATATATATATATATATATATATATATATATATATATATATATATATATATATATATATATATATATATATCTATATATATATATATATATATATATATATATATATATGTCTCTATACTTTGAAACTTTGATGGATGCTTGCCTAGATAATATACACAATACGCAGACCCGAATTTATCTATAAAAGAATTAACACCGACGTAAGCAATGCCGATATATCATATAGTCCTAGCCGTTTATCATTACAAATGCCCAACCGAACTATCTGATTTAACTCGAAATAGAACACATTAGCTATTATTCAAGATTAGAACTAGTTCATGAATATCAGCAAAAGGCATGCCAACCATATAGGATTGATTTTGTGATTGGATGTGTTATTGCCTAAAGATAATAAATACAATTTGGTTGTCTGTTATCGGTTGCTAACTATCCGATTTTTTGTTATTAATCGCGACGTCGGTTCTAGAATGCAAGGCAAAAACATAGCCATGTTTCAAGTGGTGCGAGTGGTGAGCAGTCATCGGTTGTGATATATGATTAGAAATATGCTGATTGACCATGCTTTAGAACCACTGCCGTTATTGTCTTAGTCTCCAGCAAAACTAGCAGGGGAGCAGCATACAGGGCAGACTACTCTTGACTTCGACAAAACACGTTGGGGTTCTCATTGGAAATAATGTAGGTGTATGCTCTTTGAATTGTTTATTAACAAATATATTTGTTTCAACACGCTCAAAAATTGACATTCGGTTACGCTAATTGTAGCTTATGTTGCGCTCTTCGATACTCCTAACTGGACTTAGTAGTGAACATATATGTAACTGTGGTCCTGAACGGATGCCCTTGTATGGGATTGGGGAGGGGAGGTGCTGCTTAGATTGCGGGACTATGTCCCTATGCTTGTTTTATCATCATAAGAGCGGATGAGCAGCCGAGTTAACACAACGTACCTTATTGTTGCTGTATTGTCATATAACCATCTTTTATATATTATTTTTATCTTACGTGTACAATTGCTATAACACTATGCTCATGGAAGGTTATTGTGTATGTGATCTCATGTTTATATTCGTAACGCCTATGCAACATTTGCATTTACGTGCAACTCTAATTACCGAACCCTCATAGCTACCAGAAAGGTATCTTGAGTTGCTGGAAAACGAAACACCACAAAGGTTAACAATGATAAACAGGGAAAAACCAACGTGTGGCAGACATTTGTTTTCCTGAACTTTTGACACCTACATCAAAGCTAAAATATTTATTTTGGTCGGTCGCTCTAAAGGGTTGTAAACGCGATATATATATCTGAATGAGGCATTTACGAATCTTTCAGTTGGGTATGTCCTCATTCCGCTATGGTAGATACGAATATATTGTTGTCTAGCATTTTCACTGCAATTGCATAATATGTGTGCCCATTATGTGTAAATATCAAATGAAGAGTGAACGTCTAAACAACAACAATCATTCATCATTATAGCATCGTAAAGGGAAAGACATAGGCTTGTTTTTATGAATCGGTCTACTTTGCACACATAATGCCATTCAGAAGAAAATACACTGACAAAGAGGATCTGTGTGATATATGGTGACCCATGCACATGTTTATGGTGTGCTTACTGTAATAAATGTCAGAGGCATGTGGCCCGAAATTGCTGGTGATGTATAAAAACCAAGCTTATAACTGACATAATGGACAGTGAATATGAGGTCCACATTGTGCAACGCAACAAAGCGAAAACCTCTTTGTCTTGGTCGTTTGGTGATATCAGCTACTTCCAGAGGTGCTTTAAGATTTTGTAGATTCAGTATTGTCGCTGTGGTGAATTTGCTCGTTACAACATGGTAATTAGAACAGCATGCAACATATACACGTAGTTAGCTCTTCTTCTGAATATTAAACGTATATAACGGCCGCTACTATCCGATATACACTATTCTGTAGAAATTGGGTTAGAACATGGTATGTAATTAATTGGGTAAATGTTAACTACATTACTGTACACTTCACATTGCGAAAAATTTCTTCATATGTATCATGTGTGATGATCAACCAATGATGTCAGCTCTCGAAAGTATTTGCAATCCGTACACGATCGACAAAAATACGATGACAAATATAACAGGGCGCAATGAATGCTCAGGTAATATGAATGGTAGGTATCCGGCAACTGAAGTGTCATGCGAGCACAACTAGCGGAAGCACGCCTTCTTTCGAGTTAAACAAGCTCTGTATGTGGCTTATTATCTCTAACCTGACAACGTCTGCAACCGTGTATGAAACTTCTGGCTATTCTCCCTACCCCGTTGTTTATCAATACCACGAGTAACGCCTAAGAAGTATTGGATGACCTTGCAGCCTTTCTTTAGAGCATCCGGTTGCTGTTGTTCTTACAGTCTATGTTTAGCTGCGCTGCAATTTGATCGATATTCTGTACGATAAAGCAGCAGTGCCGGGTACCGACAAACCTAGAATTATGACCCTTGGCATGTATGTAAAACTGGGTTTGTGAATAGTAAGTGATTCGATTAATTGATAGTGCTAAGAATACACGTCAGTAAAGCGCTAGGCATTTTGGAGGGCCTTGTTCAGTGCGGGGTTTGTAAGGATGGCATAGGGTGTAGAGGGAGATTGACACAGAAGGGATAACTGGGATGAGGAATGAGGAAGTGAAGTAGCCTGATCTTGCATATGTGTCTAGCAACTAAGCGACAACGTACTGTACCAGGATCGTAAGATGCACAGACAAGAGGATTGCTCTTGGCGGTAAAGGTAACCGATGGGAGTTGACTAAATGCGAGTAATAATCGAGAAACGAAGGGGATGAGCCACATATGCAGCTGACAAACTTGCAGACAGTGTTTTCCATCGACAAACGATACGTCGTGTAGTTATTGCCTTTAAGAACAAATCGTGGTTGGACGTTTGAACCAATCGTTCTTTGACAAATACAAGATAACCGCAGTTGGTCACCATTTCTGACCTCCAGTCTGCTGCGTTGGCAAAGAAATTTACTAGGCGACGTATATGTATGACATTACGGCGGGAAACTGTTGGGGGAGCTAGAGTGGCCAATCTGCAGAACTATATTACGCGACATCATTGTATCAGGTAAAAACAAGTAAGTAAGCTGATCTTAAAATGGCGTCACTGAAGGATATCGATGAGGTCATCCAAGAAAGACTTCATTTAAAAATGGCCGAAACGGCGATCTTCAAATTTCGACGATTTGTGAACTCGGCACTAGCCGGTTCATTTGGAACCAGACGCATATCATAGCACAACTAGAGAGGTTTCAAAACGAGTTTATCCCGACGCAATCTTGATCGGACAGGTTAGAACTACCAGCAATTATCGTGGTAGGGTCTATAGGATATCCCTAGAACAGGCTTGAAAGGAGACAAACCTTAGCTACATATCAACAAGCGTTGTCATGTTGTTGATGATGAATAAAATAAGCTCCAATTAGCCAGGGAAGTAAAACTAATGGAATATAACCAGTATACGAGACGGTGTTAAATAGACCTAGTGAAATATAAATGAATTGATACGTACACAGACACACAAACATGCATGCATACAGACATGCAATCATACTCACATACAAACATACATGCATACATACATACATGCATACATATATACTTACGTATATACATACATAAATACATATTAACATACACACATACATACATAGATACTAACATACTTAGATACATGCATACATACGTACATTCATACATACAACCATACAACATACATGCATACATTTGTAAATACAAACAAACATATATGTCGACATCCGTATATGCATGCAGACATCTATGCAAGAACACATGTATTTATCCATAAATGCTGACATCTTTACAATTAAAATTCATGCAGAAAGACAAAAATGCTTGCATACACATATATATATATATATATATATATATATATATATATATATATATATATATATATATATATATATATATTTATATATATATATATATGCATGCATATTCAAATTATTTATATGTGTATATATATATATATATATGTACAAATATATATATATATTTATATGGATATATATTTATAAATATATATATATATATATATTTATAAATATATATATATATATCTATATATATATATATATCTATATATATATATATATATATATATATATATATATATATATATATATATATATATATATGCATATATATACATATATATATATATATAGTCAATGGTATGCATTCAAATAGATGGTCAACTGCCTGTGCTAATTGGTAGACATATGTTGGTCTGCTTATAAGGTTTTTTCTAAGCGTTGCTTTTCTTCAGACTTTAACGTTGAGTCTCTGTGGTCATAGGTAGGCTCCCATGCGGCCGTCGTCATGTCGATCATTTCTATCATTGGGAATTAAATATTCATATCTCTCTGAAATTATTTGTGCACTTTGATAATTAGTCCAACCCTCGAGTGGCTCCATGATCAGGTAGGTATTGTGCAAGGTTGTGTAACAGTAACGGTATAGCGCATTGGCCTCAAAACACTTCCTGCGTATATGGAAATTGGTCGCTACTCCGTAAATATACCATATTAATTGTGTTGTTCTGATAGTCCGAATATTACAAAATGCTAATATGATCTTTCTCATTTTAATTCAAAGACTTAAACTTAGTAAGTTTTAGGATTACATTCAATATTTAATATATAATTTTGACATATAATGGCACCCAGCATCACCAAGAATATGTTGGTACATGCGCGCTTGCCAGTTGTTGTTGCTGACCATGAACATCAAACGCATCTGATATCTTTGCAATGTTAAAAGCCCATACCCAGCTACATCGGAGGAGTGAAGGATGGACCAAAAAGCCTTCTCGCAGTAGTTGATGGGATATCCTTCGCAAGTGAACAGTTATAGTACCTTTTCAAAAGAACGAGGTGTACATTTTAATATGTCTAATAGTATGTTTGTTTTCACGACATATCTAAACATTTTTCACAATGCAATGAATGATATCATTCTAAATGTCATAAACCTTATATTAGCTCCACAATCGTTACTTTGTCATGTTGTACTGACATCATCCTCTAGACATATTCGTCATTATTAGGCATACCGAGAATTAATAACGCTATCAAGTAGACAAAGCCGCGCTGTTAAGATGACATACGATAGCCTCTACATATTGTGACACTCATATTAATCTAAACGGCAGACTATGCCAGTGTGGACGGTAGAATTATGTTTCGTATTAGATAGGGGATTCAGAATGCAAACACAGCTATGTATCATCACTTCGTCTTGATGATTCAATTGAAAAAAAAACCCACACAGGTACCATTCATTTCAATGCATAGGTTATTGCGTAGGCCATTTGAAGGCTCTTTCTTGTAACATTACTTACCTCGTAAAATATCCAGTCCGACCACTCTGTCTCTGTATCGTTACGCCATTGCTCTTACACTAGACACATACTTACATATCTCGAAACTACAGTTATTCCTTCTTGCCAAACCTTGATCGTTACTATATTTTAAATACACACGTATAGCGCACGTACATTTTCCCAACTCAGCTATCAATCAACGTGATGTACGTTCCATGACCTATTTAAAACCTTGCAATGCTATGCAGAGAGTAACAGTGGAGGTAAAAACGTTAGCGCGTAAAATATCTAGGGTAATCCCCACACTGTTTTAAATGTTAGACGACTCAACACATACGTTGCAAATTGTAAAAGAATGTTGTCATATATTGTTGAATTATTTACGATGATGTCGTGCATCTAAAACAATTGCCTTATGCCTATGCGATGTGTAAAGTGCAGATTGTAAATGTTTTGTCTGCAAAAAAAATTATAAGGGACCTTGGGTTCCACTTGATGGACGCTGCTGACTGGCTTGATTTTAATTATTCGTTGTTAACGACGGCCATCAGATTGTAACTAGCCGATAATTACGCTCCTCGATGTTGTGCTCAGATACGTAGCGCAATTTACTCCGCAATAAACAGCGGGCAATCCCGGCAATGTGGCTTTCCGCTCCGAATACAACAACAAATGATTATTAATTGCATACAAAGGTCATACATTACAGAGAGACTAACAACATTATCATGACGTATATTAATCAATTTGTTTTAATTTGGAAAGTGATAGTGAATTAAAAAATTACCTGACTTATTTTTCTGCCTTGCTGTCTAAATGCTTGTACTTATATGCAGGTAGCAGCCTCCTACAATGTCTGAAAGCTCGAGAATACTCACAGGTTACATGTAAACGATCTCCGCATCACATCAAAGGCCTTCTCATTAGGTGCCTTTACAAATGACTTGCCCGTTGTCATTCTGAAGCATTCCCTCTTTTAATGATGCCGAGACATGCAATAATATAAATATTTATTTATTCGTCAACATATGTGATATTTGACAAATACATTGCTCAAAGCCATGAGAGAACGCCTGATCTTTCACAGCTATTGCCAAAACAGCCTGTGACTTTCAGTGAGGAAATTGTAGCGAACAAGCTGCATAAGTTTAGATATGACAAAGGTCCTCTGTTAGTCGGGAGAGTTAGAAATATGTCACTCCATGGGATGAGTTGACTATATAAAACAACGATTCTCTGCGAGACCGAGTGAGTGAATGATTGATTGAGTGATGGGTTAATTAGGATTGGTAAGTGAGTGAATTACTCATAGGATACACGTGTATGCACAATTTCCTACAAAACTTCCTACAAACATTTGTACAATTGAGCGATCATTGGATACATGAAGACTAGCTAGTGTTGCTTTTGCAGGTTGAACGTTGCGTTAAACATATTCTTTGTGTAGCGTTTATCTAGCGAACATAGGCTAGATGATGAATGTCACCGAGCACTGACTGCCCATCCTTGAACATGTCCAAACGTGCATTTCACTTACTCAGTTATCTAATTTATGTGCAGTCTCTGACTATCAATTCAAGCAATCTATCCCTATACCCAACCGTATTTGATTCTATGCTTTGTGGGATGTAAATAATTAATCTTCGCATTACTAAATATTTATCATAGCTCAACATTATATCATATTTGTGTACGTATTCTTCACACACTTAAATCATAATCTCAGCAGCTGTGACTGAGGGAACAAGGAGTGTTAAGCCGTCAGCATATCAAAAGGCGTAAGCTGATATTCGACATGGCATCCGCAATTACTACCTTCAAAACGATCAAGAAGCTCGTCCATATGAAATACATAAAATATTCGGTGATAACACCCCACCCTGTCTTATCCTATTACTGCATTTGAATGCCCCAGATACTCCCGGAACCCATCTAACTGCCAACGATAGGTTAAAATATATGAGCAACTTTCTAATAGCAGGACATATACTCTTCGATTCTATAATTTACTCCACCAAAATGTCTTTGGTGCGTCGAGCAAAAACAAATAGCATGAGGATTTTTGTACAACATAAAAATCAATATACTCTTAAACCACATAAGTACGCTGAATAGTGGTATGGTCTAGTTCAAAACCAAACAGGTGCATATTAACATTATCTAAAATTGTGCCTACAACACTACTCAATCGATCGATAGTTATTGCTGTCGGTCGCAGATATCTGTTTGTTGCTCAGTATTGGAACAAATTCCTATCTAGTCTTTTCTGCTGGGGTAAATGATTACACATGTGTAGAGTTGAAGAGCAAAGATGACTTATGGGCCTTAATTTCTCTTCAATGGTTAGTACATCATCAAATGAAACATTATGATCAGATTCGCATTTGCCTGAATTGCATCATTGCATTGGATCTATGCGCTCATATTCATCAACACAATACGACACACGATCATAAAATTATATGCATTTGGTACAAAACGATACGCATCTTCTTATGATGTCCAGAGATGGGATATACAGAGAGATAGATATATATATATATATATAATATATAGATATATATATATATATATATATATAGAGATATATAGAGAGATAGATATATATAGATAGAGAGAGAGAGAGAGATATAGGAGATATATATATATATATATACATATATTTATATATATATGAATATATATATATATCTCTATATATATATAATGATATATATACATATATATATATATATATGATATATTTATATATATATATATATATAAATATATATATATAGCCCCTGTATATATCTCTCCCTTAGATATATATATATCTATATATATATATATCTCTCTATATATATATATCTATATATGGTATATATAAAAGATATATATATCTCTATATATATATTCATATATATATATATATATATATATATATATATATATATATATATATATATATATATATATATATATCTATATTATATATATATATATATATATATATATATATATATATATATATATATATATATATATATATATATATATATATATATATATATGTATGTATCTGTGTGTGTGTGCGTGTGTGTGTGCGTGTGTGTGTGTGTGTGTACTTTAGTAACAACTTTAAATCGAGTGGCTAGCTAATTTCGCACCGGAACATGTTCTGTGCTGATTGCACTTATACATATTCACCGTAGAATATATGTGGGCTATGTCATTAATCGTCATTTGGTCACAGTTCGCGTAAGGTGGCTGTTAGCCATCACGTTCCGCGTCTTTACCTTCCTCTTGCATCATTTCTTTTAACATATTGTGACATTTACGATACATCACTCGCCATTCGTGTCATTTTGTTAATGCGCTTGGTAACATAATTTGTGATTTATGAACTTTCAAAGTGGCACTCAACATATATGGCAGGTTTTCTACTAGTCATAGTGCTACATGGCCAATTAATATTTTTTCGCACGGATTAAGAACTTTGTCCTGCAAAGAGGAAGGACTTAAAAGCTTGAATCTTAGATTATGTGCTGTGGGATATGTTCAGTACTTACTTGGCTGAGAATTATTTTGCCGAGAAACTTGTATTATCGCCATCTAGCTTAACAGAACAATGCATCAATTTTATGCACAAACCTGTCGATGTCGCCTTATATACTACATCCTTTTCTGAGCATCAGCGCCATTTATTTTAGTTTTATTTAAGTTTTTCATGAGCACATTTGTGAAACAAAATAGCAATGCACCAATGTTTAATCTATCCAATTTCATACGTATAATTGCATGGAAGAATGGGAGTTTATTAGGCAAGACCGTTCATATGATAAATTGGATTTTTATTCATGAAATTGCAAGTATCTTGCTAGTTTTAGATACCTGTGTTGAATATTTCTTTGTGAACCGTGTATATGTAAATTCCTCGAACCATTAAAACTATTCGTTTAATGCAGCAATCCTTGTATTGCTTATTCCATCGTGACATTACCTGCACAATTTATATCAATATGAAAGCGCAAAAAAATTGGTATTTATTTACTTTTAAAATATATTCATTAATGATATGTTACAGATGAAACAATGAGGTCGATGGATAAGAACTGCAAACATGTTGTTGCACGCATAGTCAATCTCCAAAAATGTAGGTTTAGCGTTCGAGATCAATATGCGTTTTCTCGGCAAGATCAAACTGATACATAAACGGTGTTCATCCGATTAGAATTTTAATTGCATTTGTTGTGATTAGAGAAAACCATGCTTTGATGACTTAAAATGCTCACTTTATTGTCTCCAAAACTTTGTTTTAAAACTCCATATTCGTCGTTTCATCTTGCGGACAACAGCTACGTTTCCCTACCAACGATTGCAGTGACCAATTATTGGCAACCTCATCCCTGCCGCGATCCTGTTTGTTACATTTCATCATGCTTCCGTAAACAATATACAATTCGAAGCTTGATTCTTGCGGACAGTGAGTCAACTACGCAGTGTGCTGTAGATTGCACATTCTATTCTATAACTGATGTGTGAAAGGACATAGTATGGTTCAAATGGAGTGAATGAGAATCCCTCTTACATTCATTAATCAAAACATGAATGATATTACTGAAGTTAATCAGAACAATTAACTGCAATTTATTAAGTTATTGCTGTATTTTAAGTCTTGTGCTGAAAAGGGGCACCATGTCTCAGTGTGCGTTTATGCCATTTCAAAGAAAACAATAGCCACAACGACTACAAAAAACAAGATCGACCATCAGCTTATGTCTTGCGTTATTGACTACTAAGACAAAATATGAGATCGGTAAATGACAGTGTAATGCCTCTGAAAGTAGCTGTTTATGTTAATCAACACAGGCGAAGCACTGCGCGTTTCCAATGAGTCCGCTTGGGCCCATTTATCTCTGCTCAGTATAATAACACCGGCAGCCTCTAATTGAACGGGTCTCTGTGATAATTCATGAGGAGCAGATAAAAGGCACCAGCCAAGATCATCAACCACAATCATGTTAATTCAGTACTCTCATCTTGTCGTAAAGAACATACAATGGCTACTACACGCAGAAACTGCACCACTAAAAAATAGGTTAAATGACAACATAGCACCATATCTCACATATATCATTACACTATCAAGAATTCTCCAAATTTGATTTTAAATATGTATCAGATCGGGGATGGAAGCCTAAATTATATGCAGGCACCTACTGTCATCATCGGAATGCATCAGAGCACTTTTGGCTCGACATGCCGGTTTTGTGTCATATTCTGACATTTGATGACCAAGGCATATTTACATAATGAAATACATTTTTAAATGCCGTTAGTGTGTGGCCTGGAATGCTGTTGAAGCAATGTGGTGCTGCATTTCTACATTTACATATATATATGAAACTATATATATATATATATATATATTATATATATATATATATATATATATATATATATATATATATATATATATATATATATATATATATATATATATATATATATATATATATATATATATATATATATATATATATACATATATATCCACATTCGTATTGATCAACAGTAACCGTTTGGTCTGATAGTATTGAAATAATTATTGTAAGTGTTGTTATCGACTATGATCGTATGTTGAATTGGGTTTTCTTCAGTGTCGACACATCAGACGGATTGTGCTGAATGATGGGGGAATTTGTTAATATTTGTGCTGATTCAAGTCTTACACCAAATGAAGAAATCAATGGTGACTAAAATGGTGACCAAGACCATGCTATTTAATGCCCGTTTGTAGGGTAACCAGGGTGCCTAATTAGTTTATTTACAAACCTCATGTTATCGCCTTAAATGGACGTAAAATGTGCCAATCTATTAATTTGTCACCACTTGATGTGTCTTTGAGGAACATCAGGGTCCATTGGATCAACATACCATGTGCAAACGCATAGTACATCAGCAAAGTGGATCAAGCGATTATCAACCAAATATACATCGATTTTGGATCTTATTAAATGATTGAAACATCCTATACAACACATTTACATATATCAGGTATGGTTGACTAATGACAATGATGTAAAGCACTGGTCTTAGTGAGGTGTTTTGACTGCCTACACGGCTTCGATTGCAGGACTGAAAGATATTCACATTGTAAGAATGAACTGTACCGAAAAAAACATTTCGACGCCATGCTTCCTGTGCCATTGATAATTGTTTAGAAGAAATAAATTGAATGTAGAAATAGACCTGTGCATTTATGTATCTATAAACTACATATTTCATACTTTAATTTAGGCTCGAGGGGGGGATATATATATAGATATATATATATATATATATATATAGATAGAGATATATATATAGAGATATATATATATATATATATAGATATATAGAATATATATATATAAAAGAAAGAGAAAAAAAAAACATACCTATCTATATATAGATAGAGAGATACCTATATATATATATATATATTTATATATATAAAAATATATATATATGTATTTATATATATGTATATATATATATATATATGTATATGTATATATACATACATATTTATATACATATATATTTATATACATATATATATATTTACCTATGTATACGCATTTACAGGTAAACATTTATGATGACAGGTAACCGTTAAATAGTATTAGTATTTTTCATTTTGACACTTTGATGGAAGCACGCATAGATGATATACATTATGCGGCAGTGACAAATTAGTAGGTTATAGACTTAACAGTAACGTAAGCAGCGCCAATATATTGTATAAATATCGCAGATGTATTACATCTGTCCTGTCGAATTGTCAGTTAAAAATTAAAATTGAGTACATTAGATATTATGCAAGCTCCAAGGTAGTTCATGAATATAAGCAAAAGGCATAGCAATCTTGCAAGATCAATTTTGTGCTTTGATCGGTTACTGACCAAAGATAATAAATAAAACCGCTGGCCTGAAATCGAACGCTAACTATCTGATAATGGATCAATACTGTTCCTTTTATGGAAACAAACTACCTTTCAGCACCGAGTCAGTTCTGGATCACAACACGAAAACATAGCCAATTTTAAAGTGGCACGAGTGGTTAGCGGTCCTAGGGCGTCTGTGATGTGCGGATTGACCATGCCCAATAAAGTAATACCGTAAACGCTGGAGTAGCTTTAAGACCGATGATGTATTGGTCTTCCACAAAACTTACGATGGAGCAACATACCGGGCAGGTATGTTAACACCCTTTAGTCAAGCCACACTCTTTGGGGTTCTCATTGGCAATAATGTAGGTGCATGCCGTTGTATGAGATTGTGGAGCGGAGGTGCTGCTTGGGTTGCGGGACTAATGCCCAGTTTTTGCTTCATTGTCATAAGAGCGGATGAACAGCAAGATTTCTAAAACGTACCTTATTGTAGCTGTATTATCACAGAACGAGTTTTCATGTATTATTTTAATCTTAGATTTTAGATTGCTATTACACCATGTTCATGGAACGTTATTGTGCAGGTGCTCTCATGTTTCTACATGAATCGCCTATGCAACAGTTTGAATGTTTATTACGTGCCGCACTATTCAATGAGCCCTCACAGATACATGAAATGCATCACCCAGCCCCCAGGGTTTGGAAATGATGTTCTGTTTCCGATTCTATGAAATGGACATCTGTTATATTAATTACATTAAACAATATAATGGTCCGATCTATTCGTGGGGAGAGGATAATTTGACATAAATTGCGTTAAATGTCCCCCATTTTATGTATCAATTAATACAGATGGTAATTATTGAGGGTTGTAACCCAATGTTAATGGGCTTTAATCGTTTCATGGTATGTTTGTGACTTTATGTTGGTCAATATGTTGGTTATATATGACAACTGACCAATTAAATGACTAACGTCAGCATATATGATATACTTGAAATATGAATTGTTTGCTAACGATTATTTGGTGAAATATGCTCACATACACATATCATGTTTGCGTAGTCTAGAGATTGACTTGCCCGTTTTCACTGTCACAAATCTCAGCCAATGAAGCCTGACATCCTCTTCTGTACCTCATAAACACTAGGTCCATCATACTCTGAGTTGCCAGACAATTTCACGCCACAACGGGTTACCACGATAAACAAGCATAAACCAAAGTGCTGCAGATGATGGACTTCCTGGACTAAAGACACCACCAGCAAAGCTAGATGTTTATGTTTGGCCGGGCGCCCAGAAGGGCAGAAAACCCAATGTATATATCTGGATGAGGCAGTTACGGCCATCATACTTTTTTCATGACTAGATATCGTCTTCTGAAAAAAAGGATTTAAAAATATCTTATCATAACATGACGCGTCCAAGGTAAATGAGCCTCTTAAGATAATTAGATGCCTTTGAAATAATACCTCTTTCTAAATCAATATTTATAAATAGATAACCGCAAACTGATGCATATATCATGACAAGAAGATTGCAAAGAGGTATATGAAATACTATTTATGGGCATGGAGCTTACGCGTGTGATAGCAAGATATTTATTCTTAAAAGGGCGCACATATCATACATCATCATATATCATACGTTTAATTAAACCCTTTTGATGCTCTTATATTTTGTTCTCTCTCTGTAAATCAAATGATTGAGGTTCATATACAAAATTCATCAGGTTCACAACAACTATTGGCACATAAATATGGTTTAATACATGCCATGCGCATAAGGTTGTCCTAAAAAATTGCAGCACAGCGTACCTTTATTTGCTGGGAAACGAAGTGTTGAGACTGCCCCATTAAAACAAGACGCTTGTTAATACGGTGGTCAGACTATTGAGTCGCTGCTTCATATATTTATACAATGGCGCAATAACGCAGGCAAGCTTAATCACAAGTTCGGACATAAACACTTTCAATATTGAGAACAACGAAAGAGCTACGAAGCGTTAAGTCAACTGGCACGTAGGCGTCCGTAATGTATCATTCCAACGTTTACTTTTTGTAGTTTATTCGTGATCATGAGGGAACTATTCGAGGGTCGTGAATGTAATTGATACACTAATATCAAGGAAATAACATAAGGGAACAGTAACGGAGGAATTGCAAATGGGTCCCGATTTATCAAAAGACGGCCGCACAACGATCTGTCATATGGGCCAATCACGGCATGGTTTGGCAGTCCTGTAACGTTCGTAAAATAATCTACGATTCACAGCAAGTTTGTTCGTTAAATGATTCATGGTAAACTCGAAATACACATGGTTCAATGACTAACAAAATGTATATCATGGTCTCATAGTTGTCGTAGACTGGGGCATTTCTGATTTGGCATTGTACAGAAACGAATTTTCTGACAACGGAACTTGCATAAGCTCTGCAAACGTCCATTCATTTTCCAATCAGATATGAACTCCATGCATAATAATTATAGTTTGTTGAATTACGAATAACCAGGATGTCCGCAACATATTTATATGTGAATTACCTAACGTATTTAGTAGTCCACAATGCTTACAGTTTTATCGCCAAATATTTTGGGTATATTTAAATCTTGGCTCAATACAAACCACTAATCAATCTTCTATGAACAAAGAGGCATGATATTGCCTCGATGAAGATCACACAATGCGAAATCCCTCGGGAAAAAGTCTACTCGACAAACAGTTTGAAGCTGCTTATCGGTGTCGTTTGGTTAGTTGGGCGAGTTGTTTGTTCACTCTCATAATGCTGATGCTATGGGATATATTTCAATCGCACAGCTGTCTCTCAAGTTGCCGAGGTCGTATTGTTTGTCAATGCTGTTTCTTTGGCGCTGCATTAATTACACATACCAGCATATACTCGCTCACGCTCGAACATTTGGTTGAGACAATAGGCGTCGAGCAAGGTTAAAATGATGTGAATTCGTACAGGCAAGCTATGCGCAGTTGCTTACCAGACAAGTGTAGAAAAATATAACCTGCGAGGTAAAGTTTGCGTCAATGATCTACGCCTTATAAACATAGAACCATTTGAACAGATGTAGATTCAATATTGTCACTGTAGTGAATTTGCTCAAAACAACTTGGTTATTAAAACAGCATGAAACATATACCCGTAATAAACACTTCCTCTGAATAATTAACATGCATGATTGCTACTACTAACCTAGAACGTACACACTATCTAGTAAATGTTGGGTTTAAACATGGTTTGTAATGTAATTGGTAAGTGCTAACTACATTGTAGTGGCGAATATAACAGAGCGTACCGAATGGTCATGAAACGTCTATGGTAGGAAAACGGCCACTGAAATGTCAGGCGAATGACACTTGTGGTGGCGTGGTGTGACTGTGTAGAAGAAGCCAAATGAACCCTTAATGATATAGTGTCTGCCTACTTAAATCGTGGTGATATGGCTGAACGGTTGATATTAAAATGAACACTGAATATGATATCATATAGTGTTGGTTGATATGACTGAGCTGCTAACTTAGAAATGCCAGTTGAATTCGTGGTTATAAAAAAGATCTGATAATGTTTAGAAGAAATAATACGCTCGCCTAATATGATCCTTCCCGTCATCGCCCTAGCTTTTGGCCATATGCCACACCTTTAGCATTCATTTTGAATCATAAACTAAGCTCTCCAGCACCTATCAAGGGTCCTAACGCATGATCATTGCGAGTCAATTTACCACTTAATCACTCATAATACGCATGAGGAGCTATATGCTTAATTATTCGTTGCGCTATATGCGGAAAACTATATCCGATTTTGTTAATAGGATGCATAACATAAAATAAATAATTTTTTTTTTCGAATTATTAACTCGGGATCCTTAACTATACATTGACCACTCAAGTTAGGTGCATTGTATGTCGACAAAGCACGCCCAATAAGATCAATTTAACGCAGTTAGCTGACATTTTTATATTGGATCCATTCTATTCGAGCTTGCAATTATAAGAATTCGCGTTGTGAAGGTGAGCCCATGCGCCGGGCGCTTAAAGGAACATGCATGCCTAGCCTTTTACTTTTCAGGAACACATTAAGGTTTTTCTATATTGGTTTAGCCATTGTAATATACGAAAACCAATTTATTTATTAGCAAGTGACTTCATACAGTTCCCAGTGTGCTTACAACTGCTCCTTAATACGATATAAACCCATCTGCAACCTACCATGACCATCAAGTGTTGTCGTCGTGCAACTTCTTGGACTGCTTCTTAAGTGTGATAGTCGATCGGCGAGTCAGTGATTATAATATTGAATGTCGGTGGAAATAGATGTTCACAGAGCATTTATCCTGACCTTGAAAATTTAAAAAATAATTATGGGATTATTATTTTAATTCTGCATAACTTGTGGCGAGGATTAATTCTTCGTTGTAATCCATTTAGCATAAGCATCGAAAAGCCAGAGAACGCTCTTAGCCAAAGTAATTCTTACCTTATTCAACTGTTCAATTAAAAACGCTGATCAATGCGCGAGTTTCGACTTAAAAGTTGAATCAATGGTCAGTTGATGACAATCGTGGCATCACTATTCTTCTTACAGCAGTGGCGGTTTTGCAAACCTTGTAGTTTCAAGCTGCGAATTGCGCTGTGCTTATATGCTGCAAATGGAGGAGAAGGCAAAGCTATTCACATGGTCTTCCACAATTCTACGGCTCTATTGAACAATGCATTAATCCTGAAGGACATGTGTTGAATAAATCAGTTTGATGGCTGAACATTATGATGCATACAACTCAATATGTCATAGTCACGAGTTGAGAAGAAATTGGAGGTCGTTTGTCTTGTCTTCATTGGTCACATGGATTATGTGCTGCATTGTCAGTGAGAACTAGATTGTTCGTTTGTCGTCCTGTCATTGTCCCTGAACAATACGCCGCGAACAGTCTAAGAATAGGGGCCATGACAATATACAACCCCGGGCGCGGCGATTGCATGAACCAAGGTATTTTATCCTTTGGTAAGGCCAACTGCTGCCAGGGGCCGTATCCATAAAGAATCTTAACTTGAGTCGTCTTAACTTGAGTCGGCGTGCTAAGCTGAGTCCGCGAACTCAGGCGTATCCACAAAACAAATTGTTAGCGAACTCAGCTGAGACCGCCAGCTCAAGGCTGGCAAACAGCCAAAAACGATTAGTGCCTATAGTTTCACTCATGTTCCTTCGCGATCATAGTTTGTCTCTGTGTTCATTAGACAGAAAATGGAATAAAGTGGCAAAGAATGGTCGATTTAGACGGAGGAATGGAAGTGGTCTAGTCCGACTATTTTATATAATAAAGTCTAGACCTAGTAGGGTCTAGTAGTCTACTGTCGTTATCAACTTATCGTTTATCAAAACAAAGTAAAAAGGAATAGTCTTTAAACCGGTTGTTTATGAATATGTCACTCACCTTTATTCAATCCCACTGTACAATATTTTATGGTATCAAGTATAATATACGGTGATATCAGGTATAATATACGAATTTCAATATATTCTCAGCAATCTACGGCACTGTAAATGTAATGATTGTTATCCATGAACATGACCACAACGCCAGCGGCATGATGAACCATTGTTTCTTATGGAGACGATTGCAAACTGGCTAGCTCTTATAATCGGCAATATAATCACGGCTAATCCACACGATTGGGAAATAATTCCATCGACCATGCTTGCACTAATAACATTATAATTCCGCGATGAATACAAACAATCCTTGTTGAGTTTTGTTGTTTGACAGTCCGTTGGAATTCGCGCGTTACTGGGTCACTGCGCGTCAGTAGACTATGACGTGTCGTTGTATTTGACGTATAAAGCGTAGTTTTTTTTATCGCAAAATAACCCTTGTCGTTGGTGTGCTTTGGTGGCACTTTCAATATCTGCCATTTTATCATGAAGTGGATTTATATACTTGTAGGCTTGGCACCTGCTTTTCTTATATTCAATCATACGAAATGTGAATCTTGGTGCCGTTGTTTTGATTAATGAAGTTTAAGAAATTTATCTGTAACATGACCAATCGTGAATGGATATTCTATTCACTTGGAAACTCCCATCCACTCAGATTATCCCGCAAAACACTCCTAATTCGGAGCTAGACTGCTGCAAGCTGCCTCGCTTTCTAGGAAACAACAGCCTCTCCTATGCGACCCGATTGTTTGTGAAGATTTCCCCCGCTTCGTTTTTACGAAAACAACTTGCTGCGTAAATAATTCAAATAACCCGATAAAAATTGGTGTGTCATACGAAACGAACGGCTGATTATGTTTTGGTTCATTTTAAGAACATACATGTTCTTATTTAGATCTGTAAAAGCATTTCTCTGGAAACATTACCGTTGGACCGCCATTTTTAAGTTTGAGCTAGCGAACTTAAGTCAGCTACCTAGCTGACTCAGAGTTGAGCACGCTAGGAGACTTAAGATTCTTTTTGGATACGGATAAGACGGCCAGCTCAGCTTGCCGTCTCAAAAACCTGAGTTTGCGGACTTAAGTTTCTTTATGGATACGGCCCCAGGGCTTTTACCACACATGTTCGCAAGCGGCGTTGCAATGCTGCTTGCGTCGGTGAACATTATTGTGCATATGTTGTATATTATAAGATGCACACCATGTCATAATAAAATACTCCATATTGCAATTCCGCACAAAAAATAGTGGTTTTGACCTCCACTTTAATGAAGCCCAGTCGCTTCGACAACAAACACTCTTTCACATAAACATATAAGTAGGGTTATAGTTTCTACCGTATATGCATTGTGCCCTAGAATACGCATGCTAGACTTGATGAATGATGTGTCAAACAATCAACTATATTTAATGGAACGAAGCCTACGCAATGATCAACGCCAATGGGTTTGAAGGAGGTTATATTTATTCTATATTCTACACGCCGCACCAATTGCACGTATGATGTCAGATAATAAAGCACGAGCAATAAAGCAACGACGACGGAGAAGAACGTTGGTGACGTATAATAGTGGGTTTTGACTCGTATGTTATTGAGTCAGCAAAAGATATATACTGCGTTATAGGCAATCTGTCTCCCGATACACTTAAGACAGCACTTGTTTATTTACAGATTTGTGACCTTAGTGGATAGTAGAGCATACTAAGGGATTGATGAGGATCGTCTCAACACTATTGTTCTTAATTATCGTCGCAGATTAATGAATAGTTTTGTATCGTTACGGGAATAAAATAAAAATATTTCATCGGGTACACAGTTCACGTTTCACCATTAGAGATCGCATCCTTAAAGCTCGGTTGTAATACTAGTGTGTATGGCGACATAAATGAAAAGTCTTTTCACAACAAAATCCTCTTAATTGGAATTTTCAACCAATATCATTTATTTTGATAGATGAAATAGGTTTGTTGGTTTAGATGCCGTCGTCCGGCAGCGATGCCACGAACGACGCAATACACTGTTGTGTGTGGAGCGTGCATTACGCATATTTACACAGTAAGTAGTTATTTTTTACAAATAGTTAATAACAACAAACATTCCTGTTACGTATTGCATGCTGACTCACATTCAACAATGGTGCGATTTAGCTGATCGCGGGAAGCTGATGTAATATAACCACAGCAGTCAAATCACATCAAGCTCTCTGCAATACATCATCTCGTAACTGACTATTGTTTACCGCTCAACTTAGAGCTCTATATTAACCTGTGTACTTGATGTATTACTTTTATCATGAAAAAGATGTTGAGTTTATTCCTTTACCATACACTGAATCTATACAATATTCTAACTTATTACGCTTATATAAATATCATCTTTCCGTTGGGTAGCGGAATTGGTGTATAAACTTCTAGCAATTCACCTTTCGCCGCTGGATTTTGTTTATCAATGCCACGACTAACACATAAGAAGTCTTGGATGACCTTGCAGCCTTTCTCATTACATCCGGTTGATATTATTCTCATATCTTATGTTCACCTGAACCGCAGTTTGATCAATACACTCTAGTATTAGGTAGAACATGGCGGATACCGTAAAACCTGAAATTTATAACACTTGGCAGGAATGTGGAGATGTTAAGCGACGATGAATACCAGGAACGTAAGATGCACAGACTGAGCATGGTCCTCGGCGGTCTAGATAACAGAAAGGAGATGGCTGAATACGCGCAACAATCGAAAAACAAAGATACTTGTCTGTCCGTTCGACTTACGTATAAGTAGTCGGCGATTTCCATGGACAAATGACATGCTATGTAATAATTTCCGCGTGCGTAAAAATACGTGGATGGACGTTTGAACTAAATCGTGTTTTGGCAAATGCAAAGTAACAGAAGTTGGTCACCAATTCTGACCTGCCGGCTGCTGCGTTGGCAAAGAAAATTACTAGGCGACGTATTTGTGTGGCATTACGCCGGTAAATCTTTGGAGGATTTAGAGTCGACCATTTACAAAACCAAATGTCCAGACATCATTGTATCAGCTTGAGATAAGTCAGCTAGCTGAGCTGAAAATGACGTCACGGACAGACAACGATTAGGTCATCCAAGAAAGACTACATGCCACAATGTCCAAAACCTGACCAGTTTGGTGTACGGAAATCATTTTTACCTATGGACCATTTGTACCTGTAGAATGAATACTACGGT
>CM067344.1:37878992-37888992 GCA_034190875.2 Urechis unicinctus | reverse complement strand
GACTAAAGTGTATTTTGCAATGTGCCATGAGTAACAGTTAAGCTAGAGAATTAGGTGCTGAATAATTTTCTTGCGTTTTAAATATTCCAATGTATCATATTACGTATAAAAACCCTCAAATACGCAATCATGCGAATCCTATATATATCTATCCGCTTCCATCATTAAGGGACTCTATGTTACATTTTCGCTTGATGAACATCCATTGTATAAGGTTCTGAGCAAAAACGAAATGATGACATGACGTATAGGTTTCATGTAAAAAACACCGACATTCTTCGTTTTCATATACCCAACTAAATCTGTCATTCGCTGTCTTATTTCTAGTACTTTAACGCAGCAACATATGAATGGTCCGTTTATGACATCCCTTTCTATCCAAGCACCCTTCTCACAAAAGATAATGTCTATGCGAAGGATGTTCAAATGCGTGCAACTGATCACGGAGATGCAACATATGATCTCAATTGACCAGAATCGCGGGGTGATCTTATTCATATCTATTTACACATAAATTCATCTTATATTTGATTGAATTTGCCTATCTCTATTGTGTTCATTAATGCGCACTGAATATGCTCATACACAGGGATAGATGATCGGTCAGAGCTGGTCGTAATCTACACATTCGAATAATAATTGGTTTATTAACGTGCTTCCATTACTTATACTTTAATGATCAGGATTGTGTTAGCCGTGGTGGCCTCGTACAGCCCCAATACTGTACAAATCTCTTGATGTCGGCAATGCAGCAATTGAAAGTCTACAGTATGGTCTAAGGATATTTAGAAAACGAGCGAAGCAATTGTTATGCATTGGGGTCGCAAGTAAATGAGCGTGCGAGTGACTAGATAAACCAATGGATAAGTGAGCGCGTTATGGTATCGATGATTCAGTGCATATACGATTGAGCGAATGAGACCCAGGTGAGTGTGTACGTGAGCGAGAGAGTTAGAGAGGTGATTGAGTGAGTGAGTGACTGGGTGTGTTAGTGTATGTGTTGGTGAGTGGGCGGAGTGAGTAGGTCAGTGAGCGATTGGGTGATTAAGTTTGTGAGTGCGTGAGTAAGTTAGTGAGTGTGACGAGTGATTGAGTGAGCGGTTGAGTGAATGGGTGTATGAGCGAGTAAATGAGTGATTGAATGGGTGAGGAGAGGGGCGGAATGTACGAATAGGTGGGTTAGTGAGTTGGTGTATGAGCCACTCATGGCTTTTTTCTGTTGGAGTAAGAAGTCTCAAGTAGACGAATTAGTGTGATTGGTCAGTGTCTTATTAACAATAATGTAGAAGAGCAACATATGTGGATAAGACAATGCCATATATCGGTGCACCAACTCGTGTGCTGACATGTGTCGGGATGTACGAACAAATAAACACTTAATCTTGTCGAGTTGCGCCGATAAATCGATGTAATTTGAAACTGTTACACTGGATTCAACAGTCACTCCATTGAGGATACCAGGTGCAATTACTTGTATTCAATTCATTAATGAGTGCAAATATTACCTCAACAATCATATAAGATAGAATTTTCGACCTGGAGCGAGGTCAAAATTGGGATTCATGCTACTATTTTGTTCGTATTGAATTGTAAATTTTCATTGTCTAGACACTAAACCAGCTTGTATGGTTACCTATGTATCGTCCTTGTCCTCCCAACATAAACTAAATCTGGCTTTTGTTTTGTTCACATAGTTAGTTTTGGACTAAAGGTAAATAGATCACCCATATTCAACATTGCTGTTTGGCCATATGAACAAATACGACAAGCTAAGATGTTCGGGTTTCCTCACTGCATTCGTCTGCCTAGTGTGTCATTATGTTTTAGTAACTGTAGTTGTAACATACGTATATCTGCTTTACCAAAGAGTCAGCTAGACAATTAAGTTTAAGTTACATAAAGTTATAAATGCAGGGTATCTTTATTAGCATAGTGCTCCTTCGTGCGGGCGACGACACTGACTATCGAACCTGAAGCATCAACTCGCACAATATCTTACGCCATTTAATTTCACCTTTGAAACAGTGTGTAAGATATCTGGCTACGCTTTGATAATTTTTTTCAATATCTGTTGACATCCTAATTTGCACCCATTGTTTCACATGAAAGCTGGCAACTATACTCCCACATTGGTATATGCTACAACTATTTTCTGGCGCTTGATAATTTGATCACCATCGTTCACAAATTTACTTGCGAAATGGGGAATGAACAATGTATCGGAATGATGATAAGTTCTTCGTTATGTACTATTGTAACCTGTAACCGACTAATTCGGTATTAATTAAAAGCTTGTGTGGGCAGCCACTGAAACCAAGAGCCTTTGGCGGTCGGTACCAGCGTCTCTCTATGTGGTTGACACTCTACTGGGTAGATCTGTTGCATGAGCCCAAGTCGTCCACGCGGTCAATGCGCGTACCTCGTTCATATAGAAATGTAACGTGCACAATAGTTGCAATCGAGTGAGTTTGGTACTGAGTGTCGAATTGACTGTGAGTGAATGATGAGTGTATGGGTCGGGTTGGGGGACGAAGCAGATGAATGGGACATTGGCGCTTTATAATGCGTTCAGAATCACGCTCTGTCAGGTATGGTACTATTCTGATGGCCGGTTATTCGACAAGGATATTTGAAAGGCTCAAACATGTTTAACAGACAAGGATCAGTTTTATCTGGGAGCACAAATTTATGTTTGTAGTCATAAATGACTTTATCCGCCTCTACTCTCTGTCTCCAATGCTTCCACAGTTATCATGGTGTATGATGAAAGGTAGAAACCCGATATTTGGCATTGAATTGGCTTACGAATGACTTTTCGATATTGCTTGGTAGAGGGTGAATCACGAAAATTTAGAGCTGGTGCCCTTCGATAGACACAAGATCTAAGACCAAACATCACATGTATTTCCGGTTCATATCAGGTTCATGCGGATTTGATATATAAGGTGATGTCATTTTATAAAAATAAGCTGATAAACTGGCGTGTATGCAAGCTGTAATTGTTGAAATCAGTATGAATTACATTGAATTGAAGTCAAGAAATATAACACACATCTGTGTTTCACGTCCCATTAATTATATTTCCCGAGGGAGTTGCACAAGATTAGCAAACACTCAAGACACACGTTGTTTGACATGTAAAGTGTGGTAATATATTCTTATTGAAATCGTGGTTAAGATGCATGTCATTACCAAACAATATTTGTATGCAGAGATTGCTGTTTTATTTAGACTGCAGTGTTAAAGACTAAAGCGCTACTTACCTACGTTACATATGCACAAATTACATGTAAAGTTGCTTCACTTCTAAGATGCCATGGATTTGATATCAGCATGATCATATGGTTACTGCAAAATAAACGACAGTTGGTTGTAATGTAAGCTCTGTATTTATAGAATTGTGAAATGCGAGACCGTGATATGATGACATTAATATGGTTAACTCATATTTTCTCGATTATCATGTGTGACCTACAATATTCCGTGTCTTCTTAAAAGTGCTTTGATGTGTACTTCTGACTTTGCCTTCATCTAGAATCAAAGCGCGTTTAGTACACCTGGTACTATGGTTATAGCACGTGTCATAGAAGTGCGACATGAATTGAGAAATTGAAATAATTAAAACAGTTACGTTATATGGTCGATAGAATCACGTTGTGTTATTGTGTCCCGCACATACGACATGAGGTGCTGACACCCATGATATTAGGAGTTACGCAATCATTACTGCACAAACCATTTCATTTGCAAGCAATATGAGACCCACCAACAGTAATATGTGTCTCAATTTCGTTGCGCTGGCGAAGCACAGCCTTAATCGGCTGTGATCAGGTAGCATCATTTCTCCTCTGGCTAGAAGCATGACAGCATTCGTTTATTGAAGATATACAGATTCGGTGACACGTTCGGGATACTGCTGTGTAGAATTGTGCATTTCTTGTGTCATATGGTACGTCGACATCAGCATTAAACGATTGCACCGATAGACTTTTATCAAAGGCAGGTCAAGTTCGTCACGGCTCTGGCGTATTTATCGCCGTCACTAATGGCAATGCAGACAGTTTGTCATTTTGAAGAGAACATTCACCTAATTGCAGGTCTAATCAAATGATCTCGTTCACATTTGATCAGCTCACTAAATTTATCGCTGGTGTTCATTAGTCTGGCAATTTTAACAATTTGTTATTAATGCGCAGCAGGGGTATTATCTCACTATCAAATAAGATGTGTTATCGCAAAGATGCAAATGACAAATCATGGAAACATATGTTAATTTTGGGATCGTGTCGGTTAAGTGAACAAAACGAAATCATATCATTATGAAATCTGGGACCTAGTACTGTCTTCGGGATATTGTGCATTGCATTCATTCATCGCCATCCTATCTGGCACATGATTGGTCCTAATACAATTTTACTATGACAGAATAAAATCTGTCATAAATAATAAGTGGTTACCGCTTCAAATCACAACAAATTCTGAAATAAATATTTGTGCTTGGGAAGTTAAGTAATTGCCTTCCTACTGATCTGGTTTGTAGTCTAATCTATATTGCAAGAATATGCCAAACAAAGTGGGGTTATATATTTGTAACAACTATCAACAAGAGGTTTTAGAGTTCACGAGTCGAGCAATAATGTTATTCCCTTGAAGACGTCTCCCTTTCAAACTCGGCATGAAATTTAATTTGCGTTATTCATCAAGCAACGTAAGTGTTCGATTGCTGCGCACATACTTTAGTCTGAATGTGTTCCGAATAGTATGGCCAGATTGTCATTAATCGTCTTGTGCTCTCTGGCTTTAGCAATATTCACGCGGTCAAAACCTTATACCATAAAACTTGCTTAATGAGACAGTACCGCCCAAAAGTGCTATATTAATGGCCAATTAAATCATAATTTGATTAAATATCTTCGACCTAGAAGTTAAATGGTGAATTTCATCTTAAACTTTTGAATAATTCCGGGAAATGCTGGCTAGCAAGGGATTGAGGTGCAATATATTTTTCATCGTTGAGAGCCGTTGTGGTTTCGATACCAAACTGGGGAAACCTAACCATTTCCCCGTGACTCAGATGATCACGTTAATATTCGGTCAAAGCCCAGTCTAGGCAACGTGTATGTGCCAAGTGGGCGCGACAATTAATGGGGAGCTGTCCAAGGATGACAATCATTCTCACCCAACACAGTCGCGATATCACCTCATTGCCGTTAATATGAAATATTACCATTAAATTGTTTTTTCATCCATATATATATATATATATATATATATATATATATATATATATATATATATATATATATATATATATATATATATATATATATATATATATATATATATATATATATATATATATATATATATATATATGTATATATACATATGCATATATATATGTATAAATATATATATATTCAATATATATATATATTATATATTTATATATATATATGTATGCATATATATTAATATATATACATATATATTTATAATTCTATACATATACACATGTATACGTGTATATATATATATATATATATATATATATAGATATATATATATTATATATTATATAGAAAGAGAGATATAATATATATATAGAGGGATATATATATATACATATATCTATATATATATACATATATATAGATATATAAATATAGATATATATATATATATATATATAATATATATATATATATATATATATCTATATATATATATATCTATCTCTATATATATCTCTCTCTATATATATATCTCTCTATATATATCTATATATATATATATATATATATATATATATATATATAAACGCGTCAGGCCCTAAAATGCGCATACGCATTCTGCCCAATAGTGAATAAATGTCACTCGTGAGTTACTGCATGGGATCGGAATTGCGATATTCCATAACATCTCAACCCTAGGTGTTCCTCAGTCAGCGATTATGCTTAAAGGGCGCACGGATGTTCACTGATGTCTCTTCGGCCTTGCAAACGGTTCAATGCGTTCGAGGTTAACAGAGGTTTAAGGTCCATCTGTTACTTAATATCCACCTGGTTTCAGAAGTAAGCTACAACACGCTGTTACAACCTCTAATACAGGTACATATATATGCGAATGTTCTTGTTTGCTGCAGGGCCTAGCCGAGATCGCGTTAACTGAGAGCTTGTGCTCTGTCTACACTAACACATGCGGGTCAGAGCGTGCTTAGCGATTTGTTATGTGCGCATGGCTTACCCTTTTCGATAAATATTTTTGAATGGTTTAGTGAAATGTTGTTGATTACCGTGTCACAACTGCAGATACGATTGTGATGTCTTATCTAAACAAATGTTCTGACCATTGCAACTGACGTTGCTAAGCGTACTTGCCATCATAGCGTCTGTTTTCAGCAGATTATCTGATCATTCATCTATGACAAATGTAGCCATTAAAAGCCTTAGGCTCCCACGTTTCATTGTCCTAGCTTTAAGATGACCGTACAAAAAGCTGACCTTCTATATCTAGTTCCGGTTACCTGGTATTCTAGGTCTACCACAAATTATTGATAAAACGGCTACAATGAGATATCACATGTGGGCTTCAAATACAGCCGCATAAAGTCACGCTTTTTTGTATAATCATATTTGGTGTATGACAATTGTTCGATCTTATAACAGATGCTGCAATCATTGCTTTATAATATTGTACTTGAGATAAAATTGCAAGGCACAAATACATGAGCAATATTAATTGAGCATGACGTATACATTAAGACATCAGCATTAAGTAACAATTGGATTGTTAAATACCATGATATTTTAAGTGGCCACCTTTATACATTATCAATGTATTCACATTAAACCATGGTTCATGACCCCAAGCCACACATTGTCGTAATTCAATCGATCACGTGTGTAAAAATATATGTTGATAAATATATATATATATTTATATATGTATTGATATAAACATTGATACGCCCATGTATTGAAATGTTAACTGCACAATTCTCTAGTGTGCTGTGAGCAAGCTGTTTAGTATAAACAATATTCTAATACATTGTTCCATCGAAATTCATACTTAAATGCATGACCTGCTGTTGCTGCCATTCAATACGACCATGACATTATATTGGTGCCGATATTGCATTTATGTGGAATGTTGTATCAAAACTAGATTTATTCATTTGATTAGGATAATCCCTTTGGATTGTCGTATAGGGAAGAATTACTGACAGCTAAGTGTTGTTTTTATGTTTAATGTCTTGGCAATATCAATACATAAAAGCCTAAGCCCGAATTAAATGTTGAGAGCTTTGTAAACAATAAGTCTTAAGCAACTCAAAGTGATAATACGTCCATATACATGATATCCCACATCTTCGCAATAAATGGGTTTTATGGAATCTGGGAAACCATAGTTTCACGCAAATGTCACCCACTGTAAGACATCTGTGGTAAAGTGTAATATACATTTGTTGTGATCTTCGTTTGCGAAAAACTAACAATGCTTGACAGCTTATATAAATCGGTGGTCTTACGTCATTGTTGTGAACAACGGTGTTGCTCACATTGGATACAGGAATATTGGCTTAGCTTGCTGTCCGTTTGCATCTTTTATATAAGTAGAAAGTATGCTCATAATATGGCGAATACGCTGGGTATAATTGTACTTTAGTGTGTGCATGTGGGTATGTATGTATGCATGCGTGCGTGCGTGCTTGCACTTCCTCTTATTATACTTGCCTGAGCAAGCGTGTGTGCGTGATCTGAATGCACCTCTCCGTGATGTTACTCGCTTTTTCTTTGAAACATTGAATTTATCTGCAAAACCGTTTTGATACTTTTTCTCACCTTTTTGAATGAAGTTGATTCCTTATGTTGTCAATAGCGCATTTGTTAGTCACAATGATTATATGAGTGTATAATATTGCCTTAAACTGAACCCCACCCCCCCTTTATCATCAAGTCTCCAGTTAACTAAGGTCAAACAGTAGTCTTATGTTATTATCTTTTAGCAATGGATGTGTGTTTTATAAACTAGTGTATCTTAGATGTCCAGAGTTTATATTATGAAGGAAAACCAACCTCTGTGATTTCATGACGGCAACGGTTGCTCCATTTGGATATGCACATTGGCTCGTCTTGGTTAATACTTTTGTTTTGGTAATGTATTCTCATCTGTAGTGTATTAACCAATAAGGCTGCAGCTTATTGTACCACATCGGGATATGTCACAGCTTATCTCAATGCATGACCAAGTCTTGGATCTAATTACCTCACCGTTCAGCTCGTGTTTTATGAACGCTTCATTTGACATGGCCAATAATTTCGGAAGCGGTAATTGGCAATAGTGTCTCGCTGTGAATAACAATATGACAGAGCAGCTGGTACATGGAGTGTCGCTTAATCTCATTCTATCCGGCATCAATGCGTCACTTGTCCTGCATATGTCAAGTGTACGAATGGCATATGACGACCAACAAAATTGCCACCGCTTTGATGTAGCTATGCCTGAGGAAATAATGTATCAATATGAAATGGCAATGGTTGATTAACAACAACTGATGGAATGAGGAGTTATTACGACTTCACTAGGTGGAATTATTAAGATAATACAAACATAATACAATATCCATTCAACGCTCGTGCGTATTTATTTAGTGGGATAGGCACACCTAAAGTTGGTATAAATGGTTGGGTCTGGTAGCGATCAGGTGACGATGAGGAGGCATTCTTCAGAAGAAATACTGGCCTTCTTCTCTCTGCCTATCTACATAGCTATCTGTGTCGAATATATTGCGTTGTCTTCAAACCTCTTGTACGGACATGCCTTTGGCTGAATACCAAGGTTTATGCTGCACGAGGAAGCTCATGCGATATTATCGCATTTGCAGGATTACAACCACTATTACTGGGAATGTTAAATATTTGTTTGAGGCAAATTGATTGAATTGGGTAAATATATATTTTATTTGTTCCGCGAAACGAACGGTAGAGGACTAGCATATACGCTTGGCATCTACCTTATGTGTATAAACCTTCCCACAAAGGTGGCCATTAGTATAAATGCTATAAGTAATACCCAATTCTGACCAACAGGCTTAGTGGTCCTTAGCTTATAAGTTAGGACCGGGGCTTTTTTATACTATATGCATCAAGGGGAGGGGTTCAAGGCATACTGAATACATTGAAGGAACATGTTTATCGATGCCTATAGTTTAATCTTAGTGAATCAAAGGATTTTGATTATCGAATAACATGGCAATTGGAATTGTAAGTATGGTCCGGGTTTACAGCAACGCAAACATATTTTTACACTGAAATTCACATGCTGTTTGAATGAATATAAGGATCTATGTGTCTGGATTGCAAGGACGTTATGAATGCGTATCAAACACAACCATGTGCGATCTTACTTCAGTGCTGAGGGTACTCCGAGGCTCAGTCCGAATAATTACCATAACGTTAGGCAATAAACTTCATGTTGAAATAAAAATGGGTTTTGCATTACTGCATTAGTAAATCCCGTAAAACCGTCCTACATTCTTACAGATTGATTATTTTCGCTTCCAATGTATATGCGATAGATCTCGTGGCTATACCAATATACACAGGCATATGCCAGTATTATCTGTGAAGGGCTTTGTGTGCTTCATGGGTATTAAGCCGTATAAGAGCACGTCTTTTGACATTCAATGGACGATAGATATTAAGGTTATATAATGCCTATATAAATGAACATATATATATTGATAGTAAATCACTAAAATGCAACTGTTCAAGGTCAAAATAGGACTTGGATTGTCCTATTATAGTGAGGGACAATATTGATCTTTGACGATTTGAAGCTGCTGCAAATTGCTAAATGTTTAAGAACATTTTGGAGCCTAATAGCCTATAACATTTTAAACGGGGAGCCTACTAACTCCAATCATCCTCAGCTTTAAAATATGTCGCGATGCCTAAACATTATCTTAGATCCATAAAGACTACAATCATCGACTACC
>CM067344.1:37813992-37873992 GCA_034190875.2 Urechis unicinctus | reverse complement strand
ACAGATCACAAAGATAACAGATTATGTGTTTTTGTTCATGAAGCCTCACTATAGGCGATATTTTGTACGGGTTTGCGATACATCAACTGACTAAACTATGAGCATGGCATATGCATAGTGAAGCAACTAGTTGGAAAAATAATGCAATAATTGCTAATATATGCTGTTCGCAGGTCAGCAGAGAGGATTATGGCCCAGCTTACAATAATAGCAATATGGAGAAGATGAGTGACCAGCTACGCATAACCAATTAATTCACGTTCTGACATTTGTGTGCCTGATTGTCTAGGTCCTTGATGCTTTTCTTTATCACACACTGTAATATGCATGCGGCAACACTGGCAGGTAATTACTGTCAGGTGATAACCCGAACATTAAATAGGTTCGCATTCATGAATAAAAAAATCTTGCTGGCGTCTGTCTGGTTCTATAAAACGCACATATCCTATGGCCATCACATTCATGGTTATCTATAGTATCAGGCTTAGTTGTGAAGCAAGATGTCACAATGGGTGCAAATAATATGGTCCTGACCATATCCGTCTCTTATATTAACATATAAATAGACGTAGATGCGTTCAATAATTGTCTTATTTATCATTACTCCGAGAACTTAAGTGGATGAACCGCGCATAATGTTCCTATTGATATCTTTCAGGACCAATCTAGTATCAGCACTGATTGAGATCGACCAACGTACAGTTTATCCCCACTTCGATTAACCTAAACGATAGTTACCAGAAATCTACTGCTATTGAATCAAGTTACTGACGGAGGTCATTTTCGGATGCGAGTTGGTCGACATTATGTACTGTTAAATATTTTATCAATCTGCTTCACATCGGATATTATGATCATCAACACTTTCCGTTAGCGTCAATCCAACTAATCCAGAGAATCAGAGCTTGGTGTAAGTGTAAGGGCATAATAATACGACTAAACATCGCAGCATTTTGAAAGAGGAATATTTGGTTACATCACTTCTAGTGCGAAAAATGTTTTGCAGATTTTTGTCATGAGAATGTTCCCTCTCAAAGAAATGTTGAATCGTCTTGTCAGCGCTATTAGTAGATCATTAGGCAATTTCAACAAGGCGCATCTTCTTCTAGTGTACCATCTTAATCATTATTGGACATAATACAATGCCAAATCATAAACGCTAACTGATGGAACACATGCACATTTAAACTTTGCCCTAGCGTGAATACCGACTGACAAAGACAACACTGGAGACCGTGGATACATAAATACATACATACATACATACATACATACATACATACATACATACATACATACATACATACATACATACATACATACATACATACATACATACATACATACATACATACATACATACATACACATACATACATATACATACATACATACATACATACAGACAGACATACATACATACATACATACATACATACATACATACATACATACATACATACATACATACATACATACATACATACATACATACATACATACATACATACATACATACATACATACATACATACATACATACATACATACATACATACCTACATACATACATACATACATACATACATACATACATACATACAAACATACATCCATACATACATACATACATACATACATACATACATACATACTTACATACATACATATCTATTCATACATAAATACAAACATTCATAAGTGCATACATACACACAGGAATATTATATAGTTGTATATATGGTCAGTTTATTTTAGTGTATAAAGGAATAGGTCGACTAAGGAGGCCTTTAAGTCAGTATCAATGAGTACTTGAACTTCCTTTCTCTCAGTTTGTTGTTATTAATGACTGTCTCCAGATTGTAGATTGTAGATAATTGCACCCCAAGAGGTTGCACGCGTATACTAATCGGAAACAATTTTTCATCAATAGCCTGTCACCCTCATAGCTATTTACACAGCAATAAGCAACATTTAGTCCATGCAATGTTGCGTTCTATCCCGATCCTGCCGACTAACATAGGCGGCATCATTCTACAGCCAACAATATAATCCTCACGCATGTAAATGAAATAGAAGGTTTTTGTCACTCGGCGCGAATGCAAGCGGAAGTTCTCATACTCTCGAATATCGTTCCTGCAATCAAAGGATATTTGCCGTTAACAAAACATGTATAGAGTAGGTAGGTGTCTTTTCTGGTTTTCTCGTGCACCTGGGTTGAATATACACGGTTACAAAATGCGTAATGGTATGCATATTCGTTCCTTGCCATGCAAGCTGCATGAAAAGTGCATCCGTCTATATTATACATAACAAGTACTTTGCTATGCTCGTACACGGCATATTTGTCCATGCAGAGTCATAACGTCTGCCAACAAGCCGGTAGAACAGTGTCATACGACCCTACAAAAACGGCAGTCAGATTTGACTAGCAGGTAAGAGAATCTGAAAGCGTACTCAGAAAGTAATCCAAACTTCAGGTAAGATACATGGTAAACGGCGTTGTGTAGTTAAGACGCATGACACATTATAACATGGTATCGAAAATACGTTAGCAATGACAAACCAGCAGGGTTTTGCAAACAACAGTTGCAAATATTGTAACAGTTGCAAAAGGGATTTTGGGATCACGGTTAATGTTGGTAGCTATATCAGAATATGCAATATCCAAATCACTGCTAGGTAAGCCTTCGAAAATGTCATTATGAAAATTGTTTGATATAAATATTAAATATTATCAGATACTCTCAATGAAATACACTTTGGAACTTAAAGCGGCATATATGTCTTGTATTGAAAAAATGGGAGCCGCAAATATCTAGTAACTGGAAAAAAAAAGAGATAGTTTTGGTATAACGTAGTGCGTGGTTGGATGTTTGGTGTCGTCATAGAGATTGTTAACATTTTAGAAAAGAAGATTGTTACGTCTAGCGAATGGATTGCCGCATATGATACAGTGAGGGCAATTCTGCTGATCCCGTGTCTTCTCATTAGCATGGACGTATCTCTCTGTTTGCGCCTAAGCGCAATACATGAGTCCGGCAAATGCCCTTTTCATGGGATGCAAGTTGGTTATTTAGAGTACTTAGTTTAACAGTCCTTAGCACATGAGGGTGACTAATAATTCTGAGCTGTGCCCATCTTGACGTTTCGTAGCTCACATGTAACAACCTTAGTAGACTTGATCTTTTTAACTGCACAGAATGGCATTAGCTGTATAGAAATGGTGCTTTTAAAATCGCTGCTATGCCATACCTTCATGATTAGCAATACTTGTCACAACAAGCTGGAAAGGAATGTAGCTGCAACGTCAGGTCGGGGTAGCTTAAGGCTGTCCCCTTACACATAACCTTGTATCGATATTAGCACACTGTGGCTTTTAAAGTGCAGATGCCAATTCAAATTTGTACACTTTTGTGAACGTTTTACAAACGTAGAGAGGGATTGCGAATAACATGATGTCACCGAACAAGTGATATTGAGGTTTCATTTCATTTCTGTAAACAACGTGTCATCGCGACGGTGATGGATGAGGATTATTGAGACTCTTGGCTTAAACCTATTGCCCAGACCGGGCGACAAAACCAGCAAGATGTTCCCACCTTTCGATCGCACCCATTACATTTGTCGAAAGGCGACGCCGTTAACCATTGTACCCCGGCTACGAGTCAATGGTATAAGTCGTAGAAGTCTTCTTTAAATTGCATTTAAATACATCGTTAACTGCATGTGCAAGTTTGCAAACCTCGTTTGACATCTTTTAGTCTGCACATAACCTGTAAAAGGTTTATTCCGTAAACATTGCTCTCCTTCAGACATCAACCTATGTATATGGCGTGGATGTAACATTTTTTAGTGTTATCTAGTTGGACCGGAAAGACCAAAGTGCTGATTAGTGCGTTCTCATTTTAATCCATGAGTTTTGCATTCATAAACACAATACACAACTAGATGCTGTGAGCGACTGGCGGATCCCGCCCAAACCCACGCAAAGTAAGGCTTATTTCTACCGATATCCAGCCGCTTCGAACTTTCGCTTATCGACCAAACATGTTTTCAACAAGTGCCTTCCGCACACCATACTAAGCTACGATTGAGTTTCAACCCTTTACTCGACAGCGACTTCGGCATTTTAATCTACTGTGGTGGCCCTTTGTGTGTAAGACGGTTCAGTCTCTTATAGATCAGGTTGTTCATTAAGTATTCTTAAAAGCAAAACGCCATTCACTGCCAACAAAGCTAGTAACCACTTAATAACATTAACAGTAGCATTAGCGCTCATTGTCTCAAAACGCATTGTGTTCTTTGTATCAACTTAGTGTAGGGAAATCTACATTCACATCATACAGCATTAATATGGGGACGTAGTGAATCATATATATTGCAGGTTCGATAGAGATCTGTCATCAAGGTTAACCTTAGTCTTGCTTGTCTCTGGGGTGGGTTGTCAAGACCAACTGTGTTGTTCAAGTCGGCTCAATGCTCGTCTACAAGCCACGTTTAACCAAATTCCCGCATAAATAACACTAAACACTAAATGCCTGGAGCACGGGAGGATCACACAGTTCGTGCCTCTTACGAGAATAATCACCTTATTCCGGGACTCTCGCGCACGTTTGACCAGTTCAGAAGCCCACGATCCACGTGTATATTTGTCTGGTAGTTGCAGCAAGTTTGCTATTTGCGCGACGCAGCGTATTAAAAATGAATTAAATGAAATGATAGGCCGGGATGTTACCTCACTTTGAACAAAGCGGAATATTGTAAATGTCCACTAAACACTTCTTGGAAACGTGTTCAAAGAGCTAACTTATGTTTGGATGGTGAAGAGACACCAAAGTGTCAATAATTAATCAGTAATCTAGTTCTGCCTTAGATACATTGTGCATGGTCAATTGTCCCTAAAACAATCAGTTCATGATCTTCCGTAAATTCATGCTGCCGCTACACAAATAAAAAAATTACTGGAGGGTATTTCACGACAAAGAACGATTATTACTGCTTATCCAGGTTAGAGTGTAGCAGGGTATTACATTAGTAGTAGAGTATCTATGATATGTTGCAGAATATACAAGAGGAGCAATAGGGGTAATCCCTTGCATCTGCTAATTTTGTTCGTTCGTTTGTAAAGATTTAGAGTATAAACCTTGATCAGGTGCTACCTCTAAAAAACAGTATATAGAGACGTTTGCATCACAGTATAATATCTAGTCATATAACAAGAAATACACTGCAATCAAAATTAATACGGCTGCCGAAGGTATCTACCATGGTGGAAGATAAAAGACATCTCGATTGCCTTAAACATTTGGTACGTCTCCCGCTCAGATAAAATTCTTGGAACATTGTCATACTGTTGCTGAATGTACCAATTGACAAGAGAACTTGCTAATGAGAACAAAACAAGATTAAAACAAACTCATTCCCTACAGGAATTTTTCTCTCTCTCTATAGTATGGCCAGTCCATAATTATCCCCTGGTGCTCTACGGACCCAGCAAATATCCACTACGTTTAACCTTCTGCCACTTAACCTGCCAATTGAATAAAATAAGGCCTTATCATGGAAATGTTGTGTAAATGGCCAATTGAATTATACATTTATTTGAAGAGTTCCGATGAATTCAAGGCAGTAAGGACTTTTTCCATCAGAAAATTAATTTAGCGCTAAGGTTAAATAAAGTTTTCATTTGTGAGCAAGACCACATGTTTGTCTTGTCATAGAAGTTGTATCAGTGTCGGAGGGTTGATATCTTTGCGTCTAGATTGCCGTTTATATTATAGTACTCAACGATTTAAACCAGTAAAATTGGAACGAAAATACGATTTAATGTTCAAAGAAACTGACTTAATAAGGCATATGAAATACCGCGTACCAGCCAAGTGATGATGCGACCGTATAGCTTATATTGCAGCTACATTAAAGTATACATGTCACTAACGAATCTGGCAAATACCCTTCTAGTGTGAGATTATGATTTATGGTGTATTCATCGAAGCAGTATAAGTGTAGATAGACAAATAATTGTCTGTTTATTTTTTCACGATATATAAATGTCAATTTATATTTTGTGCAACCATTCTTCCAAACTCATCAAACTAAAGATATGTTGCGTAGGAATGAAGTTGCAATTCCAGTGCGAAAGCGACATTATCAAATAAATCATTATCTAAAGTTTTGTTTCAATGTATGAAATTAAGAAGAGGAAAACTACAAGTTTGTAAATGACATCGAATGCTGTACTTAAGAAGGTTTGTACAGTTGGAGCTGGCATTTAAATCCAGACAAGTATGTGACAATAAATGACAACACATCTTTTCGTGCGATTTGTTGTAACTCTTTTTACATTCTTTTTACTGAAGATTGATTGCGTACTTTGGCTGAGTAAACTCGAATGGGACGATTTGAAAATAGATTAATTATATGACTTATCTTAGAGGAAATAAAGGTGATTGAGTACTGAAAAAATCTTTTTTACGGTAGGATCCATGAGCCGATATCGGCGAAGTCAACTAAATTAGAACCACCGATTGACTGTTGTGTTAGGAGAAAGCTCAACGATGAATGAATCATGTACAGCTTGTGTGCTCGTGGAAGCATCGCTAGGGCGTCTCGTGAAGTTATGATTTGCTTTAGCTTGTTCGAATTGTGTGCTGCATCATTTACGCCGAATCATCTTTTTATAAACATTTTGACGTCCAATAGTGTATTCTAATTTGTCGTTGGCACTACCACCCGTTATCTTGAGAGTTTAAATGCAATAAACCTAGTAATGCAGCAGTAATTAATACATTAACGCAGTATATCATGTAATGTATAGTTAACGATGTTTTGCTATTCCTCAAATAAGACACGCGTCTATTTTCGGCGATTGACTGGAGCATTGGCCTAAGAGCTGTGGATTTAAGCTTACGACATATGAAGTCACAATAAATGACCAAGGCCGAATTAGAGTTTTTGGGCGAAAAATACATCCGTTAAAATAAATGTCTCTTGCTTTCAAATTTGGGACCTGGAAGAGACACAGAACGACCGGTGGTTAAATCACTGACCACAATTTATCAAGCTACCCCGTTATGGGTTTCGGTCATAATGGTGTAGGCAGGGCTGTACAGGCAAAGTTGTTGATACCGCGTCCACAACATATACATCATAAGAAACACAAATCAACTCTCAAGATTATTCCAAATTCAAACCTGAATGAAAGTCAGATGGTTTAATTCGCTTCAACCAGTTCGGCGGAGTCCATTTCGGATTCTTCCAAAAGACGCTCAAAATATTCATTCTGAAATTCAACCCTGGCATCAAATCATACTCATTGAGTGGTTTTTGATGATTCATATAAACTGTGAATTGTATTTAATTACGGACAAGCTAAAATGAATTATCCCCGCAGAGAGTCTAACGGCCAACGCTGTTTTCTGAACTCAGCTTCTATCGTCAATATGTTATTTTGTCAAAATTCCACCAATTCCGGACTGGGTCATGTTTGGAAAAACACCACATTTGCAGTACAATGGAGATTGGTATTATTTTTTCAATTTATATCATCATCCCGTGACAAATAAATAGTTTAACGTATTCCAGTTACTAGAACGCATCAGTGACCAATGTAACGAGTACCACATTAGTATCTGTCACAAAGTTATTGGACAACAGGCTGGTCTGAGACTTGGATTATTGCCCACATCCATGGAAGATACACGAGCCCCGGTCTGAGTCACGAAAAAGAAGTTTTTTAAATGTTTTCGCGATTAGGATTATGATCCATGCTAAAATAGAAAATATAATATCTACAAAATCAACAAAATTCATCCCGTATAGAACGAATAATCAGCAAAAATCGAAAGTGTCTTGTAATTATATGTATAAATGTACAAAAAAAAAAAAACGAAACAGAAAAAAAATTCAGATCACTCAGTAACAAATAATTTTTTGGGAATATAATGAGATGCAAATTATTGAGCAACTTGAACCCCTTTGCACCTAAGGAATGCGATTTCATGTCCGTAGAGTGAAAAAAAAGAAGTATATGCCGCACACCTTTATGTCTGGCAAACATTTTTGTCCGGAAAATATAGTTAGAAATACGCCGAAGTGTCTGGCAAATGTAGCATTAATAAACACATTCATACATACATATATACATACATCTATATATATATATTTATATATATTTATACATACATACATACATACATACATACATACATACATACATACATACATACATACATACATACATACATACATACATACATACATACATACATACATACATACATACATACATACATACATACATACATACATACATACATACATACATACATACATACATACATACATACATACATACATACATACATACATACATACATACATACATACATACATACATACATACATACATACATACATACATACATACATACATACATACATACATACATACATACATACATACATACATACATACATACATACATACATACATACATACATACATACATACATACATACATACATACATTCATACATTCATATATACATACATACACACATATAGCATACGCATATGCGTACATGCATGCATACATACATACCAAAGTAATTTTTGTATCTATACTTGAATCAATCGACAATTAAACAGCATATATCGCAAGTAAAAATTGCCGAGGCATACTTCTTCACAGCATGTTAGAATATATATTTCCGTAATGACTATGGCTATCAACTTTTAATATTCGTCGTAATATCCCTAAAGCAGTTGTTGGTGTGAAAGCAGTCTGGTTGTGAACGTCCATCGGCCAATCTTGAACGATAAATTAATGATTTATTGGTTGTTTCGGCATAATCCATCAACATTGAGCTCGGTTATTCGGCCTAAGGAACGGACCCTTGTTAGTTATCTTAACTAACCAAGATACTCAGCCATGTTAGCTCTGATGACATAATGTGTTCATTCGGATCGGCTGGTCATAACTATTCAAACTCTCTTCAAGCCTCGGTTTAATTACAGTTTGCCTTGAGATATGAGACGGTAACGCTTCATGATAATACTTGTCCTATCATACACCCAAATGTTCATAATATGATTCATTGGCGGGGGCCTTGGTTTTCATGCTTATTCAAGCAAGCTACGCTAAGCACATGATGTACTTAGTTATTTGATATGAATGATTGATATCAATCCCCAAAAACCGGGTGTAAATAGTTAGAATCCTTTGTTATTATTATGATATTGTTATCTGATGTTAGATGTCACCCTATTTATCCAGCATATATCCCTATCATATTCGGCACCTTTCAAGTAAACTGATAAATATTATTTATATTCGGCCAACCCTAAATATAGAAAACTATATATCACCATATACTAAACAGAAGTACTCCGCGATTACCAGCATTCACATAAGGTAGTCGAGGTCGTTTAGATATATATATTGTCTGCCGTATAACATATTTTTCAAGAAGTGATACTTTGCTTCGCCGTTCCTAACTAGTGGCTTTGTACAAGACAATTAAGTCCCGCAAGTTCCAGTGAATGCTGAATACGAACCACCATTGCACTAAGAATTAAACCGTTATAAATAATCCCCAAAGCTTACTAATCAGGGTGCGTCTCATCGGTACAAGAGGACCACACGTTGCAAACATGAGCGAGTTATATGTTGCATTGACTATTCATCTCACTCAAGCGTTTAAAACTTAATCAATTAACGAAACATCAAGCTGGCAAAAGTAGGGTCAATGTGCATCAAAGTATCACCCTAGTTTGCTTGGATAAACGAGAATGTGTATAACACATATTGTTTGAATGGTTAGACAGGTATTTCATATTGATTAAAGCAAATGCAACAAAGTACAAAGTGCATAACCATGCCTTTATACTAACAAGCGATAGCACAATATGATTGTTCGTAATACAATGATTCATGGATTATCTGTGGCACAATGAGTACCACAACACGTAAACAAAGGTTCATACTTCAACTGCAATAGGCTTATGACGCGGATATAGCACCGGACCTGGCTTTAATTCAACCGTCTAGATCACATAATAACGTATACTGTGGCCTTATGATCGACCTTAGTGTTTTTCAAATATCACTCCTCGTTAGAGGCAAGAGCAATGCTTATATTTTATGCCTTGCAAGCACCTTCTCTTTTCAACAGTAGAGTCTAATATGTTTATAATGCTGGCATATTTCGAAATGGTGGCATATTTCGTTCAGTAATGCTACTGGCAAAGGTGAATTGGCAAAACTCGTTTAGCGTCTGCGCCTGCTTCAATCACCTTTGCGTTGTGACAACGGGCAATAACACATCATACAGCACCACGTGTCACACGATTACCGCTTAAAGATAAATAATCCATTAGACAAATTGATAAGCATGTTGAGCGTTCAGACGTTTTATCTGCTCGGAATAATTTTAGTAAACATAGTTGGCGAGGAAAATCGGAACAACAGGAGGGGTTGAGCCCAGCGAGATACATGTTGGTCGGCTGTTAGTGTGTCCGAGTGGACGAAATAAGAATGTAATTGACTGTTGCGTACGATATGCAATACTTTGTTTGATAACGGAAAGAGATCAACACTCATTTGGCCCCATTATGCGTTCGCACTGCCGTTATACGAACGTGACCTGTTAACAAATATAAATATTATCGTCATATCAATACTTCTCTACGACTATTTCTACACCTCAAATTACAACCTACGTAATAAAATTACAGATCGATCTACTACCTAGTGTCCTTCGTAATAGTAGACGCACCAAATTGTTCTCAAACATTCTTCCCTCATTGTTCGTTGTTGAACAAGCAAACATTCGGATCGGACAACTATCAACAGCCGTAAAATCCAAGAAAGCTCCAAGTCCAGTCTTGTGACGCTACTCAAAATTCATATTTCTCAGGCTTTGGAGAAATTGAAGGTGTTAAGGTAGCTTAGTTTTATATTAGCATCTGCTCCAAATCACGTACCGCTTGTCGCAATGGTCAATATCACAGACGACCCAGTTCAACAGAGTTATGTGAAGCACAGGCCTGCTGATTCTATTGCTATGGTAGTTATTAATCAAATGTATTTACTGTGCAAATATGCTTGCACAACAATGAAAACTGGTGACAGACCGTGACATCATATGTGGCTACATGTGACGAGTATACTTGATTCGATCGTGCAAATATCATATTATTGGCGATCGTAGAAAAAGGGATAGTGCTCTTTGGCGTTGAACACTGCTTAGCACTGTATTGACTCTAAGTATCTACATTTTGCGATAAATGAATGACATTGTGCAGAGAGTCGCGCTATTGCACCATCCACATTGTCAATTCCTTAGAGACATTTGCTCTCTGTCTACGTCGGCCTTTCCGGGTAGAAAATTATATATGATTCGCATGTGTGATGGGGGTATCTGTATAACTAACGTAAACTTATCATGAAACTAAACGACATAAAGACACTATGCATTCCCCGGACAATATGCTGTTGCTTCGAGAGGTACACTGTAGATAAATGTGCATTACAGTTTGATCTCAGTTGTCATTTGACCTGTTATATCGTGTATGCCTAATAGGGGGCATGCCTGCCATCCTAGGGTTACAACCCTGGAGAGGAAGGTGGGTAGTTGGGAGGACCTTCACGTGGTACGCGATGTAAGTAGGAGACCCAGACAGCCAGCTGGGCGACCGAAACTAACACTCCCTCACCGAAAAAAATATCCAGTGGCGATAAACTTCCGGGCATACTCCCGGGTGTCTGGAGCAAACGCAAGGGCGGAGCGCACGAAGTGCGGAGCGCTCGCAGTGGGAAAAATCGCCGGGAGCACTGGGGTTAGCATGTCCCCGAGCTTGCTTAACCCGACAGTGCTAGCAGTAGGTCAGTTACAGATACACGCAAATGTATAATACGATTGGTCAAAATTGATGACGTCGTATGCAATGGCAGGTCTACCCTTAATTGGGACGGCCGAACGGACTGCAGCGTTGTAGGGGCCCCACCCGGGGGTTACAAAACGGCTCCAGAAGCCAAGATAAAAACGGGTGGTGGCCGGACGCGTCAGAAATCCGTTGGCCTTGCGCGAAGCTGGCCAATGGCGCTCATCAATGAGCTACTCTCTCTTGGGGAAGAATTGAGCAAAGAAGGAAAATGCTCCGGTAGACACCTTAAAGAAGTGTGGGTGGAAAAGTATCCAAGGTGGACGGGTACATGAGAACCCCATAGCTTACTATCGCAGTACCGCCGCAGTAGCAAGAAATACCCCGACGGGGTACCAGCGGAAATGCTGGAAAAAGGACGCGCTGTATTGCACAGAAGGTGTGGGACCGGAGTGGCAGAGGAAGGAGGAGAAACCGAAATAGAGGAAGGGACACGGATTGTCGGTGAAGCTCTCGAAAAGGAGGACAACGAGACCGAACCAGCCGGGGAGGTCGAAAGGGGAGAACAAGGTGACGGAGAGAGCCAAACCGACAAAGTCCTGGAGCAAAATACCGAGATTAGTAGTACGGAAGAACCATCCAGTACAAGTACAGAAGTCCGGTAGTACCGAAGAACCCGACCAGTACCAGTACAAGTACAAGTACAGAAACGGTAGTACGGAAGAACCGGTCTGTACAAACGAATCTGTTGGTTGCATAGAAGAACCAACCATATCGCTGACCCTGGACTGTGACTCATGTCCCTTGAAGGAATTGTTTCACGCTGCAGTCCAGCGTAACCTTAAGGAAATGAAGAGACGACCAGTTGGCAAGAAGGGCGAAATCGTTGACGAAACCCAACTAGCAAAAGCAAACGAGCTGTTAAGTGCCTACTGGAACAAATCAGCTCAGACCCCAGAAGAGCTCAGTGCGGCCACCTACACGGCGGCTCAATTTGCACTAGGCCAGCTAGAGGGACACGGCAAACGAAGGTCAGATACTCGACCCCGCCCAGCTGACAAAGGTTACGGCACGGTGATAGCGGATACCCGAAAGAAGATCGGGTGGGTAGATCAGGAACTACGGCGGCGTAGAAGCGAGCAGACCGGAACTCCAAAACAAAGATGGATTTTAGGCCGGCTGGCGAAACTGGCAGGAGGGAAGTCGAACGCCAGGCTAATGCGACTGCGAGAGGAATTGCTATCTAAGCTGAAGGCTAGAGCATTCGAGAAGAAGCAGTCCGACCTCCGAGAAGAACGTAAATCCATCAACCGTAGGTTCACACTACAAGGGCCGAAAGTCCTCGATGACCCACCAGTGATTCCAGAGGGGATACCCCAAGCCGCTCAAATTGAAGAGTTTTGGGGAAATATTCTCGGAAACACGGGAGAGGCAGAAGGATTGACCAGTGAGGTGAAGGAGTGGCTCGAGGATCAGAAGGGCAAAGCCGGTTCTCGGTGGCGCCCGGAAGTCTCAGGGCTACTGACGGATAAGGTATGGGACAAAATGGTCAAAGAAGCCAAACCGTGGAAAGCGCCAGGTCCCGACGGGGTTTGCAACTTCTGGTGGAAGAGAATCCCAGGGGCAAACAAGGCCCTCAGAGTCATCGTCACAGGTTTTCTGTTGGGTGACTTACCAGTACCAGAGTGGCTCTGTGAAGGAAGGAGCACACTGATCTATAAGAAGGGTGACGCGAGCGAACCGGCCAACTATAAATTCCTGACGAGCGCCATGGCAAGGTATCTTACCACCTTCCTTGTTCAGGAGGAGGTGCTTCCAATAAACCAGCGCGCGTTAAGGATGGGACAAAGGGGAACGTACGATTGCCGGCTAGTTGATCAGATGATGGTCAGCGAAGCAAAGATCGGAAGGAAAAGCCTCCAAGTCATGTGGTATGACTTCAAGAAGGCGTACGATATGGTCCCACATGCGTGGTTGCTGAAGGCGAGCAAAGGCTAGGATTGTCGGCATGGTTTACTCGTACACTCACGGAGATTATAGCGAGTGGAAAACTCGGTACGTAGTGAGGGAGGGGAAAAAGATGGAAGAAACGGCGGAGGTGAAATACAAAAGGGGGTTATTCCAAGGCGATGTCTTTGCCCCAGTAGCCTCTGCCTAACAATCGCACCCTGAGTGCGGCTCTAAACAAACTGCAAGGATACAAATGCAGAGGGTCTAACGGAGGTCCAGTCAATCATGCGTTCTACATGGACGACCTGAAGATCTGGACGGACCCGAGCCAAGCTCCGGCGTTTCATTCGACAGTAGTCCGCGTCACAAAGGCTATCGGTATGCGCTTAGGAATGGACAAATGCGCTACCGCTAAGCTAATCCGTGGTAAAATCGTCAGTGGTGGTGGCCAAGAAGGTGTGGAAGGCGCAGGGGCCAGTACTGGAAGAGATTCCAACAACCAAAACGCTCAGGGAGGGACAAAGGACATAATGGCTGGAGTTCCGAAGGAACAAACAGCATGGTAAGTTTAGGAAAACATGCCTCTCGGACGACACGTACAGATGATTGAAGGAGGGGAGAGTCGACGCTAGGTCAGCCGCTTATGTATTGGCGGCACAGGACCACGTGACTCAAACAAGGGTACACTGCAAGAAAATAGGGGTGTACCAAGGCTCAACAACGTGCAGGGTGTGCAAAGAGGGACAGGAAACCCCCGACCACATCCTGGCAAAATGCCCTTCCCATAACTTCTCGATTTACAAAGAGAAGCACGACTCAGTATGTAGACAGGTTCAGTACTAGCTTGCAACAGAGACAGGGTTAGTAGGAGCCCCCGCTAAAGGAAGTTGGACGGTAGCACCAGACGTAGTAGAAAACGGAGAGTACAAACTAGTCTGGGATATATGTCTGACAACCACAAGGCGGATGGAGCACCGAAGACCGGACATATTGCTCTGGTACAAGAAGGAGCGCCGGATCTTTATTGTCGAAGTCGCCGTGGCGCTCGACCACCTGGTACACGACCGAACTGCAGAGAAGCGAGCACGGTACTTCGAACTCGCAGCAGATATGGCTAGGACGTCTGGCTATACCACGCAAGTCGTGCCCATAGTGTTTGGGAACCTAGGAAATGTAGACAGTTTGGAGAAGGAGCTGGAAAGGTTTCCTCTGATAAGAGATAAGCAACGGTTGGTCGGAAACATCCATCGCACAACGGTTCTCGCTAGCGCAGGGATAATCCGGCAGCATCTTGCGAGCAAGTAAGAGAGAGTGGCCAACGACAGCGCCAAGCGGGTGGAAGACGCGGACGTTTACCCTCGGGGCATTAGATGAGGACTGTTGCCTCGAGGTGACCTATGACATGCAATATGCAACCCCTGAATCCCCTTTATTGCATTACTTCCATCTCCACGTGTTCATTATGTATATACAACACATAGAGCAGTCCCTTATCGATGAGGGTATAGCCAGTATATAGTGTCTTGGGCTATGGCTGCGACATTGATCCACGAAAAGCATATTTCCATTTATTTCTACGCCAATGTAGCCTGCCGCCAAACTTCCGTTTTATAGGTCCTCGGATGCGCCGACGCTTCAACATAAAGGGCTGCTATGACAACTTTGACTCACTCAGCATGGCAAGGCTCTAATTCGATGCAAAAGCAGAATAGATGCTTCATGCAAATCAATAATTGAGTTAACATCAAGATAGCGAATCTTCGTACAAATAATAGCTGTGGAACTCATTCATTTACCGCTCACTGTTCACTGTTGCCATATCACCCGGGTTATTAGTATTTGTTTGCAACGTATTTAAACAAGACCACCATTATACCACCATCTTATTAGGCAATCATTAAAAACAATACAAGTTATGCAGTATTCTTTTGGCTTCACAACCCTGTGACCATAGTGGTCGAGAACTAACTTTTATCAGCGCTGTTATGCCGCATGATTTACCTTCAAAATGTAGCATCACATTACCAATCAGAAATCGACATTTATTGTTGCAGTGCAGTTCGAATGCGAGTCAGTCCATACCTGTGGGCATGTTTGACTGTCCTGTGAAAAATGACTTTCCACTAAAAGCGGTAGCTTTCACTGCAACATCTCTGAACGCAGCGCGTCATCTCCTGAAAATGTAAGCCTTCTTTAGCCAACCTCGCCTCGAAAATATTATTCTGGTGCTACAAACAAAGAAACAATTTATAACTGGTAATATGGGTTTCGATGGAATAATATGCCGCTAACATGGGTACAACATCACACGACCTGTTTAAATAGGCAGCCTGCCGCTTATATAATATCATATTATATTGCCAGCATTATTATATGTTCATTATGCCATGAAGGGAAATAGGTGACTCAAATTGCTTTGTCAGTTGCAGCTGCAATGCTTGCAAATAAGTTAACAGTTGTGTAATGTTGTGCATGTTAGTTTTCTGTCATGCTTGAATGTTCAGAAGAAAAAAAAGGGTATATACTATCTCCATATCAAAATATCTGTGTAGGAATTATGTAGGCCTATGGTGCCTGATCAAACGCTACCGATCACGTTTGACTAGCTCCCAGGTCCCCGATCCATCGAAAATATTTATCTGCCTGCCAGTTTTAACAATGTGGTCATCGGTAGGGTATATTCAATGCACCAGTTCCGGTTGAGATCAGAAGTACACATCGAAGCCATTCCTTTTTTGCTGTATATATCATACGCAATAATGCCCTATAACATAACAAGGAGTGTTGACACAATTCAATCCTAGCAAGACACCGTGTGGGACTAAAAGTGATGTTCCACCTAGAGTAGTAAGGAATGCAGAGAAGATCTTGCAATGCAAAATGAGTAGGCAGATGTTGTCCTCGAAAATAAGGGTAATATTTCATTCAAAAACGGGACATTGAAATAATTTATGCTGCTGCCATATATCTTGATGGATATGATCAACACCCCAAATAAAGACTAAGATGGTGATCAAATGACTGATTCCGTGACAAATAACTCTCCTCTGAGTGTTTTTGAATCATAGTCACATTGCCTTGAGGTACAGTTTCTATGTCTTTATACTTCAATGTGTGACAATATTTCCATGCTTTCTGATCACGCGCTAACAGCTGATGTGCTATGCACACATGGTGATATAATGGATTATCGCCGATCCGGACCAAACAACGTGCATCAGTTTCCAGATTCGTCAACATTTTTATCATTTATTCGGTCCAAATATGTTCATATTTGTATCCTGTTACACTCTACAGTCTACCGTTTTGCGTTGATTGCAAGGACCACAAACGGGTAAATATTCGTTGCTTTTTGTAGATGGCAAGGGGTACAAATTGCAACCAAGCAGCAGAAGTTTCTCATTCCTGCATTTGTCATATTTTATAAGTGGAAAGCGTCCTTGTCATGGAACAGGATATCCGTCATGCGAGCTTTATTTGTCGATCGCCCAGACCTCGATGCATCTTTGAGGCGAGCAAAATCAACAAACAAAGAACATTTTATCATATCAAATATTTCTTCGTCAATATCGTGCGACAGTGCCTTTGGAATCAGGTTTGATGTAAATTACGATTCGTTTGCCGTAAGTAGTAAACTTATTTATAGTTGCAGATGTCAGCTTTAATGGTTCTGAGATTGTAAATATATCAATCAAATCGCTCGCTGGCCATATCTAAACAGTATTGCCCATGAATTTTATTACCTAAGACTCATTTAATGGTTTCAGAGCACTGGTTTTGCTTTGTCGTTCACCTCATGCACACTTCTGGAGTGGCTTTCAACGAATTTCGTCTCTTTAGTGGGTAGATAAATTGATTCGATAACATGGGATGGTGTCATTAATAACCTGATATTAAATGTTTTATGATACAATTTGGTTGATCGGTCAGAACTGAGCGGAATAAAACCTTCAGCTTGTCTTGATTATGTATAATATATTACGAAAGATATTGCGGTTCTGATGTCGCAGGAGTCCAACAGTCAGTGATGATTTGGTAGTTATTGGTCCGTATCAACGTTTATGTACTTTAAGTTACCCCTTTCAATATATTATTACAATATTAAGGTCGCATTGTCGCAATGTCGCATTTTCCTTGCAATTACCATTTTGTCAATTTATGTCAGCACATATTCCCGGTTCTTTCGCTGTTGAAATGATGCACTATTGGGTTATCAGAACAGTCCACTCATGGATCTTAGTAGGTTTAAGAGTAACGGTCGCAAAAAATCATGAAAAAGGAAACCGTGCGCACGACAAGTTGCAGGTAATCGTTTATCTGTCAAAACTTATATGGACATGATGATACTGGTCCAGCAATGTCCAAGCAATTCTCCCAGAATCCCCATTATTGTTGACGGCGGACTATGCAATAAAAATAATTTCAGAGAGGTTTGGTAATATGCGGTGGATGTATATATGTAAAGGCGCAATAATGGTTGCGCTGTTAGCGCTGTATATACTGATCATTCTTGCACGGAGAATAAAAAATAAACACCTGCATGATGTATTACTCGAGGATCGACTGATGGATGATATTTGTGAAGAGTGTTCACATTCTCTATATATTTTGTTCTTCAATTATACTACTTGTCAACTGAAATTGCTTTTTCCCGGAAATATGCCTATTACATTGAATACCAAACGAAAAGCTGGAGTTTCTTAAAATCGTAATTTTTTTTATTTTTCTTATTGCCACTAGCCAATTCTAATCAAATCGTATACAATTTAGTTGATGAATTCTGGCAATATCCTCAAATAAGACAGATACGTCCATGTTCGACGACCGAGAGAGTCATTGATCTACGAGCCTGCGGAACTTCGCCTACCACACATGAAGTCGCAAAAAACAACAAAGACCGCAATTTGTTCAACATATTGATATGACATCCGTTTTTATATTTTATTGCATGCAATATTATCGGTTATCGGCCGTTATGATGAGCAAAGCATAGCGTTTGGGGGACGAATTTGGAGCCTGGAAGAGACACGGAGCGAACAATGGTTAAATCATGCCTGGCGAAAATTTATCAAACTACCCCGTTATGGGTTTCGATGATTGATATCTTAATCAGGGAGCCAACGATAGCCAAGCTAACGCTATAAATGCGCAGACGACGATACCATGTCCACAGCATAGCTATCAAAATAAACACAAATCAATTTTCAATATTAGCGAGATTTCAAACCTAGATGAGAGCTATATGGTAAAATACGCTACCGTTAGCTCGGCGTAGTCCATTTACTATCCATCTTAAAGACGTCTTTCTGGGATCTACATAATTTGCACTGCATTCGAAATTCAACCTAAATTCACCCTGCCTTCAAATTACACTCTAGAAAATTCAAGACAGTAATTGTCATTGCCATTGCATTAGCTTTTATATATTACTAAGTCAAATGACGAGCATATAGTCGTCCATGTCTTGCCATGCACACTTACAAACTTACGGCAATGGTAATTCTGTGGTATAACGTCACTTTCAACAACAAGGCGATACCGCGACGGTGATGGATGAGGATGACTTGGACAGCTACCCTTGTGGCCAGCGCCCACTCGGCACTAAACCGTCCCCAGACCGGATTGGGAGACCTACGAGACGAAGGTCCAGCACTGTACTACTGAGCTACCGGATCGGTCCTTTCCGTGATGGGACCGCCATTTAGCATGATCACCCGAGTCAAGGGAGGAAGAGCTCATCGCCGACCAGTCTAGTAGTGCGCAAAGCACACACACTGTATTTTCTTTTTAGTTATAACAAAGGTTGTTTCATTCGGTCAATAGATGCATGATTCATTGCAAAGAACACTTTGCGAACGCTAGTTCATAACAAATATTATCTCGCATTGCTGTATATAGGGGTCATAAACATAAACCTAGTACTTGAGCTTCGAATTAACGATCCAACTGTTTTATTAAAATTTCACGAGTGCAACGAAAACGAACAACTGATGCACAAAAAGTGACCTTATAGTTTATACTTCTTCGACTCGTTGCCTCTAGCACTATTTAGTTTTAGGACGAACATAACACCGAGTTTTCAAAGGAGGAATTTCAAAGATCGGCCCTCACTAATAATTTGCGAACACCGATTATGCTGTCCGCCAGAGAACAAAACATATTTTGCTTGCGACTGGGACATGGTAGATAATTTGCCAAAAAAAAGCATTGATACTTTACAAATTACAGCAAATGCCTCGCCTACGAGCTTTTCCATTCTATTGAAGTGATTCAAACATATTTACTCATGGACAAGCTAATATGAATTCTCCTTGCCGAATTACGTATGTTTTAATTCGTGACACTTCGTAGTCCCCTACTAAAGGCATAGTATACCAATTCTTTCAAGCATATGTCAGTCTAAAAAAATAGGAGTGCATTTCATCAACCACCTTTACATTATACAGCAATGCACATGTCGCCTGATCCCTGCTTAAAGCTAAATAATTAAGCATGTTGAGCGTTAAGACGTTTCATCTGGTCGGAATTATTACATACTACACAGTGGACTAGGAAAACAGGAACTACATGTGGGCGTGTGCCCATTAAGACATATGTTGGCCGGATTAAGTACGTCTGGGTGGAAAAAACAAGTGTGCAGTTTATCGTTGCGTATGTTGTGAAATACTTCAATGTTAACGTTAAATAACGGAAATAGACCAACACTCATTTTGGTTCGTTTAAAATCTTTGACTGCAAACTGAAATGCATACAGAGAAACAACAATTGTTGATATATTTCTTCCGTCATATGATCACGCCTGTTATCACATACATGGGAAATATCGTCATATCAATACTTTCTTACAACCATAGTCTACTACAACACATCCGATTACAGCCCACTAGATTAATTAAAGATTAATTCCCCACCTAGTGTCCTCTGTAAAAGTAGACGCACCAATTGTGATTAAACGTTCTTCCATCCGTGCAAGTTCGGATTGACAAATCATCAACAGCCAATCCTAAAAGGCTCCAAATGAGTGCAGTATGACGACGCTACACAAACTTCAAGTGTTGGAGAAGTTGGATAGTTGTACGATGGTCAATATCGCAGACGACCCATTCCAAAACGTTAGGTGTAACACACGCCTGATGTTTATATTGCTATGATGATGACTAATCAAATGCATTTACTATGCAAATACGCTTGTACAACAACAGAACCGTAACAGACTGATTTTATCTGCGACACCATGATACAAGTAAGTTTGTATCGATCTTTAAATGACATTGAATTAGCAACATAATCCTCTTTTTCATTTTTGACCAAGGCAGTTACCAAAGCGGATACCGTCATAGCTGATAATTGCAATGGATGGGACGTGTAAATAACATAATTTTGATACCACAAGGCAAGTTGCAAGTTGCAAAGATGTTTCGTATGTCACAGCACCATCATCAAGCTGACATGGCCGCTGATAATAATGGATACCCTGACATTCCTAATGTAGACATCAAGCCGTGAATCATGCAACTCTGCCATTGACATCATGGTTCACTTTGCCCCAGCCTGTGGCATGGGAACTATAATAATATCATCAATGTAAATATTTACAACGTTGGCCACCAGTGTGCGCCGTTGCTTGCCGCTTATAAAAAAATCATAAATCGCATTATGCTCATTTGTTGCAAACAGTGTTCCGGTTGATTGTGATTTTCTAGCGCCGAAGCCAAAATATATTGCTCAATGGTGTTGCAATTGCTTAGTATTGGATCAACCCATGTATATTCACTAATTGCGATACATTTAAATGATGCATATCTCAGACATAATTTTACCTCTTATAAAGGGATCAGCTTACACGGTGCAGAAATAATTTGCTATTTATTACCGTAGAGACCAACACACTGGGATAAACTGGTTAACTATTAGAATGGAAAAATGACATTACTGTGCGCAGCAGCTTTTACCAGTTCGCGATTTAGGCTTTAAACCTACAACAATTCCAACAATCCAGTTTTGATGTTAGCAATTTTTGCATGACTTGTTCGGGTTGAGAATCAATATCTTATTCCGTCGCTGCGACGTTGGCTGCTTACTATTACGTGTTTTGCACATTCAATCAGCCCAGAAACAAAATTGCCGATCTTTCTTTTCCACATTGGCTAAGGCTACTCAGATTTGGTCAGCGGGCGCATCTTTCTTATAATGAATTATTCCAACTGGGAATGCTAGATACAACATTGCCAACAAATAAAACGCCACAAGTATGGGTTGTGGTACTGATAATAGCTGAACGTGGTTTTTGCGTTTTGTTCCTCATAAGGTTATATATAGAGGCTGAGGAGAATGTAGGCTTAACAATCTAAGGAGCGTTTTGTTGTTATGGATGATTTGTGAGTGATAAAGGGCGTGCTATAATCTTGAATATCTTCATCGTCTTCGTACTAATTTGCCTACAACAAAATAGAAGACGGTATTTAAACGTTTCTGGAGTATCAAGCCTATCAGAACCACATTTGAAAGATGCAAGTGATTTGAATCTGAATTTGAATCAGCACCCACGATTGATACTGTTTGTATCTAGGTCACGTGTACATCAGTCGTTTTTATACGAAAAGCAATTTTGCAGCGCTGAATTCGTCGGAACTTGCGACTGTAGTGATCCAACGCTCGCAAGAGATTGAATGCTGAAACCTCACTGTCTCCTCAACCACAACTTAGCTGCGGTCAAGTAGAAAAAGGTCAGTCAGGATCTGTCAAAGATTACCCGATTATAAACGAGTTTGAGTCTTAGCATTCATTCACAGAAATGGAACTAGCAAGCACGAGATTGTAATTTTCTAACAACAACAATTTCACGGTTCTATTGTCAGGGGCCTTCGGTGTTATGCAACAGATAAACGTGTAATAGCTAGCTATAAACTCGCGGTTTCCAAGGGGCGGTTGCCCAGCAGCTTGCTATGCAACCTCGATCCCGGCATGGGGGTAGAATTCCTCTTTAAAACTTGTTAACATCTTACACAATAGCAGAAAAAAAAGTTCGACTGTGCAAATATATATACCATTGATCCAACATTGAGATGCCCGGCCATCAGCATAGAATATTAATACAGTAAATATGTACTCTGTTAGAATTTGTTGTTATAAACGAAAGCACAAACCAAAAAGAAACTAAATATATCATATGTGACTCCATTTTCATGTCCTCTCCTCTTGTGTCAAAGGGGACTATATACAGAATAAGTCATTCCCAATGAACATTAATCACAGGCGCCCTTGAGAAAAGTCATTCATCCACATGACAAGGCTGGTTGTTGTCAATTATATCAACATGGCGTCTGCTTCTTATCATGCGAGTGTGTTGCATTATGAAGGAACCCTTGATATTGAAATGTCGGCGTTAGGCTGTGTCCCCAAGGACCTATAAAACGAAGGTATCTTTCCAGGCGGAAGAGTTTGTAAATGTCAAGCTACATTGGAGTAGAAATCAATGGAAATATGCTCTACGTGGATCAATGCAGAAGCCATAGAACAATGCACGTTATACCGGTAATGAATCTGTTATGTGTGGCCTATATATAATAAACACGTGGAGATTGACAGGTAAAACATAAGAGGATGCGATGACACATTTACGCACGTTGTAGACTCCGTCGCTGAATAATACTGCATAAATGGGAAAGCGAAAGCAAAAATAATTACTGCATGTAAACCAGCTATTCATTTAAAATCAGTGCTACGAATCCTTTCACAAATAGCAGCGGTGCAACTCATTTATTTACCGCGCATCAGTCCTGGTCACTGTCGCCATATTACGCATCTTATTGGCCGGTCTAACTTTCGATCATAACAACCATTCAGGTTATGCAACATTCGTTTGGGTTCTCAACCCGGTAACGATACATAGGTCGAGGACATATTTCGTACGGCGCAGCTATGCGTCTTAATTACCGTACTGTACTCGCATTGCCAGACATTAAAATACGTCATGTGTTTCTGCAATTTTCTACTCGCTTGCATTTGTGTTCACATGCTATCATATATGTGCCGGAATGGACAAGTGTGTACGTGTTAGTGATCGTGCACGTATGCAGATGTTGCCTACAACGACCCTGTAGTGATTTATATATCCGTCTAATAATAGAATACTGTTATACCCCCATGGCTCAAAAACACAAATGCTCAGAGATGTTCGTAATTGTGTATCTATACTTGAAGCTAGTTGGTTTTATAGCTCATTGACTACATCCGGGAATAATGTGACCCCTCTTTGCACTAATATAGAAAAGCAAATATTACTCGGTGAGTAAAGCTAAAATATTATGTTTGTGTCTACACGTGCGTGTAAACAACCAACCTGCACACAGATAAACCATAGAATTGCTTATGTGAACATTAACGCACAAATTTACCATAAATATGGTGACAAGACTTTATACGAAAATCTGTACTTTTATTAATTTGACGTCTAATGACTGATGTCCAGTCGTGCTTTGCTTCGTCTTGGAGCTAATTCGGTAATGGAGAATATTTCTAATTTTGTGTCAGCCCAAAAAAGACAATGCTTGAAATTATATCATTGGGTTGCTAAAAGTTGTCAGCATGTTGTGCATGTACTGGTACGCTATAAACAATGACACATTTTACAACTGTTGATATGGGTTTTGGGTGATATGATATGCCGACAACATGATATGGGGTACAATTGATCGTATGAGGCAATAATATACTTTCTGCTCAGATTAGCGCGTCAAACCACTAAAACACCTACGCCTGATACAAAGCACAACGACAAGTTTCCCCCTTACTATATTGCACTTTCACAATATATTGACGTACACATATATCAGAAGTACACATCGAAGCCATTCCTTTTTTGCTGTATATATCATACGCAATAATGCCCTATAACATAACAAGTTGTTGACCAATTCCATCAGCAAAATGGTTGTGGGACTAAAAGTGATGTTCCACCTAGAGTAGTAAGGAATGCAGAGAAGATCTTGCAATGCAAAATGAGTAGGACAGATGGTAGTCCATAAAAAAATAAGACTAATATTTCATTCAAAAACGGGACATTATAATTGCTGCTGCCATATATCTTGATGGATATGATCAACACCCAAATAAAGACTAAGATGGTGATCAAATGACTGATTCCGTGACAAATAACTCTCCTCTGAGTGTTTTTGAATCATAGTCACATTGCCTTCAGGTACAGTCTCCATGTCTTAATTCTTCAATGTGTGACAATATTTCCATGCTTTCTGATCCCGCGCTAACAGATGATGTGCTATGCACACATGGTGATATAATGGATTATCGCCGATCCGGACCAAACAACGTGCATCAGTTTCCAGATTCGTCAACATTGTTATCATTTTTTCGGTCCAAATATGTTCAAATTTGTATCCTGTTAGACTTTACAGTCTAACGTTTTGCGTTAATTACAAGGACCACAAACGGGTAAATATTCGTTGCTTTTTGTAGATGGCAAGGGGTACAAATTGCAACCAAGCAGCAGACGTTTCTCATTCCTGCATTTGTCATATTTTATAAGTGGAAAGCGTCCTTGTCATGGAACAGGATATCCGTCATGCGAGCTTTATTTGTCAATCGCCCAGACCTCGATGCATCTTTAAGGCGAGCAAAAAAAAAACAACAAAGAACATTTTATCATATCAAATATTTTCTTCGTCAATATCGTGCGACAGTGCCTATGGAATCAGGTTTGATGTAAATTACGATTCGTTTGCCGTAAGTAGTACACTTATTTATAGTTGCAGATATCAGCTTTAATGTTTCTGATATTGTAAATATTTCAATCAAATCGCTCGCTGGCAATATCTAAACAGTATTGCCCATGACTTTTATTGCCTAAGACTCATTTAATGCGCTAATGGTTTCAGGGCACCGGTTTTGCTTTGTCGTTCACCTCATGCACACTACTGGAGTGGCTTTCAACGAATTTCGTCTCTTTAGTGGGTGGATAAATTGATTCGATAACGTGGGATGGTGTCATTAATAACCTGATATGAAATGTTTTATGATACAATTTTGTTGATCGGTCAGAACTGAGCGGAATAAAACCTTCAGCTTGTCTTGATTATGTATAATATATTACGAAAGATATTGCGGTTCTGATGTCGCAGGAGTCCAACAGTCAGTGATGATTTGGTAGTTATTGGTCCGTATCAACGTTTATGTACTTTTAGTTGCCCCTTTCAATGTATTATTACAACAATAAGGCAAATCAATGTCGCATTTTCCTTGCAATTACCATTTTGTCAATTTATGTCAGCACATATTCCGGTTCTTTCGCTGTTGAAATGATGCACTATTGGGTTATCAGAACAGTCCACTCATGGATCTTAGTAGGTTTAAGAGTAACGGTCGCAAAAAATCATGAAAAAGGAAACCGTGCGCACGACAAGTTGCAGGTAATCGTTTATCTGTCAAAACTTATATGGACATGATACTGGTCCAGCAATGTCCAAGCAATTCTCCCAGAATCCCCATTATTGTTGACGGCGGACTATGCAATAAAAATAATTTCAGAGAGGTTTGGTAATATGCGGTGGATGTATATATGTAAAGGCGCAATAATGGTTGCGCTGTTAGCGCTGTATATACTGATCATTCTTGCACGGAGAATAAAAAATAAACACCTGCATGATGTATTACTCGAGGATCGACTGATGGATGATATTTGTGAAGAGTGTTCACATTCTCTATATATTTTGTTCTTCAGTTATACTACTTGTCAACTCAATTGCTTTTTCCCGGAAATATGCCTATTACATTGAATACCAAACGAAAAGCTGGAGTTTCTTAAAATCGTAATTTTTTTTATTTTCTTATTGCCACTAGCCAATTCTAATCAAATCGTATACAATTTAGTTGATGAATTCTGGCAATATCCTCAAATAAGACAGATACGTCCATGTTCGACGACCGAGAGAGTCATTGATCTACGAGCCTGCGGAACTTCGCCTACCACACATGAAGTCGCAAAAAATAACAAAGACCGCAATTTGTTCAACATATTGATATGACATCCGTTTTATATTTTATTGCATGCAATATTATCGGTTATCGGCAGTTATGATGAGCAAAGCAAAGCGTTTGGGGGACGAATTTGGAGCCTGGAAGAGACACGGAGCGAACAATGGTTAAATCATGCCTGGCGAAAATTTATCAAACTACCCCCCCGTTATGGGTTTCGATGATTGATATCTTAATCAGGGAGCCAACGATAGCGAAGCTAACGCTATAAATGCGCAGACGACGATACCATGTCCACAGCATAGCTATCAAAATAAACACAAATCAATTTTCAATATTAGCGAGATTTCAAACCTAGATGAGAGCTATATGGTAAAATACGCTACCGTTAGCTCGGCGTAGTCCATTTACTATCCATCTTAAAGACGTCTTTCTGGGATCTACATAATTTGCACTGCATTCGAAATTCAACCTAAATTCACCCTGCCTTCAAATTACACTCTAGAAAATTCAAGACAGTAATTGTCATTGCCATTGCATTAGCTTTTATATATTACTAAGTCAAATGACGAGCATATAGTCGTCCATGTCTTGCCATGCACACTTACAAACTTACGGCAATGGTAATTCTGTGGTATAACGTCACTTTCAACAACAAGGCGATACCGCGACGGTGATGGATGAGGATGACTTGGACAGCTACCCTTGTGGCCAGCGCCCACTCGGCACTAAACCGTCCCCAGACCGGATTGGGAGACCTACGAGACGAAGGTCCAGCACTGTACTACTGAGCTACCGGATCGGTCCTTTCCGTGATGGGACCGCCATTTAGCATGATCACCCGAGTCAAGGGAGGAAGAGCTCATCGCCGACCAGTCTAGTAGTGCGCAAAGCACACACACTGTTATTTTCTTTTTAGTTATAACAAAGGTTGTTTCATTCGGTCAATAGATGCATGATTCATTGCAAAGAACACTTTGCGAACGCTAGTTCATAACAAATATTATCTCGCATTGCTGTATATAGGGGTCATAAACATAAACCTAGTACTTGAGCTTCGAATTAACGATCCAACTGTTTTTATTAAAATTTCACGAGTGCAACGAAAACGAACAACTGATGCACAAAAAGTGACCTTATAGTTTATACTTCTTCGACTCGTTGCCTCTAGCACTATTTAGTTTTAGGACGAACATAACACCGAGTTTTCAAAGGAGGAATTTCAAAGATCGGCCCTCACTAATAATTTGCGAACACCGATTATGCTGTCCGCCAGAGAACAAAACATATTTTGCTTGCGACTGGGACATGGTAGATAATTTGCCAAAAAAAAGCATTGATACTTTACAAATTACAGCAAATGCCTCGCCTACGAGCTTTTCCATTCTATTGAAGTGATTCAAACATATTTACTCATGGACAAGCTAATATGAATTCTCCTTGCCGAATTACGTATGTTTTAATTCGTGACACTTCGTAGTCCCCTACTAAAGGCATAGTATACCAATTCTTTCAAGCATATGTCAGTCTAAAAAAAATAGGAGTGCATTTCATCAACCACCTTTACATTATACAGCAGCACATGTCGCCTGATCCCTGCTTAAAGCTAAATAATTAAGCATGTTGAGCGTTAAGACGTTTCATCTGGTCGGAATTATTACATACTACACAGTGGACTAGGAAAACAGGAACTACATGTGGGCGTGTGCCCATTAAGACATATGTTGGCCGGATTAAGTACGTCTGGGTGGAAAAAACAAGTGTGCAGTTTATCGTTGCGTATGTTGTGAAATACTTCAATGTTAACGTTAAATAACGGAAATAGACCAACACTCATTTTGGTTCGTTTAAAATCTTTGACTGCAAACTGAAATGCATACAGAGAAACAACAATTGTTGATATATTTCTTCCGTCATATGATCACGCCTGTTATCACATACATGGGAAATATCGTCATATCAATACTTTCTTACAACCATAGTCTACTACAACACATCCGATTACAGCCCACTAGATTAATTAAAGATTAATTCCCCACCTAGTGTCCTCTGTAAAAGTAGACGCACCAATTGTGATTAAACGTTCTTCCATCCGTGCAAGTTCGGATTGACAAATCATCAACAGCCAATCCTAAAAGGCTCCAAATGAGTGCAGTATGACGACGCTACACAAACTTCAAGTGTTGGAGAAGTTGGATAGTTGTACGATGGTCAATATCGCAGACGACCCATTTCAAAACGTTAGGTGTAACACACGCATGATGTTTATATTGCTATGATGATGACCAATCAAATGCATTTACTATGCAAATACGCTTGTACAACAACGCTGAACAGTAACAGACTGATATTATCTGTGCCGCCATGATACAAGTAAGTTTGTATCGATCTTTAAATAACATTGAATTAGCAACATAATCCTCTTTTTCATTTTTGACCAAGGCAGTTACCAAAGCGTATACCGTCATAGCTGATAATTGCAATGGATGGGACGTGTAAATAACATAATTTTGATACCACAAGGCAAGTTGCAAGTTGCAAAGATGTTTCGTATGTCACAGCACCATCATCATGCTGACATGGCCGCTGATAATAATGGATACCCTGACATTCCTAATGTAGACATCAAGCCGTGAATCATGCAACTCTGCCATTGACATCATGGTTCACTTTGCTCCAGCCTGTGGCATGTGAACCATAATAATATCATCAATGTAAATATTTACAACGTTGGCCACCAGAGTGCGCCGTTGCTTGCCGCTTATAAAAAAATCATAAATCGCATTATGCTCATTTGTTGTAAACAGTGTTCCGGGTGATTGTGATTTTCTAGCGCCGAAGCCAAAATATATTGCTCAATGGTGTGGCAATTGCTTAGTATTGTATCAACCCATGTATATTCACTCATTGCGATACATTTAAATGATGCATATTTCAGACATAATTTTACCTCTTATTAAGGGACCAGCTTACACGGTGCAGAAATAATTTGCTATTTATTACCGTAGAGACCAACACACTGGGATAAACTGGTTAACTATTAGGATGGAAAAATTACATTACTGTCCGCAGCAGCTTTTACCAGTTCACGATTTAGGCTTGAAACCTACAACAATTCCAACAATCCAGTTTTAATGTTAGCAATTTTTGCATGACTTGTTCGGGTTGAGAATCAATATCTAATCCCGTCGCTGCGACGTTGGCTGCTTACTATTACGTGTTTTGCACATTCAATCAGCCCAGAAACAAAATTGCCGATCTTTCTTTTCCACATTGGCTAAGGCTACTCAGATTTGGTCAGCGGGCGCATCTTTCTTATAATGAATTATTCCAACTGGGAATGCTAGATACAACCTTGTCAACAAATAAAACGCCACAAGTATGGGTTGTGGTACTGATAATAGCTGAACGTGGTTTTTGCGTTTTGTTCCTCATGAGGTTATATATAGAGGCTGAGGAGAATGTAGGCTTAACAATCTAAGGAGCGTTTTGTTGTTATGGATGATTTGTGAGTGATAAAGGGCGTGCTATAATCTTGAATATCTTCATCGTCTTCGTACTAATTTGCCTACAACAAAATAGAAGACGGTATTTAAACGTTTCTGGAGTATCAAGCCTATCAGAACCACATTTGAAAGATGCAAGTGATTTGAATCTGAATTTGAATCAGCACCCACGATTGATACTGTTTGTATCTAGGTCACGTGTACATCAGTCGTTTTTATACGAAAAGCAATGTTGCAGCGCTGAATTCGTCAGAACTTGCGAATGTAGTGATCCAACGCTCGCAAGAGATTGAAGCTGAAACCTCACTGTCTCCTCAACCACAACTTAGCTGCGGTCAAGTAGAAAAAGGTCAGTCAGGATCTGTCAAAGATTACCCGATTATAAACTAGTTTGAGTCTTAGCATTCATTCACAGAAATGGAACTAGCAAGCACGAGATTGTAATTTTCTAACAACAACAATTTCACGGTTCTATTGTCAGGGGCCTTCGGTGTTATGCAACAGATAAACGTGTAATAGCTAGCTATAAACTCGCGGTTTCCAAGGGGCGGTTGCCCAGCAGCTTGCTATGCAACCTCGATCCCGGCATGGGGGTAGAATTCCTCTTTAAAACTTGTTAACATCTTACACAATAGCAGAAAAAAAAGTTCGACTGTGCAAATATATATACCATTGATCCAACATTGAGATGCCCGGCCATCAGCATAGAATATTAATACAGTAAATATGTACTCTGTTAGAATTTGTTGTTATAAACGAAAGCACAAACCAAAAAGAAACTAAATATATCATATGTGACTCCATTTTCATGTCCTCTCCTCTTGTGTCAAAGGGGACTATACGCAGAATAAGTCATTCCCAATGAACATTAATCACAGGCGCCCTTGAGAAAAGTCATTCATCCACATGACAAGGCTGGTTGTTGTCAATTATATCAACATGGCGTCTGCTTCTTATCATGCGAGTGTGTTGCATTATGAAGGAACCCTTGATATTGAAATGTCGGCGTTAGGCTGTGTCCCCAAGGACCTATAAAACGAAGGTATCTTTCCAGGCGGAAGAGTTTGTAAATGTCAAGCTACATTGGAGTAGAAATCAATGGAAATATGCTCTACGTGGATCAATGCAGAAGCCATAGAACAATGCACGTTATACCGGTAATGAATCTGTTATGTGTGGCCTATATATAATAAACACGTGGAGATTGACAGGTAAAACATAAGAGGATGCGATGACACATTTACGCACGTTGTAGACTCCGTCGCTGAATAATACTGCATAAATGGGAAAGCGAAAGCAAAATAATTACTGCATGTAAACCAGCTATTCATTTAAAATCAGTGCTACGAATCCTTTCACAAATAGCAGCGGTGCAACTCATTTATTTACCGCGCATCAGTCCTGGTCACTGTCGCCATATTACGCATCTTATTGGCCGGTCTAACTTTCGATCATTACAACCATACAGGTTATGCAACGTTCGTTTGGGTTCTCAACCCGGTAACGATACATAGGTCGAGGACATATTTCGTACGGCGCAGCTATGCGCCTTAATTACCGTACTGTACTCGCATTGCCAGACATTAAAATATGTGTTTCTGCAATTTTCTACTCGCTTGCATTTGTGTTCACATGCTATCATATATGTGCCGGAATGGACAAGTGTGTACGTGTTAGTGATCGTGCACGTATGCAGATGTTGCCTACAACGACCCTGTAGTGATTTATATATCCGTCTAATAATAGAATACTGTTATACCCCCATGGCTCAAAAACACAAATGCTCAGAGATGTTCGTAATTGTGTATCTATACTTGAAGCTAGTTGGTTTTATAGCTCATTGACTACATCCGGGAATAATGTGACCCCTCTTTGCACTAATATAGAAAAGCAAATATTACTCGGTGAGTAAAGCTAAAATATTATGTTTGTGTCTACACGTGCGTGTAAACAACCAACCTGCACACAGATAAACCATAGAATTGCTTATGTGAACATTAACGCACAAATTTACCATAAATATGGTGACAAGACTTTATACGAAAATCTGTACTTTTATTAATTTGACGTCTAATGACTGATGTCCAGTCGTGCTTTGCTTCGTCTTGGAGCTAATTCGGTAATGGAGAATATTTCTAATTTTGTGTCAGCCCAAAAAAGACAATGCTTGAAATTATATCATTGGGTTGCTAAAAGTTGTCAGCATGTTGTACTGGCGCTATAAACAATGACACATTTTACAACTGTTGATATGGGTTTTGGGTGATATGATATGCCGACAACATGATATGGGGTACAATTGATCGTATGAGGCAATAATATACTTTCTGCTCAGATTAGCGCGTCAAACCACTAAAACACCTACGCCTGATACAAAGCACAACGACAAGTTTCCCCCTTACTATATTGCACTTTCACAATATATTGACGTACACATATATCAGAAGTACACATCGAAGCCATTCCTTTTTTGCTGTATATATCATACGCAATAATGCCCTATAACATAACAAGTTGTTGACCAATTCCATCAGCAAAATGGTTGTGGGACTAAAAGTGATGTTCCACCTAGAGTAGTAAGGAATGCAGAGAAGATCTTGCAATGCAAAATGAGTAGGACAGATGGTAGTCCATAAAAAATAAGACTAATATTTCATTCAAAAACGGGACATTATAATTGCTGCTGCCATATATCTTGATGGATATGATCAACACCCAAATAAAGACTAAGATGGTGATCAAATGACTGATTCCGTGACAAATAACTCTCCTCTGAGTGTTTTTGAATCATAGTCACATTGCCTTCAGGTACAGTCTCCATGTCTTAATTCTTCAATGTGTGACAATATTTCCATGCTTTCTGATCCCGCGCTAACAGATGATGTGCTATGCACACATGGTGATATAATGGATTATCGCCGATCCGGACCAAACAACGTGCATCAGTTTCCAGATTCGTCAACATTGTTATCATTTTTTCGGTCCAAATATGTTCAAATTTGTATCCTGTTAGACTTTACAGTCTAACGTTTTGCGTTAATTACAAGGACCACAAACGGGTAAATATTCGTTGCTTTTTGTAGATGGCAAGGGGTACAAATTGCAACCAAGCAGCAGACGTTTCTCATTCCTGCATTTGTCATATTTTATAAGTGGAAAGCGTCCTTGTCATGGAACAGGATATCCGTCATGCGAGCTTTATTTGTCAATCGCCCAGACCTCGATGCATCTTTAAGGCGAGCAAAAAAAAAAACAACAAAGAACATTTTATCATATCAAATATTTTCTTCGTCAATATCGTGCGACAGTGCCTATGGAATCAGGTTTGATGTAAATTACGATTCGTTTGCCGTAAGTAGTACACTTATTTATAGTTGCAGATATCAGCTTTAATGTTTCTGATATTGTAAATATTTCAATCAAATCGCTCGCTGGCAATATCTAAACAGTATTGCCCATGACTTTTATTGCCTAAGACTCATTTAATGCGCTAATGGTTTCAGGGCACCGGTTTTGCTTTGTCGTTCACCTCATGCACACTACTGGAGTGGCTTTCAACGAATTTCGTCTCTTTAGTGGGTGGATAAATTGATTCGATAACGTGGGATGGTGTCATTAATAACCTGATATGAAATGTTTTATGATACAATTTTGTTGATCGGTCAGAACTGAGCGGAATAAAACCTTCAGCTTGTCTTGATTATGTATAATATATTACGAAAGATATTGCGGTTCTGATGTCGCAGGAGTCCAACAGTCAGTGATGATTTGGTAGTTATTGGTCCGTATCAACGTTTATGTACTTTTAGTTGCCCCTTTCAATGTATTATTACAACAATAAGGCAAATCAATGTCGCATTTTCCTTGCAATTACCATTTTGTCAATTTATGTCAGCACATATTCCCGGTTCTTTCGCTGTTGAAATGATGCACTATTGGGTTATCAGAACAGTCCACTCATGGATCTTAGTAGGTTTAAGAGTAACGGTCGCAAAAAATCATGAAAAAGGAAACCGTGCGCACGACAAGTTGCAGGTAATCGTTTATCTGTCAAAACTTATATGGACATGATACTGGTCCAGCAATGTCCAAGCAATTCTCCCAGAATCCCCATTATTGTTGACGGCGGACTATGCAATAAAAATAATTTCAGAGAGGTTTGGTAATATGCGGTGGATGTATATATGTAAAGGCGCAATAATGGTTGCGCTGTTAGCGCTGTATATACTGATCATTCTTGCACGGAGAATAAAAAATAAACACCTGCATGATGTATTACTCGAGGATCGACTGATGGATGATATTTGTGAAGAGTGTTCACATTCTCTATATATTTTTTTCTTCAGTTATACTACTTGTCAACTCAATTGCTTTTTCCCGGAAATATGCCTATTACATTGAATACCAAACGAAAAGCTGGAGTTTCTTAAAATCGTAATTTTTTTTATTTTTCTTATTGCCACTAGCCAATTCTAATCAAATCGTATACAATTTAGTTGATGAATTCTGGCAATATCCTCAAATAAGACAGATACGTCCATGTTCGACGACCGAGAGAGTCATTGATCTACGAGCCTGCGGAACTTCGCCTACCACACATGAAGTCGCAAAAAATAACAAAGACCGCAATTTGTTCAACATATTGATATGACATCCGTTTTTATATTTTATTGCATGCAATATTATCGGTTATCGGCAGTTATGATGAGCAAAGCAAAGCGTTTGGGGGACGAATTTGGAGCCTGGAAGAGACACGGAGCGAACAATGGTTAAATCATGCCTGGCGAAAATTTATCAAACTACCCCGTTATGGGTTTCGATGATTGATATCTTAATCAGGGAGCCAACGATAGCGAAGCTAACGCTATAAATGCGCAGACGACGATACCATGTCCACAGCATAGCTATCAAAATAAACACAAATCAATTTTCAATATTAGCGAGATTTCAAACCTAGATGAGAGCTATATGGTAAAATACGCTACCGTTAGCTCGGCGTAGTCCATTTACTATCCATCTTAAAGACGTCTTTCTGGGATCTACATAATTTGCACTGCATTCGAAATTCAACCTAAATTCACCCTGCCTTCAAATTACACTCTAGAAAATTCAAGACAGTAATTGTCATTGCCATTGCATTAGCTTTTATATATTACTAAGTCAAATGACGAGCATATAGTCGTCCATGTCTTGCCATGCACACTTACAAACTTACGGCAATGGTAATTCTGTGGTATAACGTCACTTTCAACAACAAGGCGATACCGCGACGGTGATGGATGAGGATGACTTGGACAGCTACCCTTGTGGCCAGCGCCCACTCGGCACTAAACCGTCCCCAGACCGGATTGGGAGACCTACGAGACGAAGGTCCAGCACTGTACTACTGAGCTACCGGATCGGTCCTTTCCGTGATGGGACCGCCATTTAGCATGATCACCCGAGTCAAGGGAGGAAGAGCTCATCGCCGACCAGTCTAGTAGTGCGCAAAGCACACACACTGTTATTTTCTTTTTAGTTATAACAAAGGTTGTTTCATTCGGTCAATAGATGCATGATTCATTGCAAAGAACACTTTGCGAACGCTAGTTCATAACAAATATTATCTCGCATTGCTGTATATAGGGGTCATAAACATAAACCTAGTACTTGAGCTTCGAATTAACGATCCAACTGTTTTATTAAAATTTCACGAGTGCAACGAAAACGAACAACTGATGCACAAAAAGTGACCTTATAGTTTATACTTCTTCGACTCGTTGCCTCTAGCACTATTTAGTTTTAGGACGAACATAACACCGAGTTTTCAAAGGAGGAATTTCAAAGATCGGCCCTCACTAATAATTTGCGAACACCGATTATGCTGTCCGCCAGAGAACAAAACATATTTTGCTTGCGACTGGGACATGGTAGATAATTTGCCAAAAAAAAGCATTGATACTTTACAAATTACAGCAAATGCCTCGCCTACGAGCTTTTCCATTCTATTGAAGTGATTCAAACATATTTACTCATGGACAAGCTAATATGAATTCTCCTTGCCGAATTACGTATGTTTTAATTCGTGACACTTCGTAGTCCCCTACTAAAGGCATAGTATACCAATTCTTTCAAGCATATGTCAGTCTAAAAAAATAGGAGTGCATTTCATCAACCACCTTTACATTATACAGCAGCACATGTCGCCTGATCCCTGCTTAAAGCTAAATAATTAAGCATGTTGAGCGTTAAGACGTTTCATCTGGTCGGAATTATTACATACTACACAGTGGACTAGGAAAACAGGAACTACATGTGGGCGTGTGCCCATTAAGACATATGTTGGCCGGATTAAGTACGTCTGGGTGGAAAAAACAAGTGTGCAGTTTATCGTTGCGTATGTTGTGAAATACTTCAATGTTAACGTTAAATAACGGAAATAGACCAACACTCATTTTGGTTCGTTTAAAATCTTTGACTGCAAACTGAAATGCATACAGAGAAACAACAATTGTTGATATATTTTCTTCCGTCATATGATCACGCCTGTTATCACATACATGGGAAATATCGTCATATCAATACTTTCTTACAACCATAGTCTACTACAACACATCCGATTACAGCCCACTAGATTAATTAAAGATTAATTCCCCACCTAGTGTCCTCTGTAAAAGTAGACGCACCAATTGTGATTAAACGTTCTTCCATCCGTGCAAGTTCGGATTGACAAATCATCAACAGCCAATCCTAAAAGGCTCCAAATGAGTGCAGTATGACGACGCTACACAAACTTCAAGTGTTGGAGAAGTTGGATAGTTGTACGATGGTCAATATCGCAGACGACCCATTTCAAAACGTTAGGTGTAACACACGCATGATGTTTATATTGCTATGATGATGACCAATCAAATGCATTTACTATGCAAATACGCTTGTACAACAACGCTGAACAGTAACAGACTGATATTATCTGTGCCGCCATGATACAAGTAAGTTTGTATCGATCTTTAAATAACATTGAATTAGCAACATAATCCTCTTTTTCATTTTTGACCAAGGCAGTTACCAAAGCGTATACCGTCATAGCTGATAATTGCAATGGATGGGACGTGTAAATAACATAATTTTGATACCACAAGGCAAGTTGCAAGTTGCAAAGATGTTTCGTATGTCACAGCACCATCATCATGCTGACATGGCCGCTGATAATAATGGATACCCTGACATTCCTAATGTAGACATCAAGCCGTGAATCATGCAACTCTGCCATTGACATCATGGTTCACTTTGCTCCAGCCTGTGGCATGTGAACCATAATAATATCATCAATGTAAATATTTACAACGTTGGCCACCAGAGTGCGCCGTTGCTTGCCGCTTATAAAAAAATCATAAATCGCATTATGCTCATTTGTTGTAAACAGTGTTCCGGGTGATTGTGATTTTCTAGCGCCGAAGCCAAAATATATTGCTCAATGGTGTGGCAATTGCTTAGTATTGTATCAACCCATGTATATTCACTCATTGCGATACATTTAAATGATGCATATTTCAGACATAATTTTACCTCTTATTAAGGGACCAGCTTACACGGTGCAGAAATAATTTGCTATTTATTACCGTAGAGACCAACACACTGGGATAAACTGGTTAACTATTAGGATGGAAAAATTACATTACTGTCCGCAGCAGCTTTTACCAGTTCACGATTTAGGCTTGAAACCTACAACAATTCCAACAATCCAGTTTTAATGTTAGCAATTTTTGCATGACTTGTTCGGGTTGAGAATCAATATCTAATCCCGTCGCTGCGACGTTGGCTGCTTACTATTACGTGTTTTGCACATTCAATCAGCCCAGAAACAAAATTGCCGATCTTTCTTTTCCACATTGGCTAAGGCTACTCAGATTTGGTCAGCGGGCGCATCTTTCTTATAATGAATTATTCCAACTGGGAATGCTAGATACAACCTTGTCAACAAATAAAACGCCACAAGTATGGGTTGTGGTACTGATAATAGCTGAACGTGGTTTTTGCGTTTTGTTCCTCATGAGGTTATATATAGAGGCTGAGGAGAATGTAGGCTTAACAATCTAAGGAGCGTTTTGTTGTTATGGATGATTTGTGAGTGATAAAGGGCGTGCTATAATCTTGAATATCTTCATCGTCTTCGTACTAATTTGCCTACAACAAATATAGAAGACGGTATTTAAACGTTTCTGGAGTATCAAGCCTATCAGAACCACATTTGAAAGATGCAAGTGATTTGAATCTGAATTTGAATCAGCACCCACGATTGATACTGTTTGTATCTAGGTCACGTGTACATCAGTCGTTTTTATACGAAAAGCAATGTTGCAGCGCTGAATTCGTCAGAACTTGCGAATGTAGTGATCCAACGCTCGCAAGAGATTGAAGCTGAAACCTCACTGTCTCCTCAACCACAACTTAGCTGCGGTCAAGTAGAAAAAGGTCAGTCAGGATCTGTCAAAGATTACCCGATTATAAACTAGTTTGAGTCTTAGCATTCATTCACAGAAATGGAACTAGCAAGCACGAGATTGTAATTTTCTAACAACAACAATTTCACGGTTCTATTGTCAGGGGCCTTCGGTGTTATGCAACAGATAAACGTGTAATAGCTAGCTATAAACTCGCGGTTTCCAAGGGGCGGTTGCCCAGCAGCTTGCTATGCAACCTCGATCCCGGCATGGGGGTAGAATTCCTCTTTAAAACTTGTTAACATCTTACACAATAGCAGAAAAAAAAGTTCGACTGTGCAAATATATATACCATTGATCCAACATTGAGATGCCCGGCCATCAGCATAGAATATTAATACAGTAAATATGTACTCTGTTAGAATTTGTTGTTATAAACGAAAGCACAAACCAAAAAGAAACTAAATATATCATATGTGACTCCATTTTCATGTCCTCTCCTCTTGTGTCAAAGGGGACTATACGCAGAATAAGTCATTCCCAATGAACATTAATCACAGGCGCCCTTGAGAAAAGTCATTCATCCACATGACAAGGCTGGTTGTTGTCAATTATATCAACATGGCGTCTGCTTCTTATCATGCGAGTGTGTTGCATTATGAAGGAACCCTTGATATTGAAATGTCGGCGTTAGGCTGTGTCCCCAAGGACCTATAAAACGAAGGTATCTTTCCAGGCGGAAGAGTTTGTAAATGTCAAGCTACATTGGAGTAGAAATCAATGGAAATATGCTCTACGTGGATCAATGCAGAAGCCATAGAACAATGCACGTTATACCGGTAATGAATCTGTTATGTGTGGCCTATATATAATAAACACGTGGAGATTGACAGGTAAAACATAAGAGGATGCGATGACACATTTACGCACGTTGTAGACTCCGTCGCTGAATAATACTGCATAAATGGGAAAGCGAAAGCAAAATAATTACTGCATGTAAACCAGCTATTCATTTAAAATCTTTGCCGCGCGCCTTTGTTATATCACTAATTCTGTTAATATTAATGTCACTTTAATGGTATAACGCTCTCTGTCTATGTGTGTAACGCCGCAGTGCTGTACGTGTTGTGTATAAATTAGTATGGACAATCAGATAAGTGAGAGGTAATTGTCTCTACAGAAATATAATGCACTGAGCTTACATTAAGTATGTGATGAAATGCCTAAAAATAAATGTGCTGATATGCAACACCTCCACAACTACGAGTCCGCTTTATAACTGTTATTAATGTTGCATTGAAATAGATGGTCCACTGCATGTCTGTTGATCTCCTTTGACATCCTCTCTTATGCACATAAGCGGCATAAGGTTTTTGGAATCGTTGCTCATTTTTACAAGTTAACTATGAGCCTATGCATAATGGATGCGGCCGTTTTATATCGTCTCGCTCAATCATATTTATCACAGTGGATCAAATATTCAATGACCCGTTCTATTGATAGCTATCTGTACTTCTATGAGCACTTTGAAAATTATTTCCTCCTCTCAAGTGGTCTCCATCATCATGTTGTGCAGCTGAAGCGTTATAATGCCTTTGGAGAGTCTGATAATCCATTTTACCTCAAATGGCTTCCTGCGTTATTGATCGCTCTAATTTCTATTAATGGGGTCACTAGTTATATCAACATGGCTTCAATACACAAACGGATGTTGTCTTTGACTTGTAATCTCCACCTCATCACTTACAAAATGGGGCTGATATATTCCACTGTCCAGCCAGTTTGAAATACCTAAATTCTATTTGCTTCTCAATAGACCATGTTTTCTAGCCCGAACACCTTATTCGGTTATACGAGCAGGAGGGAGTTTTAACCCTTAACTCTACTAAGAGTTCCGCGTGCTAATTTATGGTTCACCATGGTGACAAGTTAAGTGTGAGATTTAGTGGCTTTAAAAGCAAAACGCAATTATCGGCTGTCGTTGACTGCTCAACGGCAGTCAACATTTGATAACATGTACAGTAGAGTTGGCGGCCCATATCATACGATTTGTGCATTGTTTCTAAAAGGGGTATTATCAATATATAACATTGCGCATGTTATGTTGTGCTAACATAACCACTTACACCAGTTAGCAAGTATTTAGCTTTTTTTACCTACACTGGCGAAATATGTTATGTGTGACAACATTTTATATTTGCCAGCCACATTCTTTTGTGTAATCCGATGCAAAGCAGATGCAATGTATAAAAGAAACCAACTTTTGAAACTGTGCTGCATAAGATGATGAATACAGTTGGTTGGTTGGTTTGCGCACAATCCAATCACATCGGGTTGTAGTCATTGATTGCGCCTCTTTCGTTAAGGGTCCAGCCTTGTTTTACATTCAAATGGGATAATGCAAGTTTAAATTACGTATTGCAAAGCGAACAATTCACGTTCGTTTCAACAAATCAAGTTGTATGATTGTTTTTGCGATGAGATTCTTTGTAGTCGCGCATACATAAGGCCACTAGCTCTAACAACGCACATGCTCGTCACCATATGTGAATATGTTTGAATTCCTGGTCGCAGAATCGTAGGCCCGTTTCATCCTTTTGATCACGAAAATCCACACACATGAGGTTTAAATGGCAATTCCATGACTGAGTCGATCCTGAAGATCAACAAAATTCCATGTGAATCCCATATTCATGCTTTATATCTTACGGCCTGCTATTATTGACACATACCCAATGGAAATCATTGATTTTGAAACTTCTCATACACTGAGAGACATTTAAGGGGTCTAATTTCGACAACTGCATGACATTCTAAGCTATAATGAGAGACGTCACAAACAGTAGAGTCATAGTTATGGGAAAGGTCAGCCGGTCGAGTTTATGCACGCTGATGTGGCAAAATGAAGGCAACACTTTCCATACTCACGCGGGCCATGGCATTTAGGCAATCTAAAAGATCTTTTCAAACAACCTTACGTGACATGATGAAATAACCAATAAGAAAGACACTTTTTTATTTTCGACGGTCGTACTGCCCGAGGAGTGCATCTATGATATCAATTAATTAGCAGGGCCATACTACAATGAGGTCGCTTGCAAATAAACAAATTATATGTGATCTAAGTTGATAACATGTCGAAAAGTGATGCACGACATAATCCTGCAGAATAAAATGCGTTTTAATTAGGCATACCGAGAACTAATAACGCTATCAAGTAGACAAAGCCGCGCTTTTAAGATGACAAACAATACCCTCCACATATTCTGACACTCATATTCATCTGAACGGAAGTCTTTGCCATCGTGGACGGTAGAATTATGTTTCTTATTAGATGGGAGATTCAAAATGCCAACAGAGCTATGTATCATCACTTCGTCTTGACGATGCTGTTGCAAAAAAGAACACGCAGAGGTCCCATTCATTTCATGTGTCTTATGTTATTGTGTAGGCCATTTGACAGCTTTTTCTGGTAACATTATTGAAAACATAAAATGTCCAGTCCGATTACTGACTTTTTCATCCCTTTGATTTCACTCTGTCTCTGCATTTGTACACTCTCGCCATTACGCTAGCTACACTCTTACATATATGACAGCTACATTTGATAAATGTTGCAGCTATTTCTTTTGCCAAATATTGATCGCTTCTATATTTTAGATACACACGTATAGCACACGTCGGTTTTTCCAATTCAGCTTTCAATCAACGTAATTTCAAACTTTCCCTGACCTATTAAAAACCTTGCGAGGATATGCAAATATAGGATCAATTAGTATCAGTGGATCCATAAGTATAGGTAAAACGTTAACGTGTACAACTATTCCCCATGGCATAAAAAGTCACTCATGAACTCGTAGATATATTGGAACGAGACGAGTTGCTGTGTGGAATAGTACGTACTGCGCACGCATTCATAAAAATCAATGCGCAACGTTAGAGGTACTTATGCCTGTAGTAGAAGGTGCTATTAGCATTATACAACCAAATTGCAATTTGGAATGTACACAACACAAACAGCAACTGATCCATAATTATATCATAACATTCATCTTCGTCATTTATATTTAAAGGATGCAGAGGTCGCATAAGGTTTCATTAAACGTGTTAAAAATCGCATCCACGATTATCAAACATTATTTTCCCACCTCGTAGATGCTCTGTCATGAATATTGAAGATGCATTTATTATAGAAAACATCAATTATATTTGCTATTGGCATCATCTTATCTAATACCACATAGCAGAAGTGTTAAACAGACTTTATTTCGCTATGGTCAATAAAAAGCGACACGTCTCGCATCTAAATACGATATCAGACCCTATGATTTGAATGCAGTATTGGCGGCAGTAGATGAAGCAGAACTAGTTCCCGATTGGTCTTTTTCTTCCCTTTGCTATTTCCACGGCAACTCATTTGGTTTAATATTGTTTTAAATGTTCAGTGATTCAACACATATATTGAATTGCAATTAATTATCATATTGTTGTGCATCTAAAATTTGCCTTCGACGTATTCGAGTTGTACTGTCTGGATTGTAAATGTTTTGTCAGGAGAAAACCGGTCTGGCTGATTATAAGAGACCTTGGGGTCAACTTACAGGGCGCTGCTGACGAGCGTAATTGTAATTATTCGTTGTTAACGACGGCCTACCAGATTGTAACAGGCAGATAATTACGCCTCTCAATATTGTGCTCACACACGTAGCGGAAACGATTGTCTAGTTGTATATTACCATCCTGCTTTCTATACCATAATTTACTCAGCAATAAACAGCGGGCAATCCCGGAAATATGTATCCGAATACTGCAATAAATGGTCCTTCATTGTGTACACAGTTCATTTTTTACAGATAAATAATTGTATCATGACGTTTATTAATCAATTTGTTTGGATGTTGAAAGTGATATTGAATTAAATAAATAACTTACTTATTTTCCTGCCTTGCTATCTAGATGATTTTAATAATTAGCAGGTAGCAGCCTCCTACAATGACAGAAAGCTCCGAATTACTGAAATAATCCCCGCATCACATTATAAGCGTTCTAGTTAGGAAACTTTACAAACGACTGCTGTCTGATATGTTGGTTAGGCATACTCTGTCTAAACGTGTGGGATTATCACTTTACTGACCACGTGCCTATTACTACCTAATATACAAGATACAGCAGCATAGACAACATGTCATATAATAGGCAATCAAATAAATGCATGATATAGTTTTAGTGTGGCGATATGAACGCCCACACCAAAGATAGGCATTGGGTTCCCGTCAATCAAAAGAGCGACACAACCCAGTTGATGTGTTATTCTTTGTAATTTACCTCTCATATATATATATATATATATATATATATATATATATATATATATATATATATATATATATATATATATATATATATATATATATATATATATATATATATATAGATATATATATATATATATATCTATATATATCTATATAGATATATATATATATATCTATATATATATATATATATATATATATATATATATATATATATATATATATATATATATATATATATATATATCTCTATATATATATATATATATATATATATATATATATATATAACCATGTATCGAGGAGTTAATATGTTAACTATATTGTTCAAGAAAAGTTGTTTTGATTTTAAACCACTATATTGTTCGTTGAGTAGTAGTAGTTGTGGCAGTAGTAGTTCATCTTACGGACAACCGATACGTTTCTGTGCCATCGATTGCTATGACCAATAGTATACTTGAATCCTGCCGTGATGTCGATTGTTACAGTACATCATGCTTCAATAAATATAAGATTCAATAACAAGGTCTGCAAGTCAGTCAGTAACATAGACAATTCGTTGCAGATTGTACTATATCTAATGTGTTAAAGAGCATAGTGTGGTTCAAATTAGGTGAATGAGAACCTACCTCATATACATAAATCAATACATATATTATCGTCCTGTAGGTGGCATATTTGTTATATTTAATTGCAAAATATTACATTATCGCTCTTTTCAAAACAATGCCTATACATGATTCATCATGATTTAGCAAAAATGCAATTTCTCAATCCAAGTAATGAAAATTTAACATCATTTCTTACAGTAAAGCTGCAAACACTGGGCTGACACGATTCACCAAGCCCCACTTATCTCCCAGTGACTATATCGCAGTATCCTCTGTCCACAGATGGCTATTGAGAAGGCAAACTAGTATAGCATAAATTATCAACTTACTTTACATTTCAGGATTATGATGCATTTGCACTCACCTAATTGAATGAGCAACGGAATTTTACACATTTTGCGGCTGTATATTTGAGTCACCACGTGAGCTTTGCCCGAACCGCTGAATTATCCAACTGCATAATTCAATTTAATACGTTGTACCCATGGGGTTTACAATTTGAATTCAGGTGTCAGGTGCGACTGGCTAGGTGTATAATTCAGTATGAAATAACCGCATGGGGTAACATATGACATAAATTCAACGATAGTGTAATCATTGATTCAATTATTAGCTTGAGAAAAGGTTGAGTAATCGATTGTGTAACTAAACTAGGATAGATGCTGATTATTATTTAGCTGTTATGTTTGATGTCGGGAGCCTATTGGTTCGCACAACCGTAGTGCTCGTTTCTGCGCTCCTTTATGTGCCGATTCTTTTCATATCTTAGAAGATAATTAGATGGATCAATGATACCCCTTTGAAGTGCCTTTAAAACGCTCAGTGATGTGCGACGGGCAGGATTATTAGCTCTTGGTACTTCAGTTGTTACTGCTACAAAATCATCCAACTCACGTTCGCTTTTACTCTTGGTCGCTCTGTCTCTGTGTTTTGCCACTTGTCCATTCTAGCACTGTACGCATTGTAACAATGCAATAAGGTCACCAGGTTGAGTGCTACATATATAGAATGTTTCTTCTATTTTGTCATTAACCTATTTTTCCGTGTTGCCGTTTCTGCAGGACACAGCCTACGTTTTAATTTCTTTACATAAAGGTTAAGGGTACTGAATAAACATGTTTGTGGTGGTTGTTCTTGGCAGGTGCCTTTTATCAGCTCTCTTAGAATCATCACAGAGACTCGTTCAATTCGCATATATGAAAACCCGTCTACACAACCACACTTGTAAAAGACCATTTCCCATAGTACCCACGTTTAGAACACATAGCATATGTATACATTAAGACAAATATTGCAAAAAAATACGGTGTTCTTCTTGGCTTTGACTGTACGGCGTTATCTCCAGCAAGCATGTTGAAAGCAAGCTCCATGGCGTGTTTGAAAAACAATGTTATATATATATATATATATATATATATATATATATATATATATATATATATATATATATATATATATATATATATATATATATATATATATATGTAAATGTATATATATATATGTATTTATATATATATGTATATATATGTATATGTATACATATATATACATATATGTATATGTATACATATATACATGTAAACATATACATATATGTATGTGTATATATATATATAATTATAATATATATATATAATTATAAATATATACATATATATATATATATAGATATATGTATATTTATATATTTACATACGCATATATATAAACATATACATGCTATGTCTGTGTTTTTTGTGGCTGCATTTATATGATCTATTTCTGCCAAATACACTTCGACTTTATGCCTACTGCTTTGAAAGAAACACGCTATGCTCTAATTAGACGAAAGAATGTGCAGTCGCATCGACTTACTAGTGGCTCTCAACTTCAGATGTATCGCACGCTTCTATGACTGTTGTTTGCGATAATCTAGACACGCGTTTCGTGTTAGATATGTATGTCGATGCTATCCATCAGGACAGTTTGTAGCATTGCACTAATGTGTGCAAGTTAGAACTTCGCTTCTATGAACGCGAACACTCGTCGACATTAATTAATAGATATGTATTGTTGCAACCTACGTACAAACATATCTTATTCTCACTCTCCCAAACCTTATAATAAAACAATTACGCGCGTTAGATATAATGAAATTAATCTGAAGGACAGGTATTCTCTTCTGTTTGGACGACGTATAAGTTCAATAAGCCTTTACCTCATAGGCCATATTAATTTCACATATGGGTGTCTGGACATTTAAAGAGCCGCAGCAACACGACAGCTTAAACTTAGCTAATGGCCGCCACACATGACCAACGATATAGGAATGGGAATAGTGTTGCACACCACACGGGAAGTTGCTTTTTCAGTATTGGTTTGTATGATATTGTCCGCGAGAAGCTGCATATTAAGTCACGTTAAGCCTGATGTAAATATGCCTAAATGCAAGATGAACGTCCGATACAATATTATAAATCTAAGTCAGTTGCCTGAGGCTAATGATGGGCGCAGTGGGTATGGTCTGGATAAATTACAAACTTCTAAGCACAACCTACGGAGACCATATAATGGTTCTCGGTGTTTTGGGTACCAGGAAAGAGATGGCACAAAGCTGTGAACATTACAGAGACAAAGATTAGGCATACGGCCTCAATTCGAGGATCTCGATCGGCCATATTTATTGCTGACAAATTTGGTCATACGCAAAGAAAATCACACATTTGGCAACTCACATATTTTATACCTTTAACGATAATGACTTGAGGAACCAATTAATTTGTCATCCCTTGTTTTTAGCAGACTCAACCTGGAATTATTTAAAAGGTCGGTGTAGACAGACTTGTAATGCGGCATTATGTGAATTGAAGTAAATGTTCTTATCCTGATGCAATAAGCAGTAGGTAAATTGTACGTATAGAGCAAACAATGTGCATTTCTAAGAAGTTAATACATTATCCGCCTGAAAATATATAGATCAGTCATTATCAGTCATTATAGCACAAAGGCGTTTGAGTGCATTGTATTGCTTCAGCAAACAAATCCGTCTGTGAAAGCTTAACTGCCCCTGGCCTCCTTCATATCGTTTGGTTCTTGCTTATATCTTTTAAATATCATTGATTGAACAATGTGTGTGCAGTCAGCCTGCGAGAACGCATCACTAGCTTTATTCCCTTTTAATAAAGATAAAAACTGGCGATAAATCACACCCCGGTTAAATTGAGCAATGTGTCGGTGCTATTTAATGATCCCTATCACAATACCGATGATGGTGACACCATTTAAAAAGCTTTATAATTACCATTCAACTTTCCCCGTCTGTAACATCATTTGTAATTTGCCACTATTTAAAAACCTTTGCAATTATCATTCTCCCGTCTGTCACAAATCTTAAACGAGTAAAAGCCAATTTTTAAATCCTTTTCTTGTGAACATCACTTCCCAACTTAAACAAGACGATGTTTGTCTCGTGGCATCTGTACATTGTTACTCTTACAGCAGGCAATAACAGCTCATTGATAATGACTTGATGGCCGACAGGAGTTAAGCTTGCTCGACGTATTCTTTGCCGCAGGTGGAATCGTCATAAACCATTCGCTATGCAGCTGAAAACCAGATACTGCCAATGCAATGTTATCTCTCGGATATACTCGCATAGTGACCTAAGAGGCCTTAATAGAATAAAGGGCAAACATTATTCGTGACAGACCTTCGAAAATTCTCGAGAAGAGGTCCATATTAGCTTTTTATTTTGAGTGTTGTACGTGTGTTCTATGAGGTAAGACAGGAATCATTATTGAGCACAATGTACGCATAGATAGCACTTAACTGAACACATAAATATAGGGATCAGTATTGTGCTGCTCATTTCTATCCTCTTATTAACTATCACAGAGAAAATATAAATAGACATAATCGTTTGGCTATACTGTCACCATTTATTGGCTCAAAGTGCTCCATCATATGACACAATTCCAAAAACGGCTATTTAACAAGGCCATCAAACAAGGCTACGAATGGCCAAAGATGGTTTCACAAGCCTGCCTCAAAGGCGAGGAAATACAAAACAAAACACCAATCAACCCGGCAAGAGCATATATATATATATATATATATATATATATATATATAGATATATATATATATATATATATATATATATAGAGATATATATATATATATATATATATAGATATATATATATATATATATATATCTATATATCTCTATATATATATATCTCTCTATATATATATATATATATATATATATATCTATATATATATATATCTTCTATATATATATATATTATATATATTTTTAAATTATTTTTGACGAAAATGTGAGTTGAATCTATGTGGACATACTGATATATCCTTTCGTGGACACAAGTCTACGAAAGGTTGGCGGTTTGTCCACTAAAAGTCGCGTCCGTGCTAATATATATATATATATATATATATATATATATATATATATATATATATATATATCTATATATATATATATATATATATATATATATATATATATATATACATATATATATATAGACATATATATATATATAAATATACTTGGGATGATGATACTCTTATTGACCAATTCCACCGTTTTGATTTATACGAGAATATAGAAGCTGTTTTACCAGACCATGGGAACACCCTAAGAATGAAAACAATAAACTGGACAGTCCCTACGTTGTTATGAGGACAAAGCCAAGTCTATTTGAGAAAACTCAGCTCATTTCATTCACCACATGCCTTCTGCATTAATGACTTGACCTGATTGCCGTATTTTTCTCCGACTTTAATATAAAGGCCGATCATATCCCCCTACAATGACCTCACACTTTCTGCCTGACTTTAATATAAAGGCCGATCATATCACACTTGCCTGAATGTGTCCAACTAACAAACGATGAGCAATTAAGAAGCAATTGGAATATGTAAAATTATTTACTAAGTAAAAGATGATTATTTATGTCAACAAGACCATCATAGACGATCTCAGGTAATGGATTCTAACTGAATGTAACTATAAGACACACAACTAATAGTAAGCACACCTACCCATACGAGGCTAATTAAGATAGAAGAAGCTAATAAGTAGGAGAAGCTAATAATGTAATTGTTCCGTTATTATTATGTGTAAGAATAATTTTCGTTAATTATTCAAAGACATACAGCTAGAAAGATAAAGTATAATTAGAAAGGGGCGCGACTTAGAGTTTGCATGTGAGAAGTGCTAAGTGGGTTAGTAAGAGAGAACAGGAGCAGGTGGATTTGGGTACGAATTTTCGTAAACTGGTGGATGAGTGAGTGAGTGAGTAAATGGGTGAACGAGTAAATTTTTCCTCACAATCTCGATATTATAATTATATACGTATGTACTATGACTCAAACACCGCATCTCTCCCAGTTGCCCTATGTTAATAACTACGTCTACCAACTTTCCAACTACCAGCACATAACCGAAACGAAGCATAAATCAATACGACATTTGGTCGTGTGATGCTGATAGATTTCATCATATGTAGTGCTGTCGATTATAACTGCGCTGCTTTTGTTGCCTCTTTCTAGCCGACCACTATATATAGATCACTTCACGCCGGACAAATATGCCAGCTTAAATGATCTACATACGATATATGTAGGTTTGTCTAGAATATATCTTAATCAATAAAGCTAGATGTTGAGGTTTAAAATCAATCAACTCTCTATCGAATGAGAGCAAGAACATCTCCGAGGGGACTGATGATAGGTTAAATTATATGAACATTTCTCCCCAGCCCACGGGGTAGGTATAAGTTGGATTCGGTGCTGGGTTTACAAAGGAGTGCTTGATATGCCTGCATCACATGAACTAGAGACATCAAAGCGAACAGAAGGATAAGCATTTATCTTCTTTTTAAAAATAAAATAAAATAATACTAATCGCTTATTTTCCATATGCAAATATCGACAATTGTCCACTTAAAAGAATCCATCTAAAAGTTATTAGAAGCAGAGAAAATATTAAATCGCGCAGCGAGTTTTCACATAAAACGGTACAGCATAATTATTGCATATGCATTACATAAGCACGACAAAACAGGACAAAACAAAAACAGAAAGCAGCAGTGACCGTCGCTTGAAAACTGCTATGCATATTGCTGCAGATAAGCAGCTTTTGTTTCCCGTTAAGACATATGCAACACTTTTGCGTGTGATGGTGAAAGATATAATGATATGCACAATCCCGAAAGGCAGTTGATTTATCGTAAATGGCTAACTGCACTTGAAAAGACATCCGAAAACTATCTTTCTATCTATATGGTAAATAGGTCGTTGTCGTTTACCGAATGGAAATCGCTGTATGGACCATACATTGCAATGCAAAACATCGAATCGATGTGTTTGCCACCTCTGCACAGATTATCAAAGATATTCACAACATGTGCTCAATGTGCAGTCGCGGTGCTGTTGCGTTTGATTCAGTCTACGTAATATTACAAGTTGGAAGCATTCCTTTGTAAAGTGATCAACAGTTACAGTTGGTCGAATATTGGGGTTTCTGCACTGTCGAAACGGTTTTGTGAAGAATATTTGGGAAATTTATTAGTACGGGTGCGGCTCCAGGTCTTCGTGAAATGAACAAAGGGGAGTCATATCAAATCAATGCGATTAAATTGCCCGTCTGTAGGGTCACTAGGGTTGCTAAGCAGTGCAGAGACAAGTGATGAAATCGAGTTAAACGGTCATAAAATGTCCTTATCTATTCCCTTTTTAACACTTTGTGTGTCTTTGAGGAACATTGGGTCAACAATGTCGCTCACAAGCTTGATTACTTTTCATCGGGCTTTCTAGAGGCAGTTGTCGTTCCGAAATAAATATTTAAGCGATGCAATTTATTTGAAGGATTAAACAGTAAACTTTTGAAAAGATATTTGTTTATACGATGTTTAACTGTTTATACGAAACTGGAAACATATAGTACAACAGCAATTGACAAACAACCAAATTAAATGACTGAAACATTCCATAGATCATATTAACATATACCAGGTACGGTAGACTAATTACAATAATGTAAAGTACCGGTTGTAGTAGTGTGTTCTAACTGTTTACGTGACTGAAACATCTTCACGCTGTGAGCATGGACTGTACAAACCAAAAACATTTCGAAGGCGAGGCGTTGCGACGCTCCCTGTGCCATTATTATTGGTCAAGGAGAGGAATTATATTGAATGTGTCAAAAGACCTGTACATGAATGTTTCCATACTTAACGTATTTCGAGTTTATTCGTTCACTTAGCATAGAAGTTCGATACTTTGTTAATGAATCTTATTCCTTGGCACTTGCAAAATTTTCATCTTGGCTAAATACAAACCACTTACCAATCTCATATGGACAGATATGCATGACATTGCCACGGTGAACAGCACGCAATATACATCTATCCCTCAGGAAAAAAGGCTACTCCACTGACAGTTCTATGCTGCTTATCAGTGGCTTTCAGTTATTTGGATGAGCTGTTTGTTAACTCTCATAATGCTGCTGCCTGGTGATATTTTTTAACCGCACAACTGTTTTCAAGTTATCGGGGTCATATTCTCTTTTAATACATTTGAAAAGATTTACTAAGCCACACTTTGCTATCAGCGACTGCAACACAATGGCTTCTACCCATAGATGGGAAAGAAAAGTCTTGCAAATGCAGCATAAATTATCAAGTGTGTTTGCATTGCAGGATTGTGATGTATTTGAACTTACCTTATAGAATGAGTAACGGAATTGTATATATTTTGCTGCTGAATATTTTCGTCACTACGTAAGCTTTGCCGGTATCGCTGAAATGTATTGATCGATGCAGCATCCCCTTTATGTGCCGATTGCCTATCTTAGAAGATAATCAGATGGATAAATGATACCATTTTGAAGACCCGTTAAAACACCTAGTGATGCGAGACGGACAGGATTATTAGCTCTTGGTACTTCTGTTGTTATTGCTACAATATCATCTTACTCACGTTAACGGTTTACTCTTTGTCGCTCTGTTTCGCCCCGCATTAGCTACTCTGGCCATTATAGCATTGTACACATTGTAACCATGCAATAAGGTCACATTGAGTGCTATATGTTCTTTACGGCAAGATTAGAGTATTGAATTAGCATGCTTGAGGTGGTTGATGTTGGCTGGTGTCTTTTTATCTGCGCCCCATCAATTATCGCAGAGACCCGTTCAATTAGAAGCCACGGTGTTATACTTAGCAGAGATAAAAGGATCCAGACGGACGCATTTGAGACTCGCTGTGCTTCGCCTGTGTTACACAACATAAACATTTACTTTCAGAAGCATTGCATTGTCATTAACCGATCTCATAGTATGTCTTAGTAGTAAATAATTTAAGACATAAGCTGATGTCGATCTTGTTTTTTCAGTCGTAGTGGCTATTAAGTGATTTCTTTTAAATGACATAAACGTGAACTCAGGCATAATGCCCCCTTCTGCACAAGACAGTACTTCACAGCATGAAATCGCACCATATCTCATATATATTATAACGTGCTAGACAATATCCAGAATTCGCCAAATTTGGTTTTAACTATCTATCAGATTGGGGTAGGAAACCCAAATTATATGCACGCACCTACTGTCACCAACGTACTGCATTAGAGCACTTACGGCTCGCCAAAACGTTTTTATGTCATATTGTGATATTTGATAACCACGGAATATTAACATAATAACAATAATATATATATATATATATATATATATATATATATATATATATATATATATATATATATATAGATATATATATATATATAATCTATATATATATCTATATATAAATATATAGATATATATATATATATATATCTATATATATATATACATATATATATATATATATATCTATATATATATATATATATATATATATATATATATATATATATATATGCCTAAGACCTAATAACCGCATCTCTCCTATTCGTACTATTTGATAGCTACCTCATCCTACTGGCACCCCCGCATACTCGCAACCGCAACCGCACTTAGCTTAATTCTGTATTGCATATGATCGCGTGACGCTGCAAGATTTCATCACATGCTGTCGCCTATCTCGGCGTTACTTTTGTGGTTTGATAAGTCTGCATCGCATGAATTAGACACATAATAACGAACAGAAGGATAAGCATTTATCTTCATATTTAACGCAAATAAAATAATACTTATCGTACATTTTTCATATGGTTATATATCGCCTATTTTCTACACATAAGAATTTATTTAAAAGTTGTTTGAAGCAGAGGAAATATTAAATCGCACAACGACATTTCACATAAAACGGTACAGCATAATTATTGCATATGCACTATTTAAGCACGATACAATAAGATAATACAAATGAAAGCAACAGTGAAAGTCTCTTGAAAACTGCTATGCAAATTGCTGCAGATCAGCAGCCTTGTTTCACGTGATGAAATGTGCAATTCGTTTGCGTGTGCTTGTGACAGGTTAAATACTATGCACTATTTCGAGAGGTAGCTGTTTTACCGTAAATGGCAATCTTACACGCTAACCATTCTCTAACAGAAAACTATATTTCAATCTATATGGTAAATTGGCCGTTGTCGTTTACGGAATGGAAATCGCTATGTGGACCATATATTGTAATACAAAACATCGATTCGATTTGTTTGGCACCACTGCGCACTACTTGGCACAGATTATCAAAGATGTACATAACATGAGCTCAATGTGCAGTTGAGGCGCTGTTGCATTTAATTCACCTATTGACCCGTCGACGTAATATTACACGTGGGACGCTTTTCTCTGTATAGTGACCAACATTAACCGTATGGTCTGTTAGTATTGAAGTAATTATTGTAAGTGTTGTTATCGGCTATGATAGAATGTTGAATTAGGTTTTCTCCAGTGTCGACACATCAAACGGATTGTGCAGAATGTTGGGAACAATTATCAATATTTGTGCTGATTCAGGTCTTACACGAAATGAAGCAATTAATGGTGACTGAAGGGCCTAGCAAGTTCATGCGATAAGTTACCCGTTTGTAGCGTCACCAGGGTCCCTTATTATTTTATTTACATACCTAATGAAATCGCCTTAAATGGACATAAAATGTACAAATCTATTAATTTGTCACCGCTTGATGTGTCGTCTATCTGTGCATTGAGTTGCACAAACAAAGGTTCTGGTGGAACAACCATAATCATTCAGTCCAGGAAAGCTCTGAGTGCAGTAGGTTGACATTACGCAAATTCAAGCTCGGCTGTTGTATATCCAGCCTTGGCAATATTTGATAGATATTCAAAACATTACGATGCTCAGTTAGATTGCAACATTTGCTCCAATGCACTTTCAGTCGCAATGATCAATTTTACAGACGACCCCAATCCTAACCGCCAGAAGTAGCACAGATCTGTTGTTTGTATTTATATGCTAATGATTCATTTAATCATTAGCCATACGAAGATGCTTGTACCACTGGCATTCAAGTCAATATTCCCGAGCGACTGTGGCGTGTATATAATAGAAAGTGGGAAATACTGAGCGAGCTCTGGGCGCGCTGTAGGTCCTTGTTGAAAAGACTTTAGATTATCCAACCATTATGCAGCCAAACTGTTGATGCTTCTTTCTTGAGAGAACAAACCTTACATTTGTAGTGTTATAATCAAAATTGAACATGATCAGGCTGTTACAGGGTGCCCTCGCCGAATAAACCATGTTGAATATTTGCTGTTTTCAATCGAAAGCAATAGTCATCTTCATGAATGGGGCCGTATATATATATATATATATATATATATATATATATATATATATATATATATATATATATATATATATATATATATATATATAGATATATTATCTATCATATATAGCTATATATATACTATATATATATATATATAGATATCTATATATATATATATATATATATATCGCTATATATAGAGATATATATATATATATTATACATATACTATATATAATATATATATATATATATATCTATCTCTATATATATATATATATATATGAGAGAGTATTTAGAAGAAAAAAACAACACTTCTTTGTCTCTATATATATATATATATATATATATATATATATATATATATATATGAGAGTTATTTAGAAGGAAAAAAAAACTTCTTTGTCTATATATATATATATATATATATATACTAATAAGGTGATGTGAGGATAGTTAAGAACTAACATGTGCACTCGCAGCTCTGTAGCCAACTTAACTGTATACTCCGTCACTCCTTAATACTGCAAAATATAAAAGGTGCGCAATGTAAAAGCGCAAAAAGGAATACTTTCAATGCAGAATGAATGCTATACGAAAATCAGTTTCAAATAAATGTTTTTAATCCTCTCCCACATAACAGCTGTGTAACTTCGTCATTTACCATACAGCAGCCATCTTCACTGTCGCTCTAGCACATGAATCGTTTTGAATATAACCAGCTAATATACCATTATATTTGCTGCCGATATAATTGTCGATCAATACAAAAACATTGGTATTGTTGAACCTTTAAACGATAAGGCTCGAGGACTGAATTCATGCGTCGCTACTATTATACTTACTGTTTTTCTACTTGATTTACCTCCAGGTGTTGCATCACATTAATGGTCAAAAACTAACTTTCATTGAATCGGTGCAGTATCCCACCAAGGTAGTCCATGCCGAAAAGCATTTTTGTTGTCCGATGATAATTGTCTTTTCCCCAAAAGCGATAGCACCGTACGGCTCCACCTATCTTGTTAAAATGTACGTCTACCTGTGCCAACCTACGCGAGGCTTCCGTTCAACCGTACGGATCTCGCTGTGCCACACATTTGCGCATGGCAATATTTCTCATAGCTCGCATTTGTGATTACATGCTAGTATATATGAACCGGCATAGTTACTTGCAATCATGTGTGTACGTTTACCAATGTTTGCTCGTGTAGGCGAGTATGTGTTGCCAAAACCTAGCAGGCATTGACTATAATATCTGTATCATAATATCTCAGAGATTATTTCGGTCAACTGACTAAAATATGAGATAGAGGAAACAGAATACGCAAGATGCCTCTATTGCTCGAACGAGCGGAACCTCAGAGAGGCTCGTACAGTGTTTCATAGTTCATTTGCTATCGCAAAGACGAATGTGTCACATTGCCGCGCCTAAATGGAAAGTCATTCAGGGAGCAGGGCTAATTTTTAACTTTTTGTTTAAATATACATGTAAGCACCCGACCGATGAAGAATAAAACCGGTTTCCTGCAACGTTCACGAACAAATTGGCTGCTCAGACACCTGCTGTTGACATTAACCTCAAATTACCAAACCGTCTACCCAAGAGCAAAACAAGTGACATTTGCTCTCAAAGACTGAGACATGTCCTTGAACAAGCATCTAGCCTTATTAGAATATGAAATCATATGACTGTTGACCATCCGTGCTCAATTCCGTCGTGTAGCTAATCCGATAACGGAGCATATTTTTATATTTTGTCTAAAAAAAGAAGGATATTTGACATTATATCACTTGATTGAGAAAACTTGTAGTCAGATTTCGTTCATGTCCGATGTTATACTGGCGCACCAAGTAATGACAACAATTTATCAACCAGCGATACAGATTATGCGTGGAAAATAAGGCAACAATATGATCTTGGGTGCAAGATCTCGTATGAGGCAATATGGTGTGCATCAATATGCTTTCAGTTTAGCGCTTCAAAACTACTAAACTCTCCTGTCTGTAACTGCGCGCCACAGCACATATTCTGGCTGATTAATTTATTCATAAGCCTGACAATTTGAATGACCATGATTAATTATGTTCAGGTGGGGAGAAGTTGACCTTACATTACAATAGAAATGTGCCTTAGCGTAGCCTTTGTAGAGAATTGAAGAGTTAAATTTCGAACAAAATCACTATTTGTTTAGTGCATTTGTGCAGCTAATTAGCGCACTAATCAATTAGATAATGGGTAATTATGTTTCGAATTCAGCGGCAATTGCTGGTAAATTGTGGCTACATGCAAGCTTGCGGCACAGTTGCCTACTGGATGTAGTTCCATTGTAATCACAGTCCAGGAGCTAACATTGAGATTGGTAGATTTCCACACTACGTCTTGGTGAGTCATGTTAGAGAGAGGATGCCACGGTTTAGACTGCGTCAAACTATAACAAAGAATGGGTAATGCCGAACTGCTTCGCATTTATATGTGTTTTGTTGCTGATAATTTACCAGATTTATCCGTGGAACTAATGCTTTGATACCTACGCCTGATATGAAGCGCCTATTAACGTAACGCTCTCCCTCCCCACATCGGCATCACAATCTACATTCAATTATATTCGATTAACTAACGCGTCATAACAACACCATCGCAGCAAAATCTAACCAAACACATGAAATGGAATATGATTATTTTGCACTCACTGCTGATCTTCATTTGATATTGAACACCACAATTAAGCCCATCCTGCGTCTGTCGGACTGCTCTGTAGCAAAACCTCCGTTCATCCACAGGTGTAATATTATAAATCAAAAGAGATAAGCTCCCAAGCTCATCGAGATGCACACAGTTTCATATAGAATTATGTTGATTCTTAGTGTTGTAACCAGTATAAATATCATGCACCGTGCCATATGTATATTTACAGAGACTCAAAATGCCACCAAGCAGTAAGATTGACATTATTAGTTTCGGATATGTAAAAGCCAATCTATTCGCTAATATTGTCGTAAAGCTGATTTATTGTGCACCATGGTGTCGCAATTTATGTGATAATACCCAAATTATGATATTGGTGGTGGGAGAGAGGAGTGTACACAGAATAATAAGGATGTAGACAAGTTTTTCATATTGCTCATATACGAGACAAGCCATACCAGAAGTCACGCCACATATGATCCTATTTACGGAAAGCAGCTACCAGACCGTTTATTCACTTAGCCGTAATGATATTGCTGGTAATCAGAGTGCCTAAAGTCAAAACATATCAGACTGTTTTATGTGCATAGACAGTTCTAATGGCAACCATTGACGCAGTTGTGTTATGTCTATCGGCAAGGCAAACAAGAAACCTCGCCGTAGAGGTCACATTATACGTTTATAATCACCGCGGAGCATCAGTGGTGCTGTTTAACCTCACACTTGTGCGAGATTTGTTATATCGGTATATTAAACAGTTATGCCTGTGAATCGTCTTCTGCGTGTCATATTTTTATCTTGGTTATTTTTGATAAATTCTTAGCGTCCTAGCTTTCCATAGAATAGAAACAACTGACACAAAAGACTAACATCGAAGCAATACGTCATAGCTCCTATCATCATATGCAGTGTAAAATTTTGAATTAAAATAGTCGCAAACCCACACACGCATAATATCCTTTAATTATTCGTTACCGCGTCACCGAGGTTGTTACATCCCGTTTTAGACCCTCACGTGCGCCCAGCCAAAATGCCGCCTAGTGGTCAGTAATAGGATGCATATGAACATAAATCAACATCCTATTTCAGCTTATTAATGGTAGTGATATATGTTTTTTTTTTACCCATGATGGAGGCTTATTATATGGATGGACGTAGACCTACAGCTGCTTTAGTGTTTACTGCATCACTGCATCTACAGCAGGGTCACTTAGCCCACCATATAAATGACAGTATTCATGTCAGGTGTGGCTAAAATGGCCAAGGTGCAAATTATTTCATTTAATGTCTGTTATGCGCAGTGCCCTAACAGGCTGCTCTTCATTAATTACACAAGTGCATAGGTCACTGTATGCATTGTTGTTCTATGAAGGACGCTTGTACAGAAGATGCTTCTCAGGGTAAGGGTACCAAAACCTCTGATACGGCTGATTAGCCAAATGTATACTGTAGAATGTGACGTTGTTTGAGGCTCTTCCCGAACACACCGAATATTTCGGCTTTGGAAAGTGAATAAGTGTTGTCAAAAGGGTTTAATTGTTATTACCGAGCAATTCCCGGATGAATGTGAATGTGTGAAAGAATTGCGTGCATTCATGGGTGTAATATATGCAAGAGATTTTGCCCTAATTGGAAGACAAAAAATGAGCTTGAAAGTATGTGCGAAATATTGCAAGCAATTAAACATGTAGAAGATGAGTGACCAGCTCCACATACACAAATAATTCACGTTCTGTCATTTGTGTGCCTGATTGCCTAGGTCCGTGATGCTCATCTTTATCACGCACTGCAATATGCATGCGGCAACAAGGGCAGGTAATTACTGTCAGGCGACAACCCGATCATTAAATATGCTCGCATTCATGCATAAC
>CM067344.1:37718992-37811492 GCA_034190875.2 Urechis unicinctus | reverse complement strand
CTTATTTTCTTGTGCTTCTGGGTTGAATATATATGGTTGGAAAATGCGTAATGTTATGCATATTCGTTCCTTGCTATGCAAGCTGCGTCCAATGTGCATTCGTCTAAATTATTCAAGTGTTTATTATGCTCGTACACGACATATCGGTCCGTGCATAGTCATTACATCAACCAACAAGCCAGTAGAACAGTGTCATACGACCCTACAAAACCGGCAGGCAGGTAAGAGAATTTTATGAAAACGTACTCATAAAGTAATCCATTATCCAGCATGGTGTAGTTAAGACGCATGACACATTAAAACATGGTATCACCCAGAAGACGGTTGGCACGCTATCGTAGTTTGTTTTATATACATGTTAGAAATACTTTAGCAATGACAAACCACTAGGGTTTCGCAACAGTTGCAAAATATTTGCAAAATATTGTAATAGTTGCACAAGGTAGCTTTCAAGAAGGTGTGAAGTTGGAATATTACCATTCTGACGTTTAAGACTTGCTGCAGACGCATATCACTTCCGCCGCAAATATTATTCATGTTGTTGAATAACAATAAAGTCGGTGTGATATTTCTCTCATTAATGGTTTTAATTATCTGCTCACGCCTCATATATTTGCTGAATTATGTATAAATATGTACTAAAGGGAGATAAGTAACATGATGACACATCGGAAAATATGCAAGCTCATTTTATTTGTATAGTCTTTGTCATGATCGTGGTAGATGTCTTTAATATGTTTGCGAAAAGGAGATACACAGACATAAGCTTGCACAATTTGCGATAGGATTCAAACGCAGAAAGGTCAAATACACATATATAGGCACCACAGAGGCAATCACTATCTAAGATTTCCCAAATTCGTGAGTGTTACTAAACTACTCTTGATGCTGTTGTAGTATAGCTACCATTTGACGACCTAATGAAGTTATAGCAGACTCAGCAGTTAGTTAAGCTACCCAATTTGTGCAACTAGGTTGTTCAAAGCTTTCCCCGAGTACAAGCAAAGATATCCTTCTTACTTATAAGAATAAATATATGTACTATTTCTTGAAAGCGGAGTATATATCGTTGAGTTTTGGACAGCATTGCTGAAATGTCGCCGTCTCTCGGTGACCTGTAGTGTTCTTCCGCTAGTACACTTGCAAATGCCAATGGTACGCATTCACCAGGCGGGTAAAGCATAATGTAATAATATGGCCGAATGGCTGTCGATCTGCTAAAGGCTCGTGCGTGTGCGTTGCGCATTTTAGCACGGGTAGTCCGCGCAAAAACACGAGAACATAATAGGCTCCATTTTTGCGCTGTTCTTCTAATCAATTTTTATATTATTAACCTGACTTCGGATAGCTCGTGACTAACGGCATTCCCATAGAAAGGTTACCTTTTTTTCATTGCCAGATTTTTCCACTCGTAACAAACAATTAGTCAATAGACACTATCCCAAAGGAACAAAACAGAAACGAATGGATCAAACGCTAACTTCAGCTTGTTCTGTAAATCAGTGAAATTCCTTCTGCTTATGTAAATAATACGATAACATGTTTGTAGATGATTGTTCTGCTTGTATTCCGCCAAACAATTGCCACAGTGTATAACATATTTCGCAACTTTCTGACCATAGTCACTCTACTGAGATTTTGTTGCGTATTACCAATTTAGATATAAACAATAACCCCCCCCTTTTATAATCGCTTGTGTTCTTTATGAACCCCTTAATTGCAGTACACCAGCAGATGCATAACGGTTGGGACGAGAATTGCTGAGGAGCGGATATTCTTCATGCTGAAATATGCCTGACAGATACATATCCTGCTAATTTATCTTTACATTTCAACAGGGACTTCCATTTCATATATGGTATGAGCACAAGCTCTGTGTAACTGCATATGTCATATTCGTGAATGTCAACAAAGTCCGTCATATTAGCTTTGCCTGAGATACAGGATATATATTACCCACGCATGACACATATGAACGTCACGGAGGACGCATTTATGTGGATCCTATCCTTGGCTTGCTGCATATATTGTCTCATTTGCCATGATGCAAATCAGAAGTAGCTACTTTATCAGAGGTTTTACTAGGCAACTAACGTTATTAATATGATCATACGCTTCAGTTTAAAACCAGTTTTAAACTTGTGTATCACCACAGTTGCTATATAAACAGCATGGGGTAGTTACACCCTGACCGCCAATAAAGCACATGAATGCCATACCATTATCTGGTTAGTGTCGATTATCTTAATGTAGGGAGTATTGTTTTCCACATGAATAAATGCAAAAGAAATCTGAAAGAATTTAATATGTTTTGCGATAGCCACTAGACCCCATTTCAAAGAGTTCATTTGGTACGAACGAAAGAGCCCCCAAACACATCAAGACAAGGAAAGTTTCGAGGAATATGTTCATGCTACTTCCCTGCAGTGCTTTAATCACAATCTATTTGATGTAACAATAGCGGAATACGTCCCATAATGTGAACGAAACGATAAGCCCAACTACTTCCCCATACGAAACTTGTTCCGCTCGCTACGTCTGGCCAGACCCTAATTAATCCTATTATGCTCTATGGTCTCAGCATGCATTAACTTATATAGCCTTATGCCATAAAATGCTATAATCGGATAAAATAAGACAAAATCCTGATTAGATATCTTAGACCCTTTTGTCAACTTAATTAGTTTCAAATGGTTATCTTCACCTACAATATTTGAAGAACTTTTTAACTGAGTGTTAATATATTTTTATTTGTAATTACGTCCACAGTTTTCTAATGTCATACAATATGTATCGGCGATGGAAGTCAGATTTTTGTGTGCATCTAGATTGATGTCTTGCTTAACATAATCCTAGCGCTTTAACCCAAAATTGCAAATAATTTACTATGTGAAAAGAAAATATATATATATATGTATATAGATACATAGATATAAATATATATATATATATATGTATATATGTATATATATATATATATATATATATATATATATATATATAGGTAACTGCATCACTGTATATATATATATATATATATATATATATATATATATACATATATATATATATATATATAGATATATATATATATATATAGACATATATATATATATATATATAGAGATCTCTATATAGATCTATATATATCTATCTCTCTCTATATATATATCTATATCTATATATATCTCTATATATCTCTATCTATATATATATATATCTCTATATATATATATATCTCTATATATCTCTCTATATATATATATATATATATATATATCTATATGCAGTTATCTTAATGGTGCGCGAAAATTAGGTACGAATGCAGTAAATGAACAGAAACGCTCAGGCTAAATCAAAATTTCATATTGGAGGTGTTATACAGAGAATAATTCGTTCGAAGCTCTCTATGTAAGGATCAAGTCACTTTTTGGACTAAGGTGGCATAAATATCAATAAGTAACGCATTGTTGCAATATGAAATTACAGTGGTTGGTTTTAAAAAGCGGAGCGAATCCAATCATTGCATTGGAAATTAATTTATCATATTGGAGAGTATCTAAGCACGTCAAATGTTCGTGCGTTTCCTTGAACATGATCTGTGCTTGATTTTAAATGATACGTGATAAGAATAAGCGGTATCAATAAAATAAGCATAAACACACACTGCATCAGTCATACATCGATACATTTCGGTAATAGCTTAGATCTACGCTCGTACACAAGCTCATGGATATTCGCATTTATATGGGAGACTTGCATGCTATGGCACTGTCCATGTGTCGTCACAAGAAACCGTTAAAGAATATTGTCAAAGTTCCACGCTTTCAACGCACCACTATTACACTCTAGACCTTCGAATCAATGACTTCTTACCACAGCTATCAACTGTTGTAGAATTATGACTTCGACCGTGGTAAGCGAACGTTTTGTATCAGTAATCTGACCGAATTTCGCCGATCCCTGAACGTGAATCTTCGGATAAAAAGACGACCTCACATATTTGCAATGCTATGTCTAATCAGATTGTTATACAGGCATTTTCAGGTTTGTCGCAACATGAAAGCATAGCTCAAGTGTGTCCAGTGGAGTTGTGCTCTTCATAAAAAGGAAATGTTTAAAAATATCCTATTAATTCCTATGTGCTTTTCAAGCTTCGTTTGACATTATCAGCGTTACTGAATATATTGTTGGTCCCTATTTTTGGGCCACATTTCCGTTCAAAACTATTTGCAGATTACCGGGATATTATTTTATTTTATTCTTTCTCTCTCTCTCTCTCTCTCTCTCCCCCCTCTCTCTCTCTCTCTCTCTCTCTATCTCTCTCTCTCTCTCTCTCTCTCTCTCTCTCTCTCTCTCTCTCTCTCTCTCTCTCTCTCTCTCTCTCTCTCTCTCTCTTTCTCTCTCTTATTTTGCTGTGTCGTGTTGCTTATATAAGCATTCTCTCATATGATATATCTCCGTTGCATTAGGCGAATGACACACTGTACAACCCGTGCAATAAAATCCTTGTCTGATATCGTAGTGTTGATGTCATGGAATTGCAAGACGGCATGATGGTGGTTAGTAGAGGACAATTTTATACACATAGAAACGATTAAGTTTACCATTGCGTCACATCTGAGTAGCACATAATATAGTTTCAGAGTGGGTAGTCCATGATATGCGACTAAGCAGGAAGGGAAGGCAACATTCATTTAAGGCACGCATAACAACGTCCCGCACCGATATGGAAAGCGATTCATACTTCGTTTACTTGATTAGAAGCAAACAATTGAGCACCTGCATCCCAAAATCACAGATTTTCAAGAATAGTGGTAGAAAAAGATGCCAGTAGATTGTACACAAAATGATGGAAACGATAAACATATGGAACTATTCAATTCACGGAAGCTCGCGTATTAACTTATCCTCTAACTTAACAGCTTAACCATATAATAAATTGCCATTGTTTGACACACATTATCTAATCAACGTTAACATTTATCCATCGATCAGAATACGAATATTTCAATAGATTGGACTGTGACAAATTACATCCTTACGCAACAACCAGTGATAAACATACTTCTTTCTAGATGAATGAAATATTAACGTAGTGAACTAAGCTACAAATCGGGTGTTTACCCATATGATCACTTAAACGTAATAAAATGAGTTCATAAATATTGACTGCATTTGCAAAACATTATTGATCACAAATTTGGCCTCCTACATGTCTTATATCGGTAAACTCATATCGTCATTGATGTCTTTCATTACCCTTGGCAAATTAACTAAATTAATTCTTGATACCATCGTCGCCAACAAAAAAAGGCATTGATAAAAGTGTTTACAATACAAAGAATATATATGAAGGGAATTGCTTTGGTCAAATCAACGCAGAACTGTTTCGTTAAGAAAGGTGTTAGTGAAAAATGAACGCGGTTGTTGTTGAGCATCATGACTGTCTAGCGGAATTACCTAATAAATCGTTGCTGACACGTCAACGCTGATGGGTTTCTTTACATCCATGAGCCGACATCTGTGACTGATAATGAACCAAAGTTGGCAATATCATAATATATTGCTGCCCAAGTTTAAGAGGCACTAAACCTATGTGCATTTGATGTGTTTCATGTATCAGGCAACACCAGCAGCTCCGGTCGTTTGCTGACTGACCATCGTTGGCATCTACGCTCACATGTACACATCAAAATGCTCTTTATACCTTGTCGACCAATTCCATCAGCAAACTGGTTAAGGTATACATTAATTTAAAATAAAAGTGGATATTATAAGGAATTCAAGTATGACAAAACACTTGCATTATAATGTAGCCTGGATTTACCTCGGGCTTTTGTAGGCAAGCCCTGAAAACACACAGTGCTAAAGGATTGCAAGCTATAATGATCGCTTCGACGATATCGCACGATTCGTTTTGCATCACTGTCCTTAATGGTATGACCGTACACGTAAGCATATGTACATGCATTATAATTGTTGCTGCTACATATTTCAGTGGATCTGTCCATCGCCTAATTCAATGACTGATAAAGTGGTTGATCCAATAACTGATTCGGTGACAAATAACTTTTCCCTGAGTGTTTGTGCATCATAGTCACATTACTTTCAGGTACCGTGATTCTTCAATGTGTGACAATATTGTCATGTTATCTGATCACGTGTTAACAGCTAATGTGCTGTACAACCTTGATCCTATAATGGGCGTAATTATCGGAGATTCGGACCAAACAAGTTAGGATGCGCCGTGGAACAGAAACCGTGACCTATCCGTATTAAAATAAATGTCTCTTGCTTTCAAATTTGGGGCCTGGAAAGAGACACAGAATGACCGGTGGTTAAATCACTGACCACAATTTATCAAGCTACCCCGTTAGGGGTTTCGGTCACTGATATCCTAATCAGGGAGCCAATAATGGTGTAGGTAGGGCTGTACAGGCAAAGTCGTCGATACCGCGTCCGCAACATATACATCATAAGAAACATAAATCAGCTCTCAAGATTATTACGACTTCAAACCTGAATGAAAATTACATGGTTTAATTCGGTTCAACCAGCTCGGTGGAGTCCATTTGGGATTCTTCCAAAAGACGTTCAAAATAGTCATTCTGAAATTCAACCCTGGTTTCAAATCAAACTCATTGAGCCGTTTTTGATGATTTATATATATTATGAATTGCATTTATTCATGGAGAAGCTCAAAGAATTATCCCTGCAGCCACGCTTTTTTCTGTATTCAGCTTTTATCGTCAATATGTTATTTTGCCGAAATTCCACAAATGCCGGACAGGGCCGCATTTGGAAAAACATCATATTTGCAGTACAGTTGAGAATGACAATATTTTTTCAATTCATATTATCATCCCGTGAAAATAAATAGTTTAACGTATTCCAGTTACTATAACGCATCAGTGACCAATGTAACGAGTACCGCATAAGTATCGGCCACAGTATTATTGGACAACAGGCTGGCCCTGAGACGTGGATTGATGCTAACATCCATGGTAGATACACGAGCCTCGATCAGTGTCATGACGAAGGAGTTTATTAAATGTTTTCGCGTTTAGGATTATGATCCATGTTTAAATTGAAAAGATAATTTCTACAAAATCACCAAATTTCATCACGTATTGAACGAATAATCAGCAAAAATCGAAGGTGTCTGGTAATTATAGGTTTAAGTGTACAAAAAAAAAGATACACGCACAAAAAATTCAGATCACTCAATATCAAATGACTCTTTTGGAAATATAATAAAATGCACATTATTGAGCAATTTGAGCACCATATGAACTCAATGGCACAAAATGAATGCGATTTCATGCGCATGATAAAAAAGCATCTGAAGTATATGCCGCACACCTATATGTCCGGCAAATATTTTACGCCCAGAAAATAAGTTAAACATACGCCGAAGTGTCATACACATGGCAAATACGTACATACATCAACAGAAACATATACATACATACATACATACATACATACATACATACATACATACATACATACATACACATACACATACATACATACATACATACACATACATACATACATACATACATACACATACATACATACATACATACATGCCATACATATGCATATACATACATACATACATACATACATACATACATACATACATACATACATACATACATACATACATACATACATACACATACATACATTTATACATACATACATACATACATAGACAGACACACAAACACACATACATACATAAATACATACAGAAATACATACATACATACATACATACATGCATGCATACATGCATACATACATACATACATACATACACACACATGCACACACACATACATACATACATACATACATACATACATACATACATACATACATACAGACATACATACATACATACATACATACAGACATACAGACAGAATACATACATACACATACATACATACATACACATACATACATACATACATACATACATACATACATACATACATACATACATACATACACATTCATACATACATACATACATACATACATACATACATACATACATACATACATACATACATACATACATACATACATACATACATACATACATACATACATACATACATACATACATACATACATACATACATACATACATACATACATACATACATACACATACATACATACATACATACATACATACATACATACATACATACACACATACATACATACATACATACATACATACATACATACATACATACATACATACATACATACATACATACATACATACATATACATACATACATACATACATACATACATGCAGTCATACATGCATACATGCATACATACACACATATTTACATACAAACATACATACACATAACATAAATACGTACATACGTATATGCATGCGTGCATGTATGCATACCCAAGTGATTTTTGTATATCTCTGAAGCCTATAATTTAGTCAATCGACAATTCAACAGTTAAAATCGCCGAGGCGTTCTTCTTCTTAGCATGTTACAATGCATGTTTCCTTAATAACTCTGGCTATCTACTTTTAATATTCGTCGCAATATTCCTGAAGCAGTTGTTGGTGTGGAAACAGACTTGTTGTGAACGTCCATCGGCCAATGTTGAACGATTAATTAATGTTTTATCGGTGTAATCGATCAACATTGAGCTTAGTTATCCGGCCTTAGGAATGGTCCCTTGATATTTATCTTGACTAACCAAGCTAATCAGCTATGTTTGCTCTGATGGCATTTTGTGTTCATTCGTATCAGTGGGTCACAACTATTCAAACTCTCTCCCAGCCTCGGTTTGATTACAGTTTGCTTAGAGATATGAGACTGTAACACCTCATTATAATACTTGTCCTATCATACACCAAATATTCATAATATGATTCATTGGCGGGGGCCTTGGTTTTCATGCTTATTCAAGCAAGCTACGCTAAGCACGTGATGTACTTAGTTATTTGATATGAATGATTGATATCAATCCCCCGAAACCGGGTGTAAATAGTTAGAATCCTGTCTTATTATTATGATATTGTTATCTGATGGTAGATGTCACCCTATTTATCCAGCATATATCCCTATCATATTCAGCACCTTTCTAGAAAACTGATAAATATGATTCATAATCGGCCAACTCTAAATATAGAAAACTATATATCACCATATACTAAACAGAAATACTCCGCGATTACCAGCATTGGTATAAGGCAGTCGAGGTCGTTGAGATGGTACAGTCACGTATATTCTGTCTGCCGTATGACATATATTTCAAGTAGTGATACTTTGCTTCGTCGTTATGATTGTTCGCAATACAATGATTCCAGCATGGCAGTCAATACTGATCGAGCACAATGAGTGCGAAGATTTAAGTATACAAAATCATCCCCTCACTCAGCATGGCAAGGCTCTAATGTGATGCCAAAGCAGAATAGATGCTTAATGCAAATCAATGTAACGAATCCTCTCACAAATAATCTGTGAAACTAATTAATTTACCGCTCACTGTTCACTGTTGCCATATCATCCGAGTTAATCAATATGTGGTTGCAACGTATTTTGAACTTGACCGCCATTACACCACCATTTTAAAAACCTTACAATTTATGCAGTATTCATTTGGCTTCACAACCCTGTGACCATAGTGGTCGAGAACTAACTTTTATCAGCGCTGTTATGCCGCATGATTTACCTTCAAAATGTAGCATCACATTACCAATCAGAAATCGAACATTTATTGTTGCAGTGCCGTACCACAGCGAGTTAGTCCATACCAGTGGGCATGTTTGACTGTCCTGTAAAAATGACTTTCCAACTTGCGCAATCCACATCTCTCAATGCAGCGCGTCTTCACCCATCTCCTAAAACTGTAAGCCTGCTTGTGCCAACCTACGCCTATGTTTCTGGTGTTATTCTGGCGCTAAAATCAAAGACACAATTTGTAACTGGTGACATGGGTTTCGGTGGAATGATATGTCGACCACATGATCAAGTGTACAATACCGCGCGACCTTTTCAAATAGCCAACCTGCCGCTTATATAATATCATATTATATTGCCAGCATAATTATATGTCCACGATGTCATGAAAGGGTAAGATGATTCACTATCTTTTGTCAGTTGCAGCTGCAACGGTTGCAAATAAGTCAACATTCGCGTCATGTTGTGCATGAATGTTTTTTGTCTTGCTTGAATGTTCAGATGAAAAATAGGCTATATACTATCCCCACATCCCCTATGTACGAATCACGTAGACCTGTGGTGCCTGATCAAACGCTACCGCTCACCTTTGACCAGCCCCCAGGTCCCCGATCCATCGTCGATATTTATATGCCTGCCAGTTTTAACAATGTGGTTATCAGTGCGCATTAAGATATAGTCAATGCGCCAGTTCCGATTAAGTGACCATCGCTGGCAGCATAGATCATATGTGCACATCGAAGCCATTCATGTTTCGCTGTATATATCCTACGCAATAATGCGCTATAACATAACAGGTTGTTGACCAATTCTATCAGCAAACTGGTTGTGGGACTAAAAGTGATGTTCTACCTAGAGTAGCAAGAAATGCAGAGAAGATTTTGAAATGCACAATGGATGGGACAGATGGAAGTCCATAAAAAAAGGACTAACATTTTACTCAGAAACGGACGTTACAAGGGTGTAAATTACTTGATTGATGAGTAATGCTCTCTATATTTGCCTGTAATTTGAACTAAATATAAAACGTATTAGAAATGCAAATGCATTTTGATTTATCGACCATGCTACCAGTCACACGTACTCGTATGAAGAACAGTTGCATAACAATGCAGCCTGGAAGCATACACGTATCTTAAATGATATTCATATGTCATTGTTATGGGTGCCTGCGATGTGCGCAAGACCAAAGGCACACTACTTCACTGATTGCCGAAGGAGTATACCATCACTACAGGTTTTTGCATATACAATTCTAATAACACACCATGCCAAATGTCTGCAAGTTATAATGATTGTCTCTACGGTATCGTGCGATTCGGTTTGCATTGATGTTCTCACAGACATCTGGGGTGGAGCGAATCATTGGGAGTTCGCTCTATTCTGTGAAATGAATGTGTCTGAATGTCCTTTATGGTATAACGTGTGCATTTGTTCGTGCCTTATCATTGTTACTGCCACATATCATGGTGGATCGGATGGTGATCAAATAACAGATTCTGTGACAAATGACTCTCCCCTCAGTGTTTTTGCATCGTTGTCACATTGCCTTCAGGCACAGCGTCCATGCCCTAATTCTTCAATGTGTGGCAATCTGTCCATGCTCTCTGATCACGCGCTAACAGCTGATGTGCTATGCAAACTTGGTGCCATAATGTATTATCGGCGATAGGGACCAAACAACGAGTTATATTTGTCGATCACCAAGACCTCAGAAGCATCTTCAAAGCGGGCAAAAATAACAAACAAAGAATATTTTATCATAACCAATATTTTCTCCATCAATATCTTTCGACAGTACCTCTGGAATCAGGCTTGATTTAAATTACGATTTGTTTGTCGTAAGTAGTTCACTTAGTTGCAGTTTTAATGGCTCTGAGAATGTAAATCTATCAATAGAATTGCTCGCTGGCGATATCGTAGTATTGCCCATGACTCTTATTGCCAAAGACTTTGCGTTATCGGACTTATTTAATGCGCTAATTGTTTCAGGGCACATGGTTATGCTTTGACGCTCACAGTATGCACATTACTAGAGTGGCTTTCAAAGATTAAGTTTCTTTAGTGGGTAGATAAATTCATTCGATAACGTCGGAAGGTGTCATCAAAATCCACATAGGAAATGTTTTATGTTGCAATTTTGTTGATCGGTTAGAGCTGAGCTGAATAAAATCTTCATCTTGGTCTTGATTATGTAAAATATAGTACGAAAGATATTGCGGTTTGAGTCCCACAATCAGTGATGATTTGGCAGTTATTGGTCTGTATCAACGCTTATGTACGTTTAGCTGCTTCTTTCAATATATTATTACTACGATAAGGCAAATCAATGTCGCATTTTCCTTGCAATTACCATTTTGTCAATTTATGTCAGCACATATTCCCTGTTATTTCGCCATTGAAATGATACACTATTGGGATACATTCCACTTATGGAGCTTATTAGGTTCAAGAGTAACGGTCGAAATGTACATATGAAAAAGGAAACCGTCCCCACAACACTTTACAGATAATCGTTCATCTGTCAAACCTTATATTGACACGATACTGTCCATATACATAAAGGCGCAATAATGGTTGCGCTGATAGCGCTATATGTTCAGATCAGTCTTGCATGGAGAGCAAAAAATAACCACCTGCATGATGTATATCTCAAGGATCGACCGATCGATGAAGTCGACGATATTTGTGCAAAGTGCATACATTCTCTATATGTTTTGTCCAAAAGTCGTTGCAGCGCTGAATTCGTAGGAACTTGTGAATGTAGTAAACCAACGCACGCAAAAGATTGAAGCTGAAACCACACTTCTCAACTACATCTCAGCTGCAATGATCATGACATTGATGGGAGAAAAAGTCAGTCAGGATCGGCTAAAGATGACCTCATTATAAACGAGTTTGAGTCTTAGCATTCATTCACAGAAATGGAACTAGCAAGCACGCGAGTGTAATTTCTAACAACAACAATTGCTATGGTTCTGTTGTCAGGAACCTCAGCGCTATACAACAGCTAAAAGTTTAATAGCTATAAACTCTCGATTTCCAAGGGGCGGTTGCCCAGCAGCTTGCTACGCGACCTCGATCCCGGCATGGGGATAGAATCCCTCTTTAAAACTTGCTCACATCTTACACAATACAAGAATAAAGTTCGACTGTGCAAATATACCATTGATCCAACATTGAGATGCCCGGCCATCAGCGTAGAATATGCATACAGTTTATATGTACTCTGTTAGAATTTGGTGTTATAAACGAAAGCACAAACCAAAAAGCGACTAAATATCTCATATGCGACTCCATTTTCATGTCCTCTCCTCTTGTTTCAAAGGTAATATAGGCAGAATAAGTCATTCCCAATGAACATTTATCATCGGCGCCCTTGAGAAAAGTCATTCATCCACATAGGTTGGTTGTTGTCAATTATATCAACATGGCGTCTGCTTCTTATTATGCGAGTGTTTTGCATTATGAAGGAACCCTTGATATTGAAATGTCGGCGTTAGGCTGTATCCCCGAGGACCTATAAAACGATGGTATCTTTCAAGGCGGAAGAGTTCATAAATGTCAAGCTACATTGGCGTGGAAATGAGTGGAAATAAGCTCTTCTTGGATCAATGCAGCAGCCATAGCACAATGCACTTTATACCGGTTATGCCTTCACCGGTTACCATTTGTGTTCACATGCAAGTATATATGTACCGAAATGGGCAAGTGTGTACGTGTAAGTAATCGTGTACGTATAGTGATTTATATATCTGTCTCATAATAGAATACTGTTATACCCCCATGGCTCATAAACACAAATGCTCCGAGATGTTCGTAATTGTGTTTGATGCATCTATACGTGAAGCTAGATGGTATGATAGCTAATTAGCTACATCCGGGAATGATGTGTCGCCTCTTTGCACTGATATATGAAAGCAAATATTACTCAGTGAGTAAAGTTTAAAAAATTATTTTTGTGTCTATACATGCGTGCAAACATCTAACCTGTACAAAGATAACCCATATAATTGCTTCATATGAACATTAACGAACATATTGACCATAAATATGGTGACACGACTTTACACGAACATCTGTACTTTGATGAATATGACGTCATATGACTAATGACCAGCCGTGCTTCGTTTCGTCTTAGAGCTAATTCGATAATGGAGAATATTTCCAATTTTGTGTCAGCCGAAAGAAGACAATGCTTGAGATTGTATCATTGTGTTGCTAAAAGTTGTCAGCAGGGCTTGTGCATGTCAGGTGTTGTACTGGCGCTATAAACAATGACACAATTTACAACTGGTGATATGGGTTTTGGGTGATATGATATGCCGACATGATCTAGGGTACAATATATCGTATGAGGCAATAATATGCTTTCTTCTCAGATTACCGCGTCAAACCACTAAAACACCTACGCCTGTTACAAAGCACAACGATAACCTCCCACCTTCCTACATCACAATATATTGACGGCCAAATTCTGCCTGACACATGACAAGGGGAATAATTATTTTGCACCTGTTTGTTTTATACCACAATAAAGCTCCTACTGCGCATGTCAGACTGACACAAGCATCTATTAAATTCCTTCACTGGTTTAATATCAGCTATTAAGAGGGACAAGCTCCAAAGCTCATAGAGGTTGCATTGATGTTTCATCTTCACTTGTATTGACCTTGTCCTAATATTATTTGCATTATATATTTACACAGGAGCCATGGCATCGCAAATGTAGACGCAAACTTATTCGGTATATCTTAATCACCGAGCTGATGCACAACAAATTGTACGGTCAAAAGAGTAAACGGGGGTATTACTGGTGATGTCATCATACCGTTTTAGCAAGCCTCAAAAATGATGTGGTAAGCTTGCTGCATAATAGCAAGAAACATTATCAATTATTCAGTAGCCTACGAATGCTATTTCTTTCGCCTCATTGCACGTAAGTTCAAAGCCTGAAAAGTCTTTATTTCGATCAAAACTAGCACCACTTGCAATTGACGCTAAGAATGCACAGCTACTATTTGTGTGTAAAGTTGTCACACGTATGCCTTCAGAGGGCGAGGTTGTTAAACCGGAGCACTAGATCAACTAAAGGCGATTCCAGCCAGCAATTTATTTCGAATAGCTTTACATATCCAATATCAATAGCAGTAATATGGTAATATATATGTCCCTGTAGGGCTGTAAGTAAATGCTATGTAGGCTACAAGATAAAACAAAATCTGCCTCGCCTAAATCTATCAACCGCTGCATTGTCAATCCCTCACCCTCACTCTCTTCTCACGCAAAAACGTCACTGATTACAGGAATCTTAACGTGATTAATAACTATGTAAATAAGGGCATATAACTTGCAGATCGGTTGTCCAAGTGCTTGCCGGACAAAAACATTTCCAGGCCTTGTTCATGCTCAAGCTGATGGGATATTCTGGCTCTTGTCAAAGGGTACTAGTGATGAAAAACTCTATGTCGCGAGAATAAAGGGAAGGTTATTTGTGTACTGTTGCCTAAAGGGATGCTGGACCTAACTTGAGACAGTTTCCAGCTGTTATAAGCAAGTAGAGCTAGATTGTTAACATTGCGTAAAGTATGGCTAATATTCTAGGTATATGTAAAATGATATCGATAATAGCGTGATGTGGCTCTCATAGTACAGATAGCTAATAAAATATTTTACGTGCGCGCGTATTGAAAGTGTAGGGCGAATGAGAAAGACATAATGTTTCCATACCCTTATATAATAGGTATTATCGGTGTTTTACGTCACTTTCATCATTAAGGTGATATCGCGACAATGTTTTGCTTGGCACAAACCTATTTTTTAAACTGGGCTATGAAACCCACGCCGCTTGCTACGATGGTATTGAGCTACCGGGTCGGGTACATCCCCGTTACGCGATGGCACCGCCATTTAACGTGATTGTTTTAATAAACCAATCTGGTTTTCACACCTTGGGATCGCATCTACAACCGATTCGTCAAAAGGCAATGTGGTTGAATATTACCGGCTGCCATACACTCTACCCAAACATGATATGTTACCGCCATTGGTTATTACGAGGAAGTATTGTAGTTTTGATCTTTTGTATGCAAATGCCTTGTATTTCGCTTCCGCGTTAGCATTGCATCGTTAAGGCATGCACCAAACACTGGTTAAGCTAGTTGTACATAATTAAATATTTAAAAAGCAACAAACTTTTGTCTTAGCTGTATATAATTCAGTTACAGTTCTTGCAAACTGCCCACTGTCATATGAGTAAGATAATAAATGCGCAAGCCAAGGGTAAGGTGTGAGAAACATTTTAATTGTATAACTCTATCTGTCTCTGTATGTAACGCCGCTATGCGGTACGTGTATGAATTAGTAAGCACAATCAGATAAGTGAGAGGTAATTGTCTTAACAGAAATAATGCACTGAGCTTACATTAAGTATGTGATAAATTAAACCATAGGTTCCAGTCTGCATGCCTAAAGTAAATGTGCTGATATGAAACACCTCCGCAACTATGAGTCAGCTGTATAACTGTTATTAAAGTTGCATTGACATAGATGGTCCACTGCATGTTTGTTGATCTTGTTTGACATCGTTTCTTCTGCACATAAGCGGTATAAGGTTTTTGGAAGCGTTGCTTATTTTCACAAGTTAACTATGAGCCTATGCCTAATGGATGTTATATCGTCTATCAACCATCTTTATCACTAGGATCCGTTCTATTGATAGCTATATGTACTTCTCTGTGCACTTTGAAAATTAGTTACTTCTACTTCTCTTAAGTGGTCTCCACCATCATTTTGTGTAACTGAAGTGTTATTGTGCCTTTGGAGAGTCTGATAATCCATTTGATCTCAATTGGCTTCCTGCGTATATGGTTATTGATCGCTCTCATTTCTATTAATGGGGTCACTAGTTATTTCCTTTGACTTGTTATCCCTACCCCATCACATACAATATGAGGCTGATATATTCCACTGTCCAGCCAGTTTGAAATACCTAATTTTTATTCACTTCTCAATAGATCATGTTTTCTAGACCGAACACCTTTTCGGTTTTACGAGCAAGAGTTCCGCGTGCTAATTTAGGGCTCGCCATTCCGACAAGTTAAGTGTGAGATTAAGTGTCTGTAAAAGCAAAACGCCATTATCTGCTGACGTTAACTGCTCAACGGCAGTCAACATTTGATAACATGTACAGTACAGTTGGTGGCCCATGTCATACGATTTGTGCATTGTTACTAAAAGGGGTATTATCAATATATAACACTGCGCATGTTATGTTATGTTAACACAACCACTTACACCAATAAGCAAGTGTTTAAACTTCTTTTATCAACACTGGAGAAATATGTCATGTGTGACAAAATTTGTATTTGCCTAACACATTCCTTTTCTGTAATCCGATGCAAAGCAGATGCAATGTTTAAAAGGAGTGCATATATGATGTTAACTAATTGCCAGGGCCATAGTTCAATGTCGTCGCTTGCAAAGAAACAAATTCGATGTGAGCTAAGCTGCTAACATGTCGAAAAGCGATGCATAACATAATCCTGAAGCAACGATGCGTCATAATTAGGCATATCGAGGTCTGGATTGTAAGTGTTTTGTCAGCAGAAGAACCGGTCTGGTTGATTATAAGAGACCTTGGGGTCAACTTAAAGGACGCTGCTGTCAAGCGTAATTGTAATTATTCGTTGTTAACGACGGCCACCAGATTGTCACTGGCAGATAATTACGCCTCCCAATATTGTGCTCACATACGTAGCGGAAATGATTGTATAGTTGTATATTACCATTCTGCTTTCCATACCATAATTTACTCGGCAATAAACAGCGGGCAATCCCGGCAAAGTAGCTGCGAATGCTGCAATAAATGGTCCTTCATCGCGTTCACAGTTCATTTTTTTACAGATAAAACCACAATTGTATCATGACGTTTATTAATTAATTTGTTTGGATGTTGAAGATGATAATGAATTAAAAAATTAACTCACTTATTTTCCTGCCTTGCTATCTGGATGATTTTACTAATAAGTAGGTGGCAGCCTCCTACAATGCCAGAAAGCTCAGAATTACTCAAAGGTTACATAAACATAGTCCCCGCATCACATTTTAAGCGTTCTAGCTAGTTAACTTCACATACGACTTGGCCGTTGTCTGATATGTTGGTTTGGCATGCTCTATCTAACGCGTGTGGAATTATATCTTGGCTGACCACGTATCAGGACAACAGCATATCCCGTTATGGTCAATGAGTTGTACTACATCTCAGAAATCGATTTTAAACTTTGCTCTGCCATTTCATCGTTTAATAATTCCAAGACAAAATTTGATTTACCTTTTAATTTCGAAACAGCAAACTCGATGAGAGAGAGAGAGAGAGAGAGAGAGAGAGAGAGAGAGAGAGAGAGAGAGAGAGAGAGAGAGAGAGAGAGAGAGAGAGAGAGAGAGAGAGAGAGAGAGAGAGAGAGAGAGAGAGAGAGAGAGAGAGAGAGAGAGAGAGAGAGAGAGAGAGAGAGAGAGAGAGAGAGAGAGAGAGAGAGAGAGAGAGAGAGAGAGAGAGAGAGAGAGAGAGAGAGAGAGAGAGAGAGAGAGAGAGAGAGAGAGAGAGAGAGAGAGAGAGAGAGAGAGAGAGAGAGAGAGAGAGAGAGAGAGAGAGAGAGAGAGAGAGAGAGAGAGAGAGAGAGAGAGAGAGAGAGAGAGAGAGAGAGAGAGAGAGAGAGAGAGAGAGAGAGAGAGAGAGAGAGAGAGAGAGAGAGAGAGAGAGAGAGAGAGAGAGAGAGAGAGAGAGAGAGAGAGAGAGAGAGAGAGAGAGAGAGAGAGAGAGAGAGAGAGAGAGAGAGAGAGAGAGAGAGAGAGAGAGAGAGAGAGAGAGAGAGAGAGAGAGAGAGAGAGAGAGAGAGAGAGAGAGAGAGAGAGAGAGAGAGAGAGAGAGAGAGAGAGAGAGAGAGAGAGAGAGAGAGAGAGAGAGAGAGAGAGAGAGAGAGAGAGAGAGAGAGAGAGAGAGAGAGAGAGAGAGAGAGAGAGAGAGAGAGAGAGAGAGAGAGAGAGAGAGAGAGAGAGAGAGAGAGAGAGAGAGAGAGAGAGAGAGAGAGAGAGAGAGAGAGAGAGAGAGAGAGAGAGAGAGAGAGAGAGAGAGAGAGAGAGAGAGAGAGAGAGAGAGAGAGAGAGAGAGAGAGAGAGAGAGAGAGAGAGAGAGAGAGAGAGAGAGAGAGAGAGAGAGAGAGAGAGAGAGAGAGAGAGAGAGAGAGAGAGAGAGAGAGAGAGAGAGAGAGAGAGAGAGAGAGAGAGAGAGAGAGAGAGAGAGAGAGAGAGAGAGAGAGAGAGAGAGAGAGAGAGAGAGAGAGAGAGAGAGAGAGAGAGAGAGAGAGAGAGAGAGAGAGAGAGAGAGAGAGAGAGAGAGAGAGAGAGAGAGAGAGAGAGAGAGAGAGAGAGAGAGAGAGAGAGAGAGAGAGAGAGAGAGAGAGAGAGAGAGAGAGAGAGAGAGAGAGAGAGAGAGAGAGAGAGAGAGAGAGAGAGAGAGAGAGAGAGAGAGAGAGAGAGAGAGAGAGAGAGAGAGAGAGAGAGAGAGAGAGAGAGAGAGAGAGAGAGAGAGAGAGAGAGAGAGAGAGAGAGAGAGAGAGAGAGAGAGAGAGAGAGAGAGAGAGAGAGAGAGAGAGAGAGAGAGAGAGAGAGAGAGAGAGAGAGAGAGAGAGAGAGAGAGAGAGAGAGAGAGAGAGAGAGAGAGAGAGAGAGAGAGAGAGAGAGAGAGAGAGAGAGAGAGAGAGAGAGAGAGAGAGAGAGAGAGAGAGAGAGAGAGAGAGAGAGAGAGAGAGAGAGAGAGAGAGAGAGAGAGAGAGAGAGAGAGAGAGAGAGAGAGAGAGAGAGATGTGTGCTACACTTCGACTTTATACGCACTGCTTTGAAAAAGGCACGCTATGTCCGCATTAGGCCAGACAATGTGCAGTCACATCGACTTACTAGTGGCTCTCATCTCCAGATGTAGCGCAGGCTACTATCATTGCTGTTTACGATAATCTAGACACGCGTTCCGTGTAACATTTGTATGTCGATGATATCCAGGAGGATGTTTGCAGCATTGTACTAATGTGAGCTAGTTAGAACTTCGCTATTTGAACGCAAACACTCGTCTACATTAATCAAGAGTTATAAGTATTGTTGCAACCTACGTACAAACATATCTTATTTCCATCCCCCCAACCCATAAAATAAAACAAATACACGCGCTAGACTTAATGAAGTATATCCGGAGCACAGGTATTGTCCTCTATAAGTGATGGCAAACGCTCATTTAAAGGAAATTTCAATTAGCCCTTACCTCATCGGCCACATCAATTTTACATATTGATGTTGTGACATTTAAAGTGCCATGGCAACACAACAGCTTTAAATTAGCTAATGGCTGCCACACATGACCAACTATAAATGAATGGGAATAGTGCTGCACACCACATGGGAAGTTGCTCTTTTAGCAATGGTTTGTATGATATTGTCCAACAGAAGCTGCATACCAAGTCACGCTAAGCCTGATGTAATTATGCCTGAATGCAAGATGAACGTCCGCTACAATAATATGAATTTAATCCAGCGGCCTGAGGCAATGGTGGGCATAGTGGGTATGGTCAGGATAAATTACATTCTTCTAAGCACAACCTACAGAGAAGTAAGAGGGAGATGGCACATTGCTGTAAACGTTACAGTGACAAAGATCAGGCATACGGTCTCGATGTGAGGATCTCAATCGGCCACATTTATTACTGACAAATGTCGTCATACACAAAAAACACACATTTGGCAACTCACAATTTTTTTAACTTCACCGATAATGACTAGACGAAATAATCCCTTTTTTAGCAGACTCAACATAGAATTATTCAAAAGGTCGGTGTAGACAGACTTGTAATACTACATTATGTGAATTGCAGTAAATGTTCTTATCCTGGTGCAATAAGCAGTACGTATACAGTACGCAAAAGGACGTTAATACATTATCCAACTAAAAATATAAATTGTACTACTGTGTTCGCTAATCCGTCATTATAGCATAATGGTTTTGAGTGCATTGTATTGCGTTTGCAAACGAATCCGTCTGTAACTGCCCTTTGCCTCCCTCAGATAATACGCTTCTTGCCTATCCTTTAAATGTCATTGAACACTAAAGTGTGCGCAGTCAGTCTTCGAGAACGTATCGCTAGTTTTATTCCCTTTTGATGAAGCTGATAATTCATCCCACCCTGGTTTAAATGAGCAATGTGTCGGTGCTATTCATTGATCCCTATCACAATGCCGATGATGGTGACAACATTTAGAATTACCATTCAACTTAACCCGTCTGTAACATCATTTGTTATTTGACATCATTTAAAAACCTTTGCAATTATCATTCCCCCGTCTGTCACAAATCATAAACGAATAAAAGCCAATTTTTATGTCATTTTGTTGCTCACATCACGTCCCAACTTAAACAAGGCGATGCTTGTCTCGTGGCAGCTGTACATTGTTTACTCTTAAAACATGCAATAACAGCTCATTGACAGTGACTTGTTGGCCGACAAGAATTAAGCTTGTTCGACGACTTCTGTACCGCAGTTGGAAACGTCATAAACCATTCGCTATGCAGCTGAATACCAGATACCGCCAAGGCAATGTAATCGCTCCGAATATACTCGCATAGTGACCAAGGAGCCCTTAACAGAATAAAGCTCAAACATTAGGCGTGACAAACATTCGAAAATTCCCGAGAAAAGGTCGATTTTAGAGTATTGTACGCGCATATATACCTACATTGATAAACACATTACATACATACATACATACACATACATACATACATACATACATACATACACATACATACATACATACAGACATACATACATACATACATACATACATACAGACATACATACATACATACACATACATACATACATAGACATACAGACATACATACACATACATACATACATACATACATACATACATACATACATACATACATACACATACATACATACATACATACATACATACATACATACATACATACATACATACAGACATACATACACATACATACATACATACATACATACATACATACATACATACATACATACATACAGACATACAGACAGACACATACATACATACACATACATACATACATACATACATACATACATACATACATACATACATACATACATACATACATACACATACATACATACATACATACATACATACATACAGACAGACATACATACATACATACATACACATACACATACATACATACATACATACATACATACATACAGACATACATACATACATACATACATACATACACATACATACATACATACATACATACATTCATACATACATACATACATACATACATACATACATACATACATACATACATACATACATACATTCATACATACATCCATACATACACATATACATACATGCATACCTACTTGCATACAAACATACATTGAATAAATACTAAATGTATGCAAAAGTAACCTGCTATGGGTAGTGGTTTACGCAAATATTCGACTGATGGGTATTATAAAAGCAAGTCAATTATTTAAAGTATAAGGCAACAGCAATATCAACATCTGTTTACTGAGCGTTCAGCAAGTGACCACAAATGTTGCATTGCGAGGTAATGCTTCCAATGTTCTAAAACTATTCTGACACAGTTCCCTGCGTCTAAAGAAACATTCCTGGGGTCATTTTAGGAATGAATCCCCAAATTCATCCATGTTTGCTAGTACCAAACTTGGCAGACTGATCAAAGCGGAATTTAGGGAAAACACAAATGACGGGATTAATTCTGAATATTTGTCGATAATGACGGTCTCTACATTGTACGTTACAGATTGACACGCAGCCTAATGTTTTGTGTGGTCACGTGGCATAATGCATTGCCTATCTGTTTATAACATCCTGTCACCCATAGCACAATTTACGCGACAATAAACAACAGGCATCCCCAGTAATTTTGTTTTCCATCCTACTGAGGCCAACTCGTGAATATAATTTCTCCTTGACATATGAACAATCAAAGTGATCGCCTAACCCTAATCTAGGTTAGCACAAGTGAATGAATAAGTGCTTGTCGGCCTGCAGATGGATACTTAACTTAGCGTTTAATGCGTTTATATGTAATCAAGATATGCATATTTTTTACTTAATATAGAGGTATCACTAACGCTTGCTTTGTTTCACGCATCTGAATTAATATTGCAGTATCAAACTATGCATAATGGTATATATATATATATATATATATATATATATATATATATATATATATATATATATATATATATATATATATATATATATATTATATATATATATATATACAAATATGTAGATTATATATATATATACATATATATATATATATATATATACATGCGTGAGTATATATATATATATATAAATATATATATAATTATATATATATATGTATATATATATGTATATATATGCACATATATATATATATATGGTTTTTTAAAATATAAATATATATTAATTTATATATATACACATATATATGCTATATGTAATATATTATATATATATCAATAATTATATATATGTTTACATTTTATATAGACAAGAGTAGAAAATTACTAATATGAGAAGTATAATTTGCTTCAGCATTCTACGCTTAATGCACACATTACCATTTGATGCTAGCGACGACTGTGATTAGATTGGGTTTGCACCCGGAATATGATATGGCTGAATATATCGGCAAATGCATATATGATTTCAAATGTAAATTCACTACTGCAAAACCTGTTTGAACTCAATGATTCTATATTACTATAGGTTTAACATGAAACAGTAACCGTAAACGAATGAGTGAACGTCAAAACTACAATCATTCATCATAAAAGCATCGTAAAGGGGAAAGACGTAGGCGTGTGTTCATATGAGTCGGTCTACTTTGCGCGCATAATTCCATTCAGGAAAGATATGGTTGATATGACGAAACATGAATTCATCTGTACACTGACAAATAAGATCTGCTTGATATATGGTGACGTATGCACGAGTGTATTTTTCTATTGCTATAAATAATGTCAGAGGCGTTTGTGTCCATATGAGTTGGTCTACTTTGCGCACATAATTCCATTCAGGAAAAATATGGTTGATATGAAGAAACATGAATTCATCTGTACACTGACAAATAGGATCTGTTTGATATATGGTGACGTATTCGCGAGTGTATTTTGCTATTACTATAAATAATGTCAGAGGCATGTTGCCCAGAATGCAGTTGATGTATCATAACGGACACCATGGACATAGAACAGTGAATATGCGGTCCACATTGCGCAACGCAACAAAACAAATACCTCTTTGTCATGGTCGTTTGGTGATATCAGCTAGTGCCAGAGGTGCATAAAGGGTTTGTAGATTCAGTATTGTTGCTGTGGTGAATTTGTTCGTAACAACATGGTAATTAGAACATCATGCAACATGTACATGAAGTTAGCTCTTCTTGTGAATATTAAACGTATATAACGGATGCTACTATCACATACACACTATTCTGTAAATGTGGGGTTTAAACATGGTCTGTAATTAATTGGGTAAGTGTTAACTACATTACTGTGCACTTCACATTGCAAACAATTTCTTCATATATAACATGTGTAATGATACGATATAATGCTAAAATCCAATGATGTCAGCTCTCGAAAATTCGTACACGATCGACAAAATAATGATGGCAAATATATAAGGGCGCAATGAACGATCAGGTAATATGAATGGTAGGTATACGGCAACTGAAGTGTCAGGCAAGTACAACTGGTGGAAGCACGCCTTCTTTCGAGTTTAACTGCCTCTATATGTGGTTTATTATCTCTAACCTGACAACGTCTGCAACCGTGTATGAAACTTCTGGCTATTCTCCCTACCCCGTTGTTTATCAATACCACGAGTCACGCAGCAGAAGTATTGGATGACCTTGCAGTCTTCCTTGTAGTATCCGGCTTCTATGGTTCTTACAGTTTATGTTTAGCTGCGCCACAATTTGATCGATATTCTGTGCGATTAAGTAGCAGTGCCGGATACCTAAAACCTGGAATAATGACACTTGGCATGCAACGTGTATGTAAAAGCTGTGTTTGTGAATTGTAAGAGACTCGATTAATTGATTTGGCTACGAATACACGTCAGTAACGTGTTAGGCATGTATTCAGTGCGGGGTTTGTAAGCATGGCATAGGGTGTGGAGGGAGACTGGCACAGAAGGGATAACTGGGATGAGAAATGAGGAAGTGAAGTAGCCTGATCTTGTATATGTGTCTAACAGCTAAGCGACACTGTAATGTACCAGTAGCGTAAGATGCAGGCTGTCTGCTGCGTTGTCAAAGAAAACCACGAGGCGACGTAAATGTGTAGCATTACGGTGGGAAACCGTTCGGGGAGTTAGTGCGGATATTGTGCCGAGCCAAATTACGCGACATCATTGGATCAGGTAAATTGGATGTTAAAATGGCGTCACTGAAGGACATCGATAAGGTCAACTAAGAAAGACTTCATTGTAAAATGGCCGAAACGTGACCAGTTTGGTGCACGAAGTTGTAAACTTTTCCCAAAGCCCATCCAGGTTGCGGTCTTCAAATTTTGACGATTTGTGAATTCGGCACTAGCAGGTTCTTGTGAAACCAGTCGCATATCGTCAGCTATGGAACTATTGTACTTGTACAAAGAATACTTTGCTATATGTTTACCGATACGAGGCGCTTAGTTGGCTCAGTCGTATGCAGAAAGATGCACTCTGGGACCAAATATAATGTAGCATTTTCGGGGAAGTGGCAGTTAAGCTCTTGAATTGAGGCTGCTGTGTTGATGGCAAGTGGGTTAAAAAAGGAGTTTATCCCGACGAAATCTTGATCGGACAGGTTAGAACTACCAGCAATGCATATGCTTGTAGGACGCTCATCTTCGTGTGCATGTTCATCGTGGTAGGGTCTACAGAGTATCCCTACTACAGGCTTGCAAAGAGATGAACCTTAGCTATATATCAAAGAGCTTTGTCATGTCGTTGATGATGAATGAAATAAGCTTCCATTGGCCTAGGAAGTAAAACCAATGGGATACAACCAGTATACGAGACTGTGCAAAATAGACAGAGTGAGATATATGCATCATTTACTTGTTGCTTGACCGACATACATACTTAAACATAAATGAATTGATATGTACATTCATAAAGACACAAAAACATGCATGCATACATACACGCAGTCATACTTATATACAAACATACATACATGCATGCATACATATATACTTACGTATATACTTACATATATTCATACATAAATGCATATCTTCGTACATACAAACACACATACATCCGTATATGCATGCAAACATCCATGCAACAATGCATATATTCATCATTACATGCACACATATATACAAGTTAAAATTCATACCCTAAAGAAAAATATACTTGCATACATACCCACATATATATGCATGTATATGTACATGCCTTAACAAATTATATATTTATGCGTATATACATATATATAAATATATATATATACATATATAGATATATTTTTAATGTATATATACATATATATATATATATATATATATATATATATATATATATATATATATATATATATATATATATATATATATATATATCATTCTCATTTTAATTCATAGGGTTACTAGTTATATGTACATTGCTTCAGTACACAAACCATCACCCCATCCCAAGCAAAGTAAGGTTGATATCGAACACCGTCCAGCCCGTTTGAAATTCCTGATTTATATTCGTATGTTATATAGGAGAATAGTCGCTGATTGCGGCTCTTGCATAAACGTCCAGCCTTGTTTAACAATCAAACCAGCTAGAGCAAGATTGAATTATCTGTGACACATATTCAGTGGAATTAGTTGTGTTTGATATTTCTCGACTGAGCAACATTAAGTAGGATTTAGGATTACATTCAAGATTTAAGATATAAATTCGACATCTGCACAGCATTCTAAGTTATACTGAAACACGTTACAAAAAATTGGTAGAGTCACAGTTTTAGGAAGGGCAGTCAGTCGATTTGATTGCACTCTAACGCCAAAATGCAGGCAACCCCGTTCAATCTTCGCGCATGACATTATGACAGTCTAAGTGAAAATTTCTTAAAACCCTACGTCGACCTGATGAAATGTTCCATATGAATAACACGTTTCTAACATTTTACGGCGGTACTGCTTAAGAAGTACATTTATGATGTCAACTATATTTATAGGGACTAATGCGCTTTAATGTCAAAAAAAGAGGCCCATTTCATCGATGTAACTCAAATGTTAAACTTCAACCATACCCAAGACCAAGCTTGGTTGAGGCATACATGAAATGTGCATAGATTGTATTAGTTTATCATCCAAGAATTTATGGGACTTGGGCGTGTCAGTCATACTATCATTAATTTGCAAACAGAAAATGACACCCAACATAGCTACAAATATGTTGGTATATCCGCATCCTGACCATGAACATCAAACGGATCTGACGTCTTTGCAGATCCCCAGCTACATCGGAGGAAAGAAGAATGGGAAAAACAGTCTGCTCTCAGTTGTTGATGGAATTGTACCTTTTCAAAAGAGTAAGGAATACATTTCAGTATGTCTAACAGTATGCTTATTTGTACGACTTTCTTCACATTGCCATAAAAAATATGATTTAAAATGTCATTCACATCATAAGGGTTCCATAATCGTTGCTTTGTCGTGTTATACTGAAAGTTTATAATAAAATCCTGTAGAAATATCGTCTTGATAAGGCATACCAAAAACTAATAACGCTATCAAGTAGACAAAGCCGCGCTTTTAAGAAGACAAACGATAACCTCTATGTCCATCTAAACCATGCCATTGTTGACGATAGAATTATGTCTTTTATTAGATAGGAGATTCAAAACGTAAACACAGCTATGTATCATCTATTCGTCTCGATGGTGCAATTGCAAAAACAAACACACAGGTACCATTCATGTCAATGCATCATAGGTTATTGAGTAGGCCATTTAAACGCTCTTTCTTGTAACACCATTGACATCGTACAATGTCCAGTCCGATCAGTTACCTTTGTTTTCGCTCTGTCTCAGTATCGTTACGCTATTGCTCTTACACTAGATACGTACTTATATATCTAGAAACTACAGTTATTCTTTCTTGCCAAACCTTGATCGGTTCTGTATTTTAAAGACACATGTAAAGCACACGTACATTTTTCTAAATCAGCTATCAATCAACGTGATTTCAAAGTTGCTTGACCTATTTAAAACCTGGCGAGGCTATGCAGAGATAGGATTTATAAGTAACAGTGAATCTATAAGTAGAGGTATAAACGTTTAGACGTACAAATAAACTACATGGCGAAAACGATGTCACTCCAGAACACAGCATGTGTCGTAGATATATATGGATGAGACGAGTTCCTGTGTGTAATAGTACGTACAGTCGACGCATTCATAAGAATCAACACACGACGTTACAGGTAATTTAATGAGGTTCTGTAGTAGAAGATGCGATAAGCATTGTTCAATCACATGGCAAGTTGGAATATAAACAGCACAGGCAGCAACTGATCCGTAATTATATCTTAATATTCATCTTTGTCATTTATATCTAAAGGATGAAGAAATCGCTTTAAGTTTCATCAAATGTGTTAATACTCGCATCCATGATTATCAACCATTATTTCCCCTCCGCGGAGGTGCTCTGCCATGAACGTTGAAGATGTGTTTATTACAGAAAAACATGAAATTCATTTGCTATTGGCATAATCTATCAAATACCACATTGTGATATGGTTAGTAAAAGCGACAATTATCGAAGAATCTGCATCAATCTATTGTCTCAATGTAATAATGACGGCAGCAAATTTCTCATGACTGGTAATTTTTTACCTTTTGCTGTATCTACGGTTATCGAATTTTTTTTCGCACTGTTTTAAATGTTAAACGACTCGACACATACATTGCATTGTAAAAGAATGTTGCCAAGTATTTCTGAACTATTTATCATGTTGTTGTGCATCTAAAGTCCAGATTGTACAGATTGTACATGTCTGATCTTTTGCATCTCTAGCCATTACAGCATGTGACATTCAGTCAGGAAAATGTGTAGCGGCAGACAGCTACGCATAAGTTTAGATAGCGGAAACGATTGTCTAGATATTACTATCTCTGTTTTAGTCGGTAGAATTGGAAATATGTCACTCCATGAGATGAGTTGACTGTATAAATCAACGATTCTCTGTGAGACCTAGTGAATGAATGATTGTTAAAGTGATGGGTTGATAAGGTTGGTAAGTGAGTGAGTCACTCAGTCAATGGGCAAGTGAGTTAGCCGACGCGTTAACCTCTGGATACCCGTGTAAGCACAATTTCCCTACAAGACTTCGCACATTTATCTACACAATTGAGCGATCATCGGTTACCTGAAGACTAGCAAGTGTTGCTTATGCAGGTTGAACGTTGCGTTAAACATGTTCGCTGTGTAGCTGGCTTTGGTTTGCTATGGACCAACAGCAACATCAGGGGTATGGTCAATGAGTGTCTCAGATATTATCTAGCGAACTTACATGCATGTGACATTCAGTCAGGAAAATGTAGCGAACAAGCTGCATAAGTTTAGATATGACATAAGATCTCTGTTAGTCGGTAGAATTGGAAATATGTCATAGGCTAAATGATAAATGTCACCAAACACTGTCTGCCCATGCTTAAACATGTCTTAACGTGCATTTCACTTATTCAGCTATCTTATTTACGTGCAGGCTCTGACAATCACTTCAAGTTATGTACCCTTAATTCTACGCTTTGTGGGATGTAAATACCGCATTTTCTCGTCGCCAAATTTGTCTCATAGTTCAACATTATATCGTATTTGTGTGCGTATTCTTCACATATTGAAATCATAATCTCAGCAGCTGTGACTGAGGGAACAGGGAGTGCTAAGTCGTCAGTATATCTAAAGACATAAACTGATATTTGACATGGCATTCGCCATTAATACCTTCAAGACGATCAAAAAGCTCGTCCATATAAATACATCAAATATTCGGTGACAACACCCTCTCGCACCAAATTTAACTGTCAACGGTTTAAATACATATATATGAGCAACTATACGATAGCAGGACATATACTTCATCGATTCTATAATTTGCTACACCAAAATGTCTTAGGTGTGTCAAGCAGCAAAACATAACATGAGGATGTCCAAACTGGAGACGACAGGTGCAAAATAAAATTGTGCCTACAACACTATTCAAACGATCGATAGTTATTGCATGTCGCTCGCGGATTTCGTTTTGTTTTTTCAGTATTAGAACAAATTTCGATCTAGTCATTTCTGCTGGGGTAAATGATTACACAATCGTCGAAGTTGAAGAGCATTGATTACTGAGCAAACAATTCCCGAGAGTCACTGCGGTTCATGTTAACTCTTTCAGTAACGCCAACCTTATTGTCCTCAGCTGTCAGTCCATCTGCTAATAACACATTATGATCAGATTTGCATTTACCTGCATTGCATCATTGCATTAATGCGCTCGTATTCATTAACACAAAACGACAAATGTACATATATATATATATTGCTATTGTTGATTTTTGCGTACTACAGACATGCTGTACTTCTGCTCCGCATATTTGTCGTGGATTTTGGATATTTATATCGTTTTTTACTAGTTTAAAATAAATCTAACTTTTTTGGGATTATATAGCGCTAACCAAAGCCCCTAAAAGAAAACTGCAAATTACCTCGACTGGAACTAAAAGTGTGGCAGTCACTGAAAGAGCTTGGCATAAATAGACGGACTGCAGAGGGGGACAACACCTGCAGAGAAAAATTCGTGTGAGAGTGTCTGCCCAAAGAGCCACGGCCAAAGCAATACTGAAGCTAAGGACAAACGTGGCTGCAGTCCTAACACAAAGGCTATGGCGTCAAGAGTGTACCGCGACTCAATAAGAGAGGTGGTGGGCTAGCAATGGTCTTCATAAAAACCATATACTTACAACCTGTACAAGGACAGCCAACCTACAGGAGCTTTGAGCACATGGAATGGGTGGTAAAGACTTACTCTGTGCACATCAGACTGATAAACACATATCGTCCACCCACATCACAGCTAAATGGTCTGACAGTGGGAGTATTCTTGGAGGAAGGGTCCACTTTCCTGGAGCAGCATAGCACCCTCCCCGGCAATTTGGTGATTGTTGGTGACATTTACTTTCACTTGGAAAAACCTGACTGTACTGACACTTCACGCACCATGCGTTTGTTTTATTTGCCTATAGCCTGTTTATTATTATTGTCATTAAATTTAACAGCTTAATGTATCAGCCTTTTAGAGCTGTCTAGGATTAGGATAGAGCGCTTTATACATTTATGTAGATATGATATATCATATATATGTGTTACGGGTGCAGAACAATAAACGTATATCACCTGCTGGCGGATGATGTGTAACCATTCCATATCTTCCTATGATGTCAACAGATGGGAAGCAGTTCAAAACGCGGTGATTCTACTGGCTGATGTGCCGGAAAGGCTGTGATATTTGGCGATGTAAGAAATGCTCTCCATTTGAACCATCCTTTGCTTCATGTTATTGAGCCTCTCATTTATACTGACACGGGTGTATAAATTAACTAATATAATTGTATATATACATATATATATATATTTATATATAAATATAGATATATATACATTGATATATATATATATATATATATTATATATATATATATATATATATATACATATATGTATATTGATTATATACATGCATCTATGTATATATATATATATATATATATATATAGATATATTTTTGTATATAAATATATGTATATATAAATTATATATATATATAAATATATATATATATATAATATACAAAATATTCTATATCCTATATATATAGATATATATATATATATTTACACAAATATCTACATATACATATATATATTTATATATATATGTATATATACAAATATTATTACATATATGTATATGCATATACAAATACATATATAAATGTATAAATACATATGAATATATACAAATATATATTTACATATATGTATATATACATATACAGAGGGATACATAGGGAGATGTATAAATAGATATAGATATATATGTATATATATGATATATATAGATATAGGGAGAGATATAGAGATATGTATCTATATATAGAGAGAGAGAGATGATATAGAGATAGATATATATATATATATATATATATATATAGATATATATATATATATATATATATATAATTCTATATATATTTATATATATATATATATATATATAGAGATATATATATATATATATATATATATCTATATATCTATATATATATATCATCTATCTATATATATATATATATCTCTCTCTCTCTCTCTCTCTCTCTCTAATATCTCTCTCTCTCTCTCTCTCTCTCTCTCTCTCTCTCTGTCTGTATTTAAGTAGCAACATTTATTGTAGTCTCTAGTTAATATCGCTCTAGAAAATCTTCTGTACTTATTGCACTCATCAATGCGGACTTTGAAAATATTGGGGCTATGTCATTAATCTTCATTTGGTCACAGTTCGTATAAGGTGGCTATCTGCCATCACGTACCGCGTCAAGTACTGCGTCATGTACGCCATCTACCACATGCTTCATTTCTATTAACATATGGTGACATTTGCGATACACTCGCCACTATTTTCATTTTTGTAAATGCGCTTGGTAACATAATTTGTGATTTATTAATTATCGCTGTGTCATTAAACATATATGGCAGTTTTATTCCTTGTGATAATATTACATTGTCTATCAATATTTTGCGTACAGATTTAGAACTTTTTCCTGCAGCGAGGAAAACACCAAAAGGTTTAATCGAAGATTACGTGGTGTTGGAAATGTTAAGTACGTATATTATTGCCATCTTACTTTACCGAATATGCATCAAATGCATGCACAAACCTGTCATGAGACATAATGTCTCTTGCAGGAGTACTTTATGTCATAGCTCTTTCACCTCCAGTACAGCGTATGACGCAGAATACGACAGATGTATCTAGTTGGAGTTATTTGTTTCAACATCTGTGTAAGTACACTAGAGGAAATGCGTCATGTATTTTGTAGTGTATCTATTACAACATCCCGGCGCGCAAGTTTTGTCTTCGTCCTATGCCTTTCGCTGGCGAACTGTCCCTCTCTTTCAACTTTACTAAATGTCGGCGATGTCGACCTTAATACTGCATCCATTTATGAGAATCGCCGTGACCTGCTTTAGCTTTATTTAAGTTCCTCATGAGCACATTTGTGAAACAAAACAGTAATACACCAATATTTAATTTATCCAATTTCACACGTATGTTTGCCTGGATCAATGGAGTATATTAGGCAAGCCTGTTTATATGAGCTTTCTTTGTACACATCTTAAATTGGTTTCTTAATCATGAAAAACTGCAACTATCTTTCATGATCCCTGTGTTGAATATTTTTTTCAATTAATATCAATATGACAGCGCAGAAACATTGGTATTTATCTATTTTTATTAAACTATCATTAAGGAGAGGTTACAGTTGATATAATGAGGTCGATAGATACAAGCTGCTAACATTTGGTTCCACGCAGAGTTAATCTCCAAAAAGCTAGGTTGAATCAATATGCGTTAATTTTCTCGGCACGATAAAACTAATACATAAAACGTGTTTATACGATCAGAATATGAATTGCATTTGTTGTTCTTTGAGAAACCCATGATTCGATGAAATAAAATGCTCATTATATTGTCTCTCTTTGCAACAAGGACAGGAATGTGACGTATTTGCACTTTCGTAATAGAATCAGTAACGAAATTGTATATATTGTTTGCTGCTGAATATTTTCGTCAGTACGTCCCCTTTTTGTGCCGATTGTATATCTTTGAAAATAAATAGATGGATGAATGATGCCCTTTTGAGGACCCTTTACAACTAGGACAGGATAATTATCTCTTGGTACAACCGTTGTTATGGCTACAAAATCATCAAACTCACTTTCACACTTTACTCTTTGTTGCTCTGTTTCTGTGTATTGCCCCGCATTAGCTGTTCTTATCCATTATAGCATTGTACACATTAGAACCATACAATAGGTCATAACATTGAGTGCTACACATGTAGATTTTTTCTGCTATGTTGTCATTTAACCTATTTGCAGTGTTGCACTTTCTGCTAGTAGCGGCCGGCATTTTATGTCATTTACGGAAAGATTAGAGCACTGAATTAACATGTTTGTGGTGGTTTAACTGCGGTCCATGAATTGTCGCAGAGACCCGTTCAATTAGAGACCGACGGTGTTATGCTGAGCAGGTATAAAAGGGCCCAAGCGGACGCATTTGTTAGCACTAAATTGGGCAGGCTGATTAAAGAGGACTTTGTGGTCAGCACAAATTACTCGTTTGACTGGATTTATTTTGATTATTTGTCGCTGAGGATGGTCTCTACATTGCATGCCTTCTAATGGTGTGCGCGGACACGTAGCGATCTGTTTATATGCATCCTGTCATCCATAGCACAATGAACGCTGCAATAAACAGCAGGCACTACCAGCAATTTTGTTTTCAATCTAACGGCTGCCAACCCGTGCTTTCAATTTTTCCATAATATACGAATCAGCAATATTATCGCCTCACTCTACCCTTGATTAGCTCGAGTGAATGAATATATGTTTGTCGGGCTCGGGATGGATATGTAACTTAAGGCTTAATGTACAAATCTATTCTCCGTGTCCTGATGTACATTTAGGTAGTGTAAGCATCGAAGCATTGACACCCAACATTGACTTGACGCAAATCAATGACTATATAGCGTCCTGTGATGCGTTCGATAGATCAATGGTTAAAAGGCAAAAAACCCAAAACATTTTTTGTAACTGCGTGAAGATATTGCAAACGTCATCAGCATTGGTTGGCATAGTAAGCTAACCAGTGGGAAAGTGATGAACTATTACAATAGATGAGAAATTGTACCACTGCATTTATTATATTACTTTTTTGACAAGTGAACGAATGTAACCTATGATTGTTCTGCATTTGACAAAATGTCAATCAGCTGTTTGTGAGTGAGTCGGAGATAACAGGAAATCGTGCATGAATTTTGGCGAATGAATGAGTATGTGAGTGAGTAATTAATTGATTGATTGAGTGAGTGTGTGAGTAAATGAGTGAGGCGAGAGCAAGTGAATCTGTTAGTGCTTTTCCATGAACATGATATTGCGGAATAAAGCTCTACATTTTCGTAGCAGCAGCTAATTGGTTCAAAGCAATCTCAAGTTTATCACACTCGTCCTTACAATTATATATATATAAATGCATGGATATAAATATATATACATATATATATATATATATATATATATATATATATATATATATATATATATATATAGGGATATATATATTTATATATATAGACATAGACACATACATACATATAACGATAGATATATATAGGGATTTATATATATATATTTTATATATATAAAATATGTTTATATATATATATATATATGAGGTATGTAGATCTATATATATATATCTATATCTCTATCTCTGTCTCTCTCTCTATATATATATCTCTCTCTCTCTCTCTCTCTCTCTATATATCTATATCTCTCTCTATATATATATCTCTCTCTATATATATATATATGTGCGGAAATATGTGCGGAAAATAGTCGAGACTCGATATCTATATATATATATATATATATATATATATATATATATATATATATATATATATATATCTATATATATATATATATATATATATATATATATATATATATATATATATATATATATATATATATATCAAATCTCGACTATTTTCCGCACATAAGAATCCATTTTAATGTTATTGGAAGCACAGAAGATATTTGATCACGAAATGACATTTCACAAATAATAGTACAGCATCATTATTAGAGGTGTAACGATAGTCAATACTATCTACCTATCAAGATTGTTGCAGGCACGAGTCGATTGCTATTTCACACTATCGATACTATCGCCGATAGTTGAGAAAGCTATCGACTTTTCCGAAAGTGGTCTTTGCGGTTTAAAGTTGATTTTCTTTCGCCGAAAAAAACCCGTATGTTTACATCACGGTATAGACTAAATTGCATACGACGGCGTTTCCGTTTATGAAACGTCGTTGTCGTCTGACCACTCATCTATCCATCCAAGCGTACCTGTGGTGTCGGTTTTATTTCAATGCCGTGTAAAAATACAGGACTCGTTTAACTAAATTGAAATTAATATAGAATTATTTAAATCGAAATTTGATTAATCACACACTAGACGAGAACGATGGTTGGTTGATTGATCAAAAAATTTAGATCAAGAAATAATAATTCAAGAGTTCATTTTGCATCATTCCTAAACTGACCTAGTTCGTATATTTAGACCAGTGATTCTAACATACAATCTTTCCCTAGAAATACGAAATGCTGCTGTTCGCGCATCCAGCCAAGATTCGTGATAACGGCCGAGCTCCATTTACATCCAGGCGTACCGAATACCGGGAAAGAGTGTTTAGACTGGACGCGAGTATTCGGCATTGTTCTGATTAAAATACTATTACGAGGAAAATGTCGTCTGCCAACGCAAGCTCGTTCGAAATTGCTGACAACCCTAAGGGAAAGGCTTGGAAGTACTATGGCTTCGTCACAAGCGAAGGAAAGTTGACAAAGCAAAAATTCCATGCAAATTATGCCACATGATTCTTAAATGTTCTGGTAACACATCAAACCTAACAGATCACGTTCGTCGGAAGCATCCAACTATTAACTTAAGAACTGCCGTTTCTTCCCCTCAACCATCGATTCCATCACAGACTATGGTTGCACCTCCAGGCACAAGGACGCCAGAGCTAGCTAGTTTCTTTTAAAATAAACTGCCCAGTTCGTCACAGAGGGCCAATGACCTCGTTACACCATTCCCTCACCACAGCTCTCTTTTGACCGTGTCATGCATGAATTGTATGAAGCCATCAAGACATATGTAAAGAATGAACTTGCAAAAGCTTCCTCACTAGCTATAACAACTGACGGTTGGACAAGCCGGGCAACAGAGTCCTACGTTACAATCACTTCATCACACATTGACAGTGAATGGAAACTCAAGAGCTATGTCTTACAGGTAGATTAACAAAAAGGCTATAGTAGAGAAAATTTTTTTAACTTCTTTAAGTGTTAACCTACAATAAAATCGAAATATGAGATTAATGTTAAGAGTATATCTAGTGGTTCATATGAAAATAAATCAATGATTTTAAAATTCATGAAAATGCAAATGAATGAATCCAGATCTCACAAGAAGAGAGAATATATATGAATAAAACCAAATAAATAACAAATAATAAATATAGATTCCTCTACATCAACAATGATAAAATGAATTAATATGTCATGTTTTTAGACATGTCAGTGGTCTTGAGAGCTAAAATTGTAGATTGCATAGTACTGTAAGAATGAAATACAAATTGTTCAAGAAATGAGATAATACACATGTGCTGTGTTGCATTTTAAAACGGAGCCAATCTGTACTTTATTGTGATTCTTCTTCTTTCTCTTCAGACAAGAGCTATGACAGAATCCCACACAGGGGTGAATATTGCTAACGTGCTACAGGAAGCCATAACTGAGTGGGGACTTTCTACCAATCCACCAGTGGTTACTGACAATGCAGCCAACATGACAGTAGCAGCAAGAGAAGCGGGTTTTAGACTTCATATTGGGTGCTTTGCACACACTTTGAATCTAGCCTGTGGTAAAACTCTCAAGACTGGAAGTGTTTCAAAACTACTGGCGCGTGTAAGAAGGATATTCGCATACTTTCATCGGAGTTCAGTTGCCTCTGCAATACTGAAAGAGAAACAAAAGCTACTAGGTGTCACAGAGCATAAACTGATCATTGATGTGCAGACACGATGGAACTCAGCGCTTGATATGCTATCACGGTTCCTCGAGCGACAAGCTGCTGTGTATGCAACTCTAAGAGCAAGAGAGCTACGTGGGAAAGAGAAGGACATATCTACTCTCGCTGAGACTGACATAGCAGCTATGGAGGAACTGATCACGATTCTCGGTCCACTGAAAACTGCCACAGTTGCTCTTTGTGAAGAGAGCAATTCAACGCTGTCAATTGTGATTCCTCTGAAACACCAGGTTATTTCCAGTATCATGAAATTGAATGACAGTGACACTTAGCTGATAAAGCATGTCAAGCAAGAAGTATCATCTGACCTGTCTCCAAGGTATGATAAAATCAGACAGCAACTTCTCATTGCATCTGCCCTGGACCCAAGGTCTAAACTGCTGCCATTCCTGCCTGAAGAAGACAAACTCACAGTTCGCCATGAAATGACTCTTGAATGTGTATCTCTGAATGAGGCACTGAAAAACAGAATTGCAGTCAAGCCATTAAGCAGGAATCAGCATCAGAAATTGCTCAGCCTGCTATAGCTGACTTACCTATCCTAGAACAGTCTATCTTGGTGGAACATGAGTCTGTTGAAAAGAAAGCCGAAATTAAAAGTCCTCATGAAAGCCAGAGTGCTATGGTATTTGGTGATGCGTATATTGTAAAGCAAGAAAAGCCAGCCTCCATTCAAGATTGGGCAGACAATGAAGTGTTTCCTACAGGAAAGAAGCACCTATTGCAACTGGAGAGAGCCCATTGATTTGGTGGAAAACCCACATGCACAAGTATCCATTACTTTCAGTTGTGGCAGAAAAATATCTGTGTATCCAAGCTACCCCTGTATCTTCGGAGCGGGTTTTCTCAACAGCTGGTGAAATAGTCACAGCCCAGCAGTCAGCCTTGAAATCAAAACATGTTGACAAACTAATCTTCCTGAAGTAGAACAAAAATCAGTAGAAATCAGGGACTGATTAATGATTATGAGATTAATGAGAATATCATTATTGTTGACACTCAAGTTTTGTTCTTTGTTTCTGTATAAGTTCATCTGTATCTAAACACAGGAGTGTAATAATGTCAAGCACATTCTATTATTTGTAAGCTATAAGTCACTGCATAAAAGTTAAACAACCTAAAAAATAAAATGATGTGCTTAACATTAGTGATTTTTGTTTAGTTAACTATGAATATATATTCAAGAATAGTTCATTAAAGTTACAAAAAGCAACATTATCATAATTTGTCAGTTTATAGCAGGTATTAACATAAGATGTTTAATCAACTGATTGAAAATATACAATATGTAAGCTATCGAAACTATCGTGAAAGTATCGCAATAGTGAAGTCAACTATTGATAGTCTATCGTGATAGTACTTCTGACTATCGATAACTATCGTGATAGTAAATTTGGCTGCAATAGTCAGCCCTAATAATTATTGCATATGCACTATATAAGCATGATACCATTAGACAATACAAAACAAAGCAACAGTGAGCGCCTCTTGAAAACTGCTATGCAAATTGCTGCTGATCAACAGCCTTTGTTTTACGTTATGAAATGTGCAACACTTATCGAGAGGTAGTTGTTGTACCGTAAATGGCAATCTTACACGCTTACCATTCTTGAACGGAAAACTACGTTACAATCTGTATGGAAAATAGGTCGTTGTCACTTACGTAATGGAAATCGCCATGTGGACCATATATTGCAATACAAAACATCGATTCGATATGTTGACCACCTCCGCACACTACTTAGCACAGATTATCAAAGAAGTTCCCAACATGTCGACGAAATATTACCCATGGGACGCTTTTCTCTGTATATTGATCAATAGTAACCGTCTGGTCAGGTATATATATATATATATATATATATATATATATATATATATGTATATATATATATATATATATATATATATATATATATATATATATATATATATATATATATATATATATATATATATATATATATATATATATATATATATATATATATATATATATATATATATATATATATGATATACATGATGCGGCAGTATGACATAAGCAGTGCCAATATATTGTATAATTATCGCAGATGCATTACATCTGCCCTACCAAATTGTCAGTTAACAATTACAATGGAGTACATTAGCTATTATGCAAGCTCCATGGTAGCTCATGAGTATAAGCCAAATGCATGGCAATCCTGCAAGATTGATTGTGTGATTTGATTGGTTACAGCCCAAAGAAATTAGATGCAACCAGCTTGGCTGAAATTGAAAGCCCACTATCTGAAAATGGATCAATCGTCTTCTTTGTATGGAAACAAACGACCTTTCGGTACCGAGTTGTTCGCGACGTCAGTTCTGGATGCAACATTAAATATTAGCGATCTATATTTGCATTGGCAATGCCAGCATTTAATTGCATTTAATTATAGGATCACTACAATCATCACTACTTATTGACTCTGCATCATTCGATCACCTCGCCTCATAGTACCAGCCATCATAATCAAAGTCGCTGCCACTTTCTTACATGACCAGATATCGTCTTCTGAAACAAATGAGTTAAAACAAAGATCATCATGTCATGACGCGTCTAAGGTAAATGAGCCAAACAATTAGCTACCTTTGAAATGATACTTTCCTCTATATCAATATTTATAAATCGATAACCGCAAGCTGTAGCTAATATCATGAGAAGAAGATTGCAAAGATATACATGAAAAACTATTAATGGACATGAGCTAACGTGAGTGATAGCAAGACGTTTACCATTAAAAGGGCGCACATATCATACATCATCACATATCATACGTTTAATTAATCCCCTTTGATGCTCTTATATTTTGTTTTCCTCTCTGTAAATCATATGATTGAGGTTCATATACACAATTTATCAGGTTCACAACAACTATTGGCACATAAATATGGTTTAATACATGTCATGCACATAAGGTTGTCCTCAAAATTGCAGCACAGCGTACCTTTATTTGCTGTGAAACGAAGTATTGAGACTGCCCCTCCAAAACAAGACGCTTGTTAATACGGTAATCAGACTAACCCTGGTTTCCACTATTGAGTTGCTGCTTCATATATTCATATAATGGCGCAATAAAGCATGCAGGCTTTATCACTTCTTCGGACATAAACATTTTCAATATTGAGAACAACGAAAGAGCTACGAAGCGTTGTCTTGTCACGTAGGCGGCCGTGATGTATCATTCCAACTTTTACTTTTTGTAGTTTATTCCATGCGGGAATTATTCAAGACTCATGAATGTAATTGATATCTTATTCACAATACTATCAAGGAAATAACACTATTAATACATAATGGAACAGCAACGGAGGAATTGCAGATGGGTCCCGAGTTATCAAAAGACTACAGGCACAACGAGCTGTGATTTTGGTCAATCACGGCATGGTTTGGCAGTCCTGTAACATTCGTAATATAATCTACGATTCACAGCAAGTTTGTTCGTTAAATGATTCATGCTAAACTCGAAATACACATGGTTCAATGACTAACAAAATGCATATTATGGTCTCATAGTTGTGGTAAGATGGGGCGTTTCGGACTTGGCGTTGTAACAGATGACAGATGAACTCCATGCATAATATTTTATATATCTAGTTACGAATAACCAGACCGTCCGCAGCATATTTATATGTGAGTTACCTAACATATTCGGTATTCGACGACGCTTACGGTTGTATCGCCAAACATTTTGGGTGAAATTTTCATTTTGGCTCAATACAATCTACTAATCGATGATATTGCCTCGATGAAAAGCACACAATGTACAATATTCCGCGGAAAAAAGTCTACTCGACCAACACTTCTAAGTTGCTTATCAGTGTCGTTTGCTTATTTGGGCCAGCTGTTTTATAACTCGCATGATGCTTATGGTATGGGATATATTTCAATCGCACAACTGTCTCCCAAGTTGTCGTGGTTATATTCTTTGTCACTGCTGCATTAATTACACTCACCAGCATAGACTCGCTCACGCTCGAACATGTGGTTGAGACAATTGGCGACGGTTGAAACGATGTGGTGAATTCATACAGGCACGCTATGCGCAGTTGCTTACCAGACCAGAGAAGAAAAATATAATATGCGAGGTAAAGTTTGCTTCAATGATCTACGCGAATAAAACAGACAACCATTTGATGCTTCGAACGGTTGTTATTCGGTTGGTTTTGCACCCGGCATATAATAACTCTGAATATATCGGCACATGCATTTATTATTTCATATGATGTTTCACTACTGAAAAAAACCTGTAATGGTTCTGGCTCAGCTTTCTGTTTGAACTCAATGATTACATAATACTCTAAATTTACAATGAAACAGTAACCATAAACGACTGAGGCGCCAACAGGTTACGATAGAAGATTTATCGATCGTCATCACTGTTGCGGGATCCGAGCGTAATCATTAATTGATAATGGCGAACATTTACACATAAATGTAAGACGGATGCACACGTATTTTATTGCTGTTACAATCCGAGCATCCAGCTCAGCTTCTAGCCACATGGCTCAGAACAGGAAGAGGAAGTGTCCTCATTATGATATCTACGTTATGAGGTGCATAGATACATATTCATCAACAAACACAACAATCATTCATCATAATAGCATTGTTAAGCGAAGGGCACATGCATTTGTGTTAGTATAAATCGGTCTACTTTTAACACATAGTTCCATTGAGGACAAATATGGTAGATATGAAGACACCTATTGTGAGTACCTGAATTCATCTGTACACTGACAAAGAGGATCTGTATGATATGGTGGCGGAAAGCACATTTACATGGCGAGATTGATAGAAAAGATGTCAGAGGCATGTGATCGGGATTTCTGTTGATTTATACAAATCAATCTTATAACTCTCACTGTGGAATAGAACAGTGAATATGTGGTCCACATACTGCAACGCAACGAAGCAATATCTTCTTTGTCTTGGTCGTTAGGTGATATCAGTGACTTTTTCCTTCTCCGCATGTCCCTATCATTGGCAAGTCATACGCAAGGCTCCTTGGACGCCGACTTATATTTAATCTCCAAGCAGTATATCAGGAGTTATATTAAGACTTTGTAGGTTCAATAATGTAGCTGTAGTGAATTTTCTCATAAGAACTTGGTTATTATAACAGCGTGAAACATATACCCGTAATAAACACTTCTTCTGAATTTTTAACCTGCATGATTGCTACTACTATCCTAGAACGTACACACTATCTAGTAAATGTTGGGTTTAAAAATGGTTTGTTATGTATTTGGTAAGTGCTAACTAAATGACTGAACACTTCACATTACGAACAATTTCCTCACAAGTTACATGTGTATTGGTGCAATAAAAGGCTAACATTTAACGATGTCCAACTCTCGATAGTAGTAACCATCCACACTCGATCGACAAAACTAAGATGGCGAATATAACAGAGCGCAACGAACGGTCACAAAATGTCAATGGTAGAAGAACGGCCACTGAAATGTCAGGCGAATGACACTGGTGGTGGCATGGCGTGACTGTGTTAAGAAAACCAACTGAACCCGTAATGATATGTATATGCGTGCTGCGGCTAAGAGTCTGCCTACAAAATCCTAACTTAAATCGTGGTGATATGGCTGAATGGTTGATATTAAAATGAACACTGAATATGAGATGATATTGCGTAGGTTGATATGGCTGAGCTGCAGGTGAATACATGGTCATCAATAAAATCTGATAATGTGCAACAAATAAATAATTAGCTCTTTATATCTACTTAAACATCCTAAACACCTATTAAAGACCTATTAAAAAGCAATTATACGCTCGCCTACTATGATACTTCCCGTCATCAATCTTTGAGTTCACACCCTCGTGCCGTGCGACGTCATCGCCCTAGCTTTTGGCAATATGCCACACCTTTCGCTTTCATTTTGAATCATAAACTAAGCTCTTCAGCATCTGTCAAGGGTCCTAACGCATGATCATTGTGAGGCAATTTACCACTTAATCACTCGTAATACACATGAGGAGCTATATGCTTAATCATTTGTTGCGCCATATGCGGAAAACTATACCCGATTTTGTTCTTAGGATACACAATATTAAATAAATATAATTTTTCGATCGAATTATTAACTCGGATCCTTAACTTTACATTTACCACTCAAGTTAGGTGCATTGTTTGTCGACAAAGCACGCCCAATGAAGAACATTCGAACGCAGTTAGCTGGCATTTTTTCGTTAGAACCATTCTATTCGAACTTGCAATTATAAGAATTCGTGTTGTGAAGGTGAGCCCATGCACCGGACGCTTACAGAAGCATGCATGCCTAGCCTATTACTTTTCAGGAATACATTAAGCCTTTTCGATATACGAAAAGTGGCTCCATACAGTTCTGTGTGTGCTTTTAACTACTCCTTAATACGATATAAACCCATCTGCAACCTACCATGACCATCAAGCGTTGTCGTCGTGCAACTTCTCGGGCAACGTTTTCTTAAGTGCGTGAGTCAGTCGGTGAGTCAGCGATTATCAAATTGAATGTCGGCGGAAATAGATGTTCACAAAGCATTTATCTTTACCTTGAAAATTTAGAAAATAATTATGGGATTATTATTTTAATCCTGCATAACTTGTTGCGTCGATTAACTCGTCGTTGTAAATCCATTTAGCATAAGCATCACAAGCGAGATAAGGCTCTTAGCCAAAGTTTCTTACCTTATTCAACTGTTCCCATTAAAAACTCTGATCAATGCGCGAGTTTCGTGTTAAAAGCTCAATCAATGGTCAGTTGATGTCAATCATGGCACCACTATTCTTCTTATATCAGTGGCGGTTTTGCAAACCTTGCAGTTTCAAGTTGCGAATTGCGCTGTGATTATATGCTGCAAATGTAGGAGAAGGCAAAGCTATTCACATGGTCTTCCACAATTCTACGGCTCTATTGAACACATGCATTAATCCTGTTGTGTTGAATAAATCAGCTTAATGTCTGAACATTATAATGCATATAACTCAATATGTTATAGTCACGAGTTGCAAAGAGATTCAAGGTCGTTTGCCGTGTCTTCATTAGCCACATGGCTTATGTGGTGCATTGTCAGTGAGCACAAGATGGGTCGTTTGTCGTCCTGTCATTGTCCCTGAACATTACGCCGCGAACAGTTTAAGAATAGGGACCGTGTCAATATACAATCTCGGGTGAGGCGACTGCATGAACCAAGGTATTTTATCCTTTGTTAAGACCAACTGCTGCCAGGGCTTTTACCACACAGCTTTGCAAGCGGCATTGCAATGCTTCTTGCGTCGGTGAATATTATTGTGCATATGTAAAGGGATTGTATATTATAAAATGCACACCTTGTCCTAATTAAATACTCCATATTGCAGTTCCGCACAGATAATAGTGGTTTCGACCTCCAATTGTATAAAGACCAGTCGCTTCGACAACAAACACTCTTTCTAATAAACATATAAGTAGGATTCTAGTCTCAACCGTATATGCATTGTCCCCTAGAATACGCACGTTAGAACTTGATGAATGATGTGTAAAACAATCAACTATATTTAATGGGACGAAGCCTACGCATTGATCAACGCCAATGGGTTTGAAAAAGGGTTATATTTATTCTATATTATACATGCCGTACCAATTGCACGTATGATGTCAGATGATAAAGCAGTAAAGCAACTGAGTAGTGAAATGCACGGGCAATAAAGCAGCGACGACGGAGAAGCACGTTGGCGACGTATAATAGTGGGTTTTGACTCGTATGTTATTGCCTCAGTTAAAGATACATACTGCGTCATAGGTCATCTGTCTCCCGATACACTTGAGACAGCACTTGGTTTTTCAGATTTGTGTCCTTAGTGGATAGTAGAGCATACGAAGGAATTGATGAGGATCGTCTCAACCATATTGTTCTTAATTATCGTCGCAGTTTAACTGTATAGTTTTGAATCGTTACGGGAGTAAATTAGAAATATTTCAACGGGTACACATTTCGCGTTTCACCCTTAGAGATCGTATCCTAAAGCTCGGTTGTAATGCTAGTGAGTATGGTGACATAAATGAAAAGTCCTTCTTCAACAAAATCCTCTTAATTGGAATTGTCAACCAATATCATTTATTTTAATAGATAAAATAGGTTTGTTGGTCTAGATGCCGTCGTCCTGCAACGATGCCACAAACGACCCAATACACTGTTGCGTGTGGAGCGTGCAGTGGTAGTACAAATATATGCTTTACGCATTTTTACGCAGATGGTGGTTATATTTTACAAATAGTTAATAACAATGAACAACCAACATTCCTGTTACGTATTGCATGCTGACTCACATTCAACAATGGTGCGAATTAGCTGATCGCGAGAGAATGCTGGTGTAATATAACCACAGGTTTTACAGGACCATATATATCATCCGGGGCGGTGGCAGAGAATAAATGGCAAGTTGAGACTACACGAATACTAGACCCTATAACAATAAACAGAGCGGGACATAAGCAACATATACATGACGCTTGACATACATACATACATACATACATACATACATACATACATACATACATACATACATACATACATACATACATACATACATACATACATACATACATACATACATACATACATACATACATACATACATACATACATACATACATACATACATACATACATACATACATACATACATACATACATACATACATACATACATACATACATACATACATACATACATACATACATACATACATACATACATACATACATACATACATACATACATACATACATACATACATACATACATACATACATACATACATACATACATACATACACACATACATACATAGACACACATTCACACATGCATATATTACATACACATTAACGTACATTTATACATACGTACACACACATAAATACATACATGCATAGTGTTGTCGGTAAATACTAGGCAGCCTGATTACAGGAAATTTGAGGTCAGCACGAATGGCTCTGTTTACAAACAATTGCTCATGTTGTTATTAGCATCCTGCCTCCCATCGCACAATTAACACGCAAATAAACAGTGGACAGTCCTTGTGACTTGAATCCACATGCAAATTCTGCAACAAGCGAACACAGCTTATCCTTTCAATACACCCGCAATATTATCTCAAACCCTTGTGCGTTGATATCATGAACTGATTAACAACTTAATATGGCTTTGGGTGGGATGTAAAACTTAAGGTCTGTGTGATAATTTATACGCCAAACGACATAGATACATATGTGTAACCAACCAAGTAGACAGCAGTGATGAGTAATTTGTCGATTCCATTTACTTTAATTTGCAGTATAAAACAGGTCGTAATGATATGCATTCATGTTTCTCACCACATGCGAAAGCTCAGACTTATTCATAGGGTAAATGCACACTATCCCCGCATTGCATTCCATGCCTTGTAATTACAAACCATTACAAACAGCTATTTGACATGCATTTCCGCCCGATTCGTATTTATAAATCAATGCTGTTTTGTTATGAAGGTGGGGCATAGCTCAAAGCAGGATTCTGATCACACATAGCTGGCTATCGCGACCAGAATGCATTTTCCAATGGTTCATGAGTTATAGTTCAGCTAGTGAATTAGCTGCTGAATTATTGCCTTTTTTAAATGTTTTAAGGTATCATATTAAGTATTAAAACATTCGAATATGCAGTTATGTGAATCCTATGTATGTTTATTCTCTTCCGTCATTAAGGGACTCCATAATATATCTTTGCTTGATAAACATCCATTGTATAAGGTTCTGAGCAAAAACGAAATGATGATATGACGCACAGGTTTCATGTAAAAAAACACCGACATGCTTCCTTTTCATATACCCAACTAAATCTGCAATCAGCTGTATTATCAATAGTACTTTGACGCAGCGAAATGTGAATGGTCAGTTTGTGACATCCCTGTCTATCCAATCACCCTTCTCGTAAAAGATAATGTTTGGCTAATGATGTTCAAATGCGTGCAACTGATCACTGAGATACAATATATAATCTCATTTGACCAAAATCGCGTAGTGATCTTATTCATATTCATTTACACATATATTCATCTTTTATTTAATTGAACTTGCCTAGCTCTATTTTTCTCATTGATGCGCGCTGAATATGTTCCTACACAGGGATAGATGATCGGTCAAAGCTGGTCGTAATCTACACATTCGAATCATAATTTGTTTAATAACGTGCTTCCATTATTGATACTTTATTGATCAGGATTGTGTTAGCCGTGGTGGCCTCGTACAGCCCCAATACTGTACAAATCTCTTTATGTCGGCAAAACAACGATTTTAAGTCTACATTATGGATATTTAGAAAACAAGCAAAGCATTTGTCATGTATCGAAGTCGCAAATGAACGAGCGCGCGAGTGACGAGATAAACCAATAGATAAATGAGCGCATCATTGTATCAATGATTCAGTGCATGAACGATTGAGCGAACGAGCGTCCAAGTGAGTGTGTACGTGAGCGAGGGAGTTACAGGAGTGAGTGAGTGAGTGAGTGAGTGACTGTGCGTGTTATTGTATGTGTTGGTGAGTGAGCGGAGTGAGTCGGTGAGCAATTGGGTGATTAAGTTTGTAAATGCGTGAGTGAGCGAGTGAGTGATCGAGTGAGTGATTGAGTGAGTGAGTGAGCTAGTAAGTAAGTGGGTGTATGAGTGAGTAAATAAGTGAGTGAATGGGAGACGGGCGGAATGCATGGATAGGTGGGTTAGGTCGTATTGACTTGTAAATTAGCATTGTCTAGACGCTAAACCAGATTGTATGGTTACCTATTTATCGTCCGTGGCCTCCCAACCTAAACTAAATCTGACTTCTTTTGTTCACACTCACATAGTTAGTTTTAGACTTACGATGAATAGATCGCCCATATTCATCAGATTTATCACTATCTAAATTGATTACATGATGTTCAAGTTGCGATTAGTGCGCTGCAGCCATATACACGGTGACCTATATGACCCAGGTTTGTTGAGTTACTTTTATCTGACGCTCAGCGTCAGACACGACCTGTACATGTATCATCCAAGCTATACGGATGATGTCCGCATGAATCACAGTGAAGTCCGCTACTATGATGCTTGAATAGGTATAATTGTATAAGCGAAACGTACGTTAACTACAATAACGTGCATTTTCGGAGTGATCGACAATTTGCGTCCACTTAAGTCGGAATACAAAATTAGCTTGCGCTCATTGTTTTCAAGGTGCTTTTAGCAATATCACAAGTCAATTGTCATGATCAGCTTAGTCTTGTGACTTAAGTGAGTACGGGAATGGGTCCCTACTTGACTGAGTGAGTGAGTATGGATATGCATAGATTTACACATATATGTTCATAAACATATGTAAAACAGCTGTCCATTGTAACATTGCGTGTTGGTGACTGTTTTCATCAGCTGGTATATATGCGGTTTAATAACGAAAATCACAATCATGTGCTCTTCAAAATATCTTAATCACCAAGTGTACTGCCATTAAATGGTAGTGAGACTTTCAAGCATAAACAGTTTGCACTCTGCACAGGTAAAAAAATCGTAATATTCGTGTTTTAACGTCGCTTTCAACAACTAGATTAAATCTGACAGTGGTGGATGAAGATGATTGTGATGCCTATGCGGCTCCCAGCGCCCTCTAGGCACAAATCCGTTGCCCAGAATGGGCTGCGAAACCGCGGCGCTGGGATTAAGGTCCAGCACTCTGCTATTGAGCTACAGGGGTGGATGCACCCCCATTGAGAGATGGGACTCCCTTTTAACATGAACACCTGAGTCACGGAGAGCCAGTCAGGTTTTCACACATTGGTATGACGTGGAGTTTATTTACATTCATTATAATCTAACCCCACGCTCAAAATACTACAAAATCAAACGTCGCCTCTGATATATTTAACGGGCTAGGTGAAGTTTTGGTTTTTATATATACCCTTGTGACAAATGAATGCATTAATGCTTTCATAACATGATATACCCGGATTATCACCGGCCCTCTGCATTCCCGAAGTACTGATTGGCTATTCAAATAAGAATGAACAAAACGTCTACGAAATAGACATTATGCGCAATATTCGCAACCGCGAATATATCATGCAAGAAATGCAGTCTATTTGCGACATTTCGTGTAACCAGGCTTCTCACATTTATCAACCAAATAAGCTTCATCTGAATTCATAGACGCTTCTGTTGCAGAAGAGTGATGGTATGAAGTCCTTTTATTAACCGTGTTGTATCTGCAGACGGTTTTATTCGTGCGTTAGAAGTATTTATGTTGAATTAATGTTTTTGTCGATGGAGATAAGGTGTAGTTTTTGCTGTTGAGTTATTGAAATTCCAATGAGAAGTGGAGGTCGGGAACTGAATGGTGATACCACATGCCATTATGCATTGCATAATGGGTTTATCTGATGTAATGAATTTACTATTATAAAAAGAGGCACATATTCAAAATAAAGAGCAAACACCTCGAGAGAATGACTTAATTGTCACTTATGCAGGGATTGAATTATGCGGTTTATTGTAGTTCTCGTTCTATGCACTGAGTCAAGTTGCAACTTCGTATCTTCAACCGTAATTGCATATACGTTGATGCGGTTGCTGATTTGATTTACACTGTTGTGTAACGATGTACCTTTTTGTGTGTTGATCAGTTTGGTGCACTCATTTTTAGTCTTAAACTTGTCTCAAAGCACCTCCCAGCAGCGGGCTTCAAAGTTCGACGATTGAAGAACTCGGCACTGGCAAGCTCATAAGGAACCGGACGCATTTCGCCAGCTATGGACTATTTGTACCTGTAGAATGAATCCTGCGGTTTGAGAAATCTATGTTCAGCCAATACCGTGCGCACAGTTGGCTCAGACGTATGCAGAATGAGGCATTTCTGAGACTACATATAATATAATATTTTCGGGCCGGTGACAGTTAAGCTGTTGAATGGGTGCAACGGTGGTGATGGCACAATAGCATAACTACAAGATTACAAAAGGAGATTATCAGGACCAAATCTTGATAGAACAAGACAACGCTCTTTATTATGCAGCAAAGATTCATCTATTTTCAACCTTGCCATAGGGACATCCAATAGAACCTACCACGATATACATGCACATAAAGATGAGCATCCTACTCGAGCGTCGTTTATGTGCGACGGGTGGCAGGACGCTAATAAAAACATAAGCAATTGCTTCCGCTTCCTTTCTGCGCACAGCATCGCATAGTTATTTAGGACAAAGTTACTTACAATCAGGAGACAGTCGCTGACGACAAATAATTTAACTTAGACAAGTCAACAGAGCCATCCGCGCTGACCTCAAGGTCCTCTATAATCAGGCTTCCCGGTTATGTTGTTATTAGCATCCTGCTACCCGTCGCACAAGTAACACACCAATAAAGATCGGACAGTCTTTGTAATTTTGATCATCGTCGAAATACTGCAAACTAGCGAACACAGCTTCTCCTTTTATGTATACACCCGCAAAATAATCATCACATCCCTATGGGTTGATATGATGAACATATGAATTAACTTGTATGGCCTAGGGTGGGATATAAAACTTAAGGTCTACGTAATAATCTAACCGCCAAACTATATAGATACAACTATATTGTAGCCAACCAAGTAGGCAGTAGTAATGCGTACTTTGCCTCTTCCATTTGCTTACATTTTACTATATAGAACAGATCGTAATGCTGTGCATTTACGTTTCCCACACATGCGAAAGCTCAGACATATTCAGAGGTTAAATGCACCCAATCCCCGCATCTCATTCCATACTCTGCAATTGCATACCATAACAAACGGTGTTCACTGATGCGCGCCGAATATATTCCTGAACAGGGAGAGATGATCGGTCAAAACTGATCGTGATCTGCACATTCGAATAATAATTTGTTCATTAACATGCTTTTATTACTGAGATTTTACCCATAAGGACTGTGCTAGCTTTGGTAGTCTCTTTCAGCCCCATTACTGTACATATCTCTTGATGTCGGCAAAAAATAAGTCTGCTGTATGGCCTAATGCTGCTTAAAAACGAGCGAGGCAATCGTTATCACTGTTATTGCTTTGAAGTGCAAGTAAATTAGCGCGAGAGTAACGAAATAAACCAATGGATGGGTGAGTGCTTCATTGTATCAATGATTCGGTTAACGTATTCTCGGAGGGATCGACACATTGCGTCCACTTCAGTCGGAATACAAATTAGCCATTGATCATTGCTGTCAAAGTGTCACTAGTCAATTATCATGATCATTTAAGCCAGGAGACGCGAAAAACGATGGCCGGTTATATCTATTATTTATACTTAGCAACAGGGTGAGATATTTATAAAATCCTCTTAGTTTTTAGGCATATGTCTTGCGTCCATTACAAATATAAGAAGCGCAGCACGTAGGCGTTTCATACGCGCCCCCTCTCTTTCTAGTTAAATTGCATTATTTGCTAAATTTTGATCCAAACATTGCCGAAGGAAACTACCTATCGATAAACAACACAAGTTGTCCGGCGCCAATTTTTATCGACTTATTGTGTAACGAGTTTATAATGTTTGCAACTTGAAACCATGTCATTTTTAAATCAAGCTGTAACGAAGCGACAAGAGGTCGAGAAAACGCACTCTCGTCGACGACTTTTTGTGTTACTTAGGATCCCTAACTAGTTGATCTGTGGAGACCAGAAACGAAATCAAGTAATAAAGATATCAAACGCAAAATATATCTACAAAGTCGGTCATCACTATTTGATGGTTCGTTGAATGCCAAAAGCAAAGCTATATCGAGCATAGACTTTCCTCGTGGGTACATATTAATAATATCCAGCCATTATTAATAAACTAGTTACTCATCGGAAGCATTAACTTGTTATGTAATGTTCCAGAGGATTTGCAAAGTGGAGTATCATGATACACAGATGGGCTACATGATATTGATGTCGTATGTAATACATCATAACACATTGATTAGGGATGTGCTACCATCGTCAGTATATTGCCATAGGTTAATGTTTCCAAGTTTGTAGAACGAGCCATACTTGACCACATCAGGTACTATATATACATATCTACTTATATATGTACGTATATATATATATATACGTATATATATATATATATATATATATATATATATATATATATATATATATATATATATATATATATATATATATATATATATATATATATATATATAAATATACTCATATGTTGAATTGAAACATATGTGAATATAGATACACTTTCTATATATATATATATTAATAATTGTATCCATGTATAATTATAAATACTGACATATAGGCATATATATATCATATATATATAATTATATATACATTTAAATATATATTTATATATGTGTATATATATATTGTTATATATATTTAAATATATACATATATGTATTTATATATATATATAAAAATTTGAATAATGTATGTTTAAAGACGAATATATATATATTTATATATACATGAAAATATATATATATGTGAATTTGTATGTACATACTAAGCGAAACACGTATATACGTGCGCAGCAATATACCTGTATATTTGACCATTGAGTATTGGTTGCTGCTCTCCTTTGCATGTACATATGCTGTTCAATAAAGAATACGATATTCACTTGCTTTTCAATATTTGTTAAAAACCAAGCGTAAATCCAATAAATGGTCGTGCGACTGTTCAAGCATTAACTGTTTGCACTCCCCACGAGGTATTAATTATCTATGATGCAGTGGATGACCGACTTACCGTATGAGTGCAGAAATGAGTGCATTGGTGAGTGTGTACATGAGCGAGGGAGTTAGTGGAGTGAATGAGTGAGAGTGTGTGTGTGTGTGTGTTGGTGAGTGAATGGTTGAGTGAATGCATGAGTGAGTGCGTGAGTGAGTATGTAGGTGAGCTAGGGAGTAAGTGGAGTGAGTGAGTGAGTGTGTGTGTTAGTGAGTAAGTGAATGGGTGAATGCACGAGAGAGTGCGTGAATGAGTGAATGGGTGCATGAGTGAGTAAATGATTGAATGAGTGGGTCAGGGGAGGGACAGGTTGTATCAATGGGTGGATGAGCAAGATGGTGTTTGAACCACACATGTCTAGAATTATCTAATGGAGTCTTATGTACAAGTGAATGAAAAGTGTCTTATTAACAACTATTTAGAAGAGCAACATATAAGGACATGACAATGCTACATATCAGTGCACTAACTAGTGTGCTGATGTGTGTGTGTGTGGGGGGATTTTACAAACTACAAATAAGTACGAAATCGTATCGAGTTGTGTAGCAGATGTTGAATAGGTAACGTTGTGCGGATACATCGATGTGATTCAAAACACAGTCACTGCAATGAAGATAACAGGTGCATATATTTGTATTTCATTCATTATTGTGTGCAAATATTACCAAAATAATGATGAAAGATGGTATTTTCGACTTGGAACGAGGTCAGGAGTTTGATTCATGATACTCTTTTGGGTGTAGTGTATGGTAAATTAGCATTGTCTAGACACTAAGCCAGCTTGGTTTGTTTACTATGCATCTTCTGTGCCCTCCAAACATAAATCTGGCTTCTTTGGTTCACACTCACATAGCTTGTTATGGACTAAAGGTGAATGGATCGCCCTTATACATTAGATCCATGCCATTTAAAACATTTCTGCGGTAGTCTTGTCGTGCAGTAGCGATGCTAATACGAAAAAAACACGGCAAGCAACGATGTTAAAGACACTGATTAACTGTATTTGTAAGTACGTACATCTGCTTTACCGACACAATCGGACAATGATTTAGTGTGGCAACATCTAAGAGTCAGCTGGCATTAAAGTTAAATTAATATAAAGTTGAAAATGTAGAGTATCTTTGAAAAACAAATAGTGCATGAGAAAAGCGCCTTTGTGTGAGCTACGACAGTGACTATCGAACCTGAAGCATCAACAGCTTGTAAGGTAACTGGCTACGCTTTGATATTTGTTTTAAATGATCAATTTAAATTGTCATCCTATTTTGCTCAAGTAAAGCCAATACACCTATTGTTTCACATAACAGCTGGCAGCTATACTCCCACATTGGTGTATGCTCATACAACTTGCAGGCGCCTGATAATTTGATCACCATAGTTAACATATTTACTTGCGAAATGGAGACTAAACTATGTATTGGAATGAAGATATGTTCTGCGTTATGTACTTATGTTCCTTGTAACCGACTACTTCGGCGTGCATTGGTAGCTGCCGGTGACAGCCACTGAGACTTAAAGCCCTTGACGGTCGGTACCAGCGTCACCTTGTGCTGTTTACGCTCTACCTAGTCTATCTTTTGCATAAGCGCTGGTCGTCTTCGGGGTCAATACATGCATTTGAAAACATGTCACTTTAAAATCAAGCAGTTACGAAGAGACAAGAGTCCCAGAAAACGCACTTCCTAGGTTAGTTATTGGATTAATGAGTTAGTGAGTGAGAGATTGATTGATTGATTGATTGGAGTGAGTGAGTGAATGAATGAGTGGATGAGGGAGGGAGGGAGGGAGGGAGGGAGGGAGGGAGGGAGGGAGGGAGGGAGGGAGGGAGGGAGGGAGGGGGAGGGAGGGAGGGATGAGTAAGGGATTGAGTGAGGAGGAGGGAGGGAGGGGGAGGGAGGGATGGAGGGGAGGGAGGGGAGGGAGGGAGGAGGGAGGGAGGGAGGGAGGGAGGGAGGGAGGGAGGGATGAACATTGTTGTGAACACATGGACATTTGTGACATTGTTTGTGCTGATGAGTGATAAATTATCCTATACTACATAAACTGACCTTAAGCCAACGTAATTCTATTGTATGACAATGAAAGAGATCCATCACAATCCACATGCATTAGCTTAAGGGCACAGAGGTCTGTTAAGGGAGTTGACACAGGCTTGAAGTCAGTAAAGGGAGTCGGCACTGGCTCGGTACATTAATGAGTCACAATTTATATTCTGCACCCGCTGTTGATTATTAGAAATTGCTTGACTAAGTGACAAAAATACCCACAGACTGGAATGTGTGCAATAATTCACCGTGTCCGGGGTCCAACGTCAATAGGCTACTCCAGATTGCTCTTTGCAAGGCAATTGCAATGAAACTCGAAATTCCACCTTGTACTTGTTGTCAATATCAGGCCATATGTCTGTCATGCTAGATTATAAATTGGTATGTCATCTGATAATATGGTTTAGAAATACACTTCAAATGCTAGAGAAATCAGGCATTAGCTCCGCATTAGAATAGTGAGATGAAAACAAACTAGCCGTTGTTAAGTTACCACTATGATTCAAAAGTTAATAAAGTAAACCTTACTGTAATTGCATAAAAGTCGATGCGGTTGCTGTTTTTATTTGTACTGTTGTGTAACGATGTGCCTTTTTGGGGGGCTCCACGCAGTATTGAAAATAAAGTACTCTCTGCTACTACAGACGTTACATATTCTGGTCCAGTCCGCATATTCGGATTATAGTTCGTACGTTCTCTTGAATGATCAGTCGTTGGGGTCTTGAATTTTAAGAATAATGCGAATACAAACTCCTCTATGACGCTCTATCACAGACGACTGATAACAGTTGACTCGTTCACATATCCGCCCACGCATGGATGTCTTCATACCAGGTCATTAGTTGCCGACCCCGCTTACAGCCGTCGTCAACTGCGACTTGCATTATGGTGTTGCACAGGCTGTGGTGATGCATTACATGTCCCAACCAATGGAGCTTTCGTCGCTTGATCGTGGAGAGGATAGATTCCTGCCTCCAAACGAGCCTTTCGACTTCGTTCCGGACAAATTTGTTGGTCTTTTTGGTGAAGTGAAAGAGCCTCCTCAGGCGTTTGTTTTCGAAACTCTGAATTCGTCGTTCTGTGTCCGCGTGAAGCGTCTATATTGCGTATCCGTATAGGAGGATGAATGCAACCAATGACTTGTACAGCCTGGGCTTTGTTGTTATAGGAGGATAGATACAACCAATGACTTATGCAGCCTGAGCTTTGTTTTTGTGGAGGATGGATACAACCGTTGACTTGTACAGCCTAAGCTTGGCTTTCATTGGAGGATGGATACAGCCTGAGCTTTGTTCATTAGCTGACGTTACTTTTCCACACCCTAGTCAATCTGGCCATCGCTGCTGTGTCTTTGGCTATCCGTTTGCGGATTTCTGTTTTACAAGTACAATCTTTCGTCAGTGTAGCTCCCATGTACTTGAAGCTGGACACCTCATCCAGTTTTTTCCTGTTCATGCTGACGCTGAGTTATTTATGTTGTTTACCATCTCATTGGATATCGCTGTGCTTATTGCCATACCAAATGCACCAGCTACTGTAAAATAGTTAATAGGAGAGTTCCTGCTGCTCGTTGTTACTGCCTGTCTTGATGCTGATGTAATCCGCCAAACATAGGTGGTGTCGTAGAGAGCCTAGATGGTCTGTACGAGACCCTTTCCATGCCGAATTCTCATGGGGCATGTTAGAGGCCATCGTACCTTACCCGATCGAATGCCTTCTTGAAGTCGATGAAATTGTGGAACATTGTCCACTTCGGGTGACTTGCCAGCTTTCAGGTTTCGTTTAACTACTTCAACCTTCTTTTTCGTAATCAGCGGGCTATCCTAGTCGTCCATAGAACCCGAATCTGCATGTAACAGGGTGGTGTCTGGGTGGAACTTTTGGTTATATAGGCCCTCACAGTAGTCGGTCCACCTCTTCTGTACATCATTTCTGTCTGTAAACAACTTCCCGTTTTAATATTTATAACTGCTGTTCTCGTCTGGCTAATTTTAATGAGATATCGAGAGTACTGTGGTTCTTTCTGCCTACGCCTGTTTCCATGCCTTCTTCAATGGCGCTGCATGTCCCTTTGTCCAATCCTCTTTGGTTAATCGTATTATTTTCCTGACCAGTCTATGCACACCCTGATATCGAGCCCGCGCTTCATCACTCGATTGATTCCCTTCCTTTTATTCACTCCTCTTGTCACATAAGTCCTGGACTTTGTTAGTCTTCAACGGCAGGATAATCTTCCGCTTTTTCCCTTGTATCTCTTCAGCGGATGTGAGCAGTACATCTTAGACATTCCCTGCAAGTATTTTCTTCGCAACTCTCCCTGGACAATTTATTTAACGGGCCTAGAACACCCTACTTCGATGCATAGTCAAGCCTGTAATGATGCAATTAGTTTGTGTAGGTGTGGGTTATAGCTGAGGGACATAAAACACCGATTATTCCCCTGTACACTAAAGACAATGAACTTACGTTATGTACTTCTGGGAAGTCCCTATCAGACAGTGCCTTCCGCTCGTAAGTTTTAAATGATGTTGAGCCTTGAGAGCCTTGCCTGACGTTGCAATCTCTAACACCAAAAGAGTAGAGCATCTCTTTTACCTTGCGCTTTAAATATTGAATATTCCAAGCATCACCATGAGCCATTTTCCACACGATTATACGACGAATAACTACCCTCTCTCTAGTGCCTTTTCGTATTGCGCATTTGATCGGAATAAAATATTAGTTCAATTTTGTGGAGAGGGCGCTCCGACATTATTTAATTATTGATAGTTGATTTCGGGTTTAGGGGTTATAGGAATTAACTTTTGCTGGCCTGGAAATAAAGAGAAACAATATCGTAGCTTATATGACACGATAATATCGTGCCATGGCTCAGCTGACAGTGTGCAACATACCACAAATAATTTGAATTGGTTTTTTAATTGGCAATGAGCCTCAAATGCTGATAATACACAATCATTTTAAGGTTAGTGTACAAATTATGAGAATCCAGTTTCCAAGTGAACTGATACTGGTAGCCATGCACATCACTGGCATAAATGAGCAGTATCCGGTATCATTACAGAATACAACAGGATGATGCGTTTGATATATCACACGCTTCACTGCGATCATGAAAATTGATTGAATTCATCTTGTCATGCAGGCAGTCATCGAACAAATACTAGTGCGAATGGCTATTTTGACCAAACAGTGCGATGCAACAGCTCATCCATTATGCGCCGCCTACGGCAGATTCGAATTGCTGCTGTAAAATTAAGAAAATTTACTGTGTCAAATATGCAAGGGAATGTCGATTGCATTAGCGTCATTTGTGGACGCGTCATCGGTGAATCTAAATAAAACATTCATCGGTCAGATGATTAAAGATTCTAATTAATTTACGCAGACCATCCAGAAAACCATATCGCATTAGATTTTAATTTTGGAAGGAAGTTTGGACATGTAGACAGCCTGAAGTACGTCGCCAACGCACGAAGTCACATTTCTTGGATTCTTATGTGCCTTGAAAGAGCTTGGTAAATGACGGCGTTATTTTTTTTAATGATTATTAATAACCTGCAATATTAAACGATAGGGCGTGACCATTATTTCTAACTATGACAATTATTTTCGGAGATAAAACTTATCACTCTGTGAAATATGCAAGCTGTAATGGCCACCAGCTGCTGTGAGTGAAGTGTCAATTACGTAAGCATGTAAAGCCTATGTTAGAAATATCACATGCATAGGCTACACTATATTGTGGTAGACTTCCTGAATTCGCTCGCTTAATTACGTGTTAAATTCCACTTTTCATATACAGAGTAGACACGTTGACAATTGTACACCAATGCTCGATTAGTGTGATTGCATTACATTCGACTTTATGGACAACTTGATGCCTACCAGGCGTTTCAGTCCAATACTTGATATTGAATCACATGCAGAGCCGAGATGGCACAATGTCAGTTAAGTGGGTGTAAGATTGAGCCACTCACTAACAATCGGCGGAAGCCAACAAGTATGCCATACATTACACTGGTGATTGCGATGGCGTTGGATACGCCAAGTAGAATTTGGCATTTAATGAGAGCTGTGTAATCAACTTTATCCATAATCGTTGCGATATCACCTCGATGATGAAAGTGACGTAAATCCACATTATTACTATAACATTCACCTTTATTCCATGGAATACGTTTGAAGCAGGATTGAGTAACAACAGAGGGCTTATCTCCTTCTCCTCATTTAGATCTTCATTATGTTTGGATAAAACCATTAGAACTGGTCACAGTACAAATTTTAACCGATCGATAGACGTGAGAAACAGCCTTTGCCTATCCGTGTCATCCTTTGCGTATGACATGCTATTTCTGGGGTATATTACATATCCATTAATATCTAACGGGCAATTGCTTGCACGAGTATATGGGAATGATTTCAAGTTATATGCGCCATGAGCATTCTGGTTTTACCATATATTGCAAATATTTAATGGTATCAGTTAGAGAAAAACAGCCTGAACGAACATCTGTGCATGTTAGTTCTCCAAGAGAATCTTTAACGATAACTAACAAGATTGCATAGTCTCTGGTGCACGTCATCTGTTGTTCCAGACAACATTTGAGATCTCAATCTGTCTTTGTATAAACATCGGAGCATGAAAATAAAATGATCGAAACTAATGACGTTAGTCATGTATTTATAGCCCGCTCTGTAATTTGAATGGCTTAGCTGTTATTTGCTACCGCCGTGACCCCCGTTCGTGGGTTTTCGGGTGGTGTTCGGTGTTGGTCATTGTCGTTTGTAACGCGTAATAGCTATTATGGCCGACAAGGTTCCGATTCATAATAAATGATCATTGCAATCAACTCTCAAGAGTGCAGATACAATGATAAACAAAGGTCATGTCCTTAGCTTTGCTGGGTGAGAGAGAGCATCGCTACATATTATAAGTGTTTCATAGACCCGAAATATATTTAATAGAGATATATATAATATATATTATATAACATTTGATGCAATGTATATATATATATATATATATATATATATATATATATATATATATATATATATATATATATATATATATATATATATATATATATATATAATATATATATATATCTATAGAATAGAGAGGCCTATATATATATATATATTCTCATATATATATATATACCTATATATATATATATCTATAGATATATAAATATATATATATTTATATAGAGAGAGAGAGAGAGAGTCTATATATATGAGATCAAATATATGAATATATGTACATCAATATATATATATATATATACATATGTATAAATATATATGCTATATATATATATACATTTATATATATATATATATATATATATATATCTATATATATATGTAGCTATAATATAATATACCTGTTCTAGGCGATACCTAAATCTTCCTTAAAGAGGAGAGAGAGATTTGAGAGAAGAGCAGAGAGCGATAAATAAATATATATAGATTGTAGCCTAACCAAACCTGTTCTAGGCGATACCTAAATCTTCCTTATATCGCGCATTTGACCAAAAGCATGAAGCTTTGTTGATGTCACCCACCTTATTTGAACTTAAAAATGGCAGAAATGCCTAGGCTCAGTCGCTTTCCAATGTCCCAACTAATAATACCACCCATGGTCTGACTGTTAACCACTATAAAGCCGCTTTTCCGGTGAATCAATTATGAGATAAATAAAGGCAGCGGTTCCATAAATGATTCCCTTGATGTTGCCTCTGCATACTGCGCATCTAATAGAGAGAAAAAAACAGTACATAGTTGCAGCTCTTTCGTCGTTTTGACAAAATCTGCTTATATCCCACATACAATGCACTAATCCGTTTGTAGCAACCGAATAGAGGTAATAGGCGGTTTGTCAAATGCTGTCGCCATTTGAATATTCCTAGACATCATCAGAAATGAGCTATTTTATCTATGCTGTAGTAACGGTCCACAGACAAGGATCAAGACTGGTTGTGAGTTGGCAGCAACCAAGCTACGGAAAGGCCGTGATTCCTTGCAATTAGCCTGATTCAACAAGCTGCTGTTAATCGAAAAGAGGAGCGATTGCAGCATAAGTAAAAAAATGAATGCAATTAAAACTGAATTTAATGGTCAATGTATGTTCTTGCAAACTCGGCATTAATATATTCAACAACTGGGCTGTACTTCTTGTGTTTGCATACTAGAACCTCATTCGTGGCGCGCAGCGTCATCACCACAACCCCCTTTAACATCACAAGATGATGGCTGCTGTTGCATTAAATCCTTTATACATACTCATATGAGTGATTACATGAATGTGCTAAATTTTGTAATGTACTGCTGTAAATCTGGGCGATTTGATAATGTTTGCTTGATGTTTTAGTTTTTCTTCTTTTCTTTCTGTTTAACATGAGTGTTTGTGTTTGTCGAAAATAAAGGAGAATGTAAAATGGCTCTATTTCTTTTTCCTGAATATTACTTTTCCAACCATACTGCCACACAAAGTCAAAACACCTCAGTAGTATAGGTCTGAGCCTCCTCTTGAGACAATTATGCACGTTATACCTTTACAACCTCCGCATGATGAGATACCGCTGACTCCAATATTCTTGCAGCTGCACCGCCGGCTGCTGTAGTCTCCTTTACAATTGTAGCGTGTAAACTGGAGCAGCTCATCCGGAGCCGTGAGGTCTAGTGTTGGAACCGGCTCATAACCAGGAAACTCCACCATCTATCTCTAGTCACTTGGATCTAAAGACATGCTCTTCAACAGCATCCAGTCTGGGGTCTGAAAATATGCAGGGATAGAATACTGTGTAACTGCCGCCTTTCGTGAAAACATGTTGTATCAAAGTGCAACTAAACAAGTACCTTCTGCATGTGCTGCAAAAATTGCAATACCAGCCCTCGTCTCGTCCTTACTAACCCTTACATCAACGAAGATGTCCATTAATCACTAAGCCTCTTAAAAGCGAAGCCAACAAGTGAATACATGACGAAAGAGCCGGCAGCGCCTTGGTCTTTTAAACAGAGAGCTTCTCGGATCCTCCTGACATAGCAAGAGCTATTTGACGTAGTTACAAATAGTGGATATTTGATGCTTGAGCTATGGTGCACCAGCATTATCAGCACGTCCACGTATTTCCCCCGCACCAAGAGCAAGGTATGAGCAAAGCGTTTATAACTGTGCCCAAACATTTATGGCCAGAATCACTTTTCCTCATCGTCCTCTCCTCACCTTCTGACTTCACCTTCTGATGATGCCCCGCAGCTGAAAATATGTCCAGCATTCTGGTAACAAGTCAGGACATGTGTCTGTTGTGGTCTGCAAGCCGTTTCGTTTCGATGAAGATCTTGATGATATCTACCATGAAGTGGTACTGCACCTAGAGTGCAAGCATTTTTCTTTTGAAGGTTCTTTCACACCACTGCTCAAACACTGCAACTATTGACTCTGAGTGTCGGGCTCCTAGCTTCCTATGAGCTACCTATCAGCATCGCGTTGTCAAAACACCATTCAGTATGTTGACGGCCGTCGTACTCCCTGGATAGATCAGCTGGAACCCAACACGGAGGCCAGAATCATCCATGATATTACCCAATGAACCCGAAGTAGGACTTTATCAAATGAAACCCACACCCAACCTTAAGAGAGTGAAAACAAATGAATTATGTCAAATAGTAAAACCCGTTAAAACAAATCAAAATTTTAAGTCCAAAAGCAGGTTACGCCAAAATGCGTTTAAACCAGCAGTACAAAATATCGTCAAACTTGACCTAACCTTACTATGCCCCCCCCCCCCACTGAAACACACACACACGCAAAAAAACCCACCAACACATACACAGTACCCTCCCTAACTTGGAATGATGGGTACAGGTGGCACTTACGAGTTGCCTTTCTGGTGACCTAGAAAGACATGTTGCACTAATCACGTCAACAATCTGCGTGATATCTAAATCGCCCGACATTCCATACCGGTTTCATGTGCTCCATTGCTTCTGCACATGCAAACAGAGTAGGTTAGTCTTAAGGATTTGGGGTAAAAGGGGGTTACAGTAACTGCACAAAGCCCTAAAAAAACTGAGGCAAACACGGCGACAGCGAACATTCTGCCTATCTTAGGTGTGTGTTATGATCGTATTTCACATTTCTGCCTATCTTAGGTGTGTGTTAATAGGGTCTACAGCTCCATATTTGCATTACGCTACATATATATATATATATATATATATATATATATATATTATATATATATATATATATATATATATATATATATATATATATATATATATATATATATATATATATATATATATATATATATATATATTATAGAAATATATGCATACATAGATATATGTATATATATATATAACATACATATACATATATGTATATATATATACATATATACATTTCTGCCTATCTTCGGTATCTACAGCTCCGATTTGCATATTACATATATATATATATATATATATATACATATATATAAATATATATATATATATATATATATATATATATATAATATAGATATATATACATATTTATATGTATATATATATGCATAAGACAGGGTCGGTATAGCTTTTCAAAATCTTCATTTCGATATACGTGACATAATTACATTATAAATACTTAACATGATGCGAAGACAGGGTCGGTATAGGCCATCCTCATTTCGATACCATGGCACAACATTACAAATGATGGCAAACCATGGGATGGCATGGCATTGCGGCATTATTTAATGTAATGATAATTTCATCCTGTTGGTGTTGTTGATTAATGGGCTTGGCCATCTTACTCTTGCAACATTGCAAATGGGAGATTATCTTGTCGCTCGGTGTGACATGGTGGCTTTGGTGGCTACTATGCACCTGGCTGGTTGATGAAAAACATATATTTGTCATTTAAACCCAGCATGGGTGTAAGCATAATTTTTCTCCGAATTGATATAAGTCAGTTATATCATTACATAGGCTTAGACTTGTCTGACCGTACTTTTATTGCCACATATCAGGCATAGGTTGGCATCTGCAGTCAATCTCTAACGCAGAGTCGGATTAATTCTGTATTGCACAGGCGGGATAAAAAAATATGCACATTTTACAGTCGGTGTAATATTATTATTGCATATACATTACAACAACGGTTTATCGGGTTAGGTACAGACAACGGTAGTGGTGGACATCAATTACAACATTAACCACTGACTCGTTATTATCTGGTATCAGTTCAGAAGATTGCGGCCATGATGAACAAGCGCTTCTACTGCACAAATTACATAGCACTGAAGGCCACCAAAGGGTTTCGTTTCCAATTGATATTTATTTAATACTTTACAACATTTGATATATAACACACCCGTGGGATTAGAGCCTCAAACACTTGCATTTGTACATAACAGGCAAGTGAGTCATACAAAACGATGATATAACAAAATACCACAGCGGCTCTATGGGGTAAAAATACGCTGAACGTATCTATCCCAATCCAAATGAGTCTAAGGATTGGACAGAGCCATGTAACAGTGCGTGAATTGGGGTTAATGCGGTGCCATCTACCTCTACTGAGCAAGAAAAACCACACAAAATGTCATCGAGGTGCAGAACGTGTGTTCAGTGTGTAAATATGGACTTGTTTCATGTTTCAATGGATAAGTCGACGCAATATGCAAGCTGATACACGTGACAAATTAGCCCCGTGCAAACACTATATGCATACTGCATACCCGCCAACATTCACATAAACTCCCTATATTCCTAACAAGATAGTTGGTTGAGGCTCTGGGATATGTGGCTTATTTTTCATCAACTTATGCTTAATATTACAAAATTACATTTTCAGAATGTGGTTGTATTTAGGTCAGCAAATATATCTTATGTAGCGTATTGCCTTGTCACCCGGTCGTTAGTGAAACACACGCCTACGCATACACGCAATTTCATGGCTCAGATGGTCGGTTAATCTAAACAATACAAGCTAACAGCTACATAAGCCGCTGTTATTAGTCTTGGTCCTAACAGAACGACTTTTCTAGGCTTGACGCACAGCAACAAATAAGGCCGCTATTGAGAGGGTGAAGTAATATTGCCTCAGGCCATTATCTCCCAGGCAGAAATTTCTGTCGACTGATAGTTTTAAGCTGCCTTTCCGCCTGGCCATGATTTATTAAGAGGGAGTGTGTTAGGCTGTACGCAGCGGAGAGATTTGAATATTACCAGAGTGAAGAGATATATATAGATAGGCCATTATCTATAGAGCCATATAGATATATATATACTAGATATATATATAAGCTATATCCCGAGATAGATATAGAGAGAGATAGATAGAGAGAGATATAGAGATAGAGAGAGAGAGATCGAGATATATAATATCTAGAGAGCGGCGAGAGATATAGGGTATCTCTATAGAGAGAGAGATGAGAGATAGAGAGAAGAGAGAGATGAAGAGAGAGAGAGAGAGAGAGAGAGAGAGAGAGAGAGAGATAGAGGAGAGAGAGAGATCTCTCTCTCTCTCTCCTAGAGAGAGAGAGAGAGAGAGAGAGAGAGAGAGAGAGAGAGAGAGAGAGAGAGGAGATCTCTCTCTCCCTCTGTCTCTAGAGAGAGAGAGAGAGAGAGAGAGAGAGAGAGAAAGAGAGAGAGAGAGAGAGATCTCTCTCCTCTCTCTCTCTCTCTCTCCTCTCTCTATCTATGAGAGAGAGATCTTATCTTTCTAGATCTCTCTCTCTATAGATCTCTATCTCTCTCTCTATCTCTCTCTCTCTCCTCTCTCTCTATATATATCTCTCTCTATCTATATATATATATATATATATATATATATATATATAGAATACTATCTGGTGGCAACTGGGTATCGGATGGCACCACAAGTAGCTCCTCCTTTACAAAGCCATGGAGTGGTCCATCTAACAATGAGTTTCTAAATGCTAGGTAAAAAAGAGTGCGTGCTATTTAGCACGCCTGTACGCGACCAGTCCAGTCGTAACCATACCCAAGATAATGAACTTCATCCCATGTCTCTTTTTGTCATCTGAGGGCATGTAAAAGTCTGAAAGCTGAGTCCAGCGGGTCAACGGATTTACCTGTAATCAGGTAGTACTCACGCATAGCCTCGTCAACATCCCTTAAAGTATGATTGGCATATCCCTGGCGACAGAGCTGCTCATTGATGAAGTTTTACCGCTCAGTTTGCTTCTTAGCTCAAGCTGCCTGAGCAGATTCTGACTGTTCTATTGCCATATTATTACGTTTACGTTCCACGTCCACTTGGCGGCTTGGTAACTTAGATGATAAAAAGTTGCTCCCATGGCGTTGACAAGGGCACCTCCAACAAGTAACGCATTTGAGGCCATTACTCAAGTATATCAACTGGTAACATCCCTTGTTTAATTAGCATATCCTTTGTGGCCATGGCTAGTGATACATCGGCAACAGCCATAGCCAGGTCGCGTGGCGTGAATTCAAGACGCAGCAGAGCCCCACCCAGAGCCATCTTACCCAGCTTGGCATAACCTATAGATATACCGGAAACAACTGGACCGTGGTACAGCGTGTTGACGAGCATTTTTCCATCAGTAGTTGGTGTTGTCATGTTATTCCATATAGAAAAGATTCTTTAAATAAACGTCAGGAGGATTTTGAACCACAACCTGTTTAGGGTGTGAGGCTGCTAGTTTGTGCCTGTATCAATATCACGCTAGTCCAGACACCCCAACGCCGCCGACAACCAAAGGCGAAGCCCATATGGGCCAATCCCACCTCTCCTGAGGCTTGCTCATTGCTGTTGGCTCGACAGGTTCGTCTCTAGCGTGTGTAAGCGCAGCCTTAGCCTCACGGAGCTCTCTCAGAATCTTATTCTGTTTGGGTTTTCGAGCTGCAGCACACTTTCGCCCTGCTTCAACCCTTTATGCGTATTTTGTAAGTTGCTCACTGGTCACTGCCGCCGTTGTCTCCGCTTGATTCGTGTTGGTTTCCTCCATGATTACTTTCTAAATTTGTTTGTCTCATTGACACCACATACTACAGCGGAGTTAAGCAAATGCTATAGCGGAGTTAAGCATATACTATAGCGCGCAAGTAGTAGTGTTTACCTCGTCTTCCTCTCTGCCGACCCCTGTTGATTCGGTGCTTGTTTTTCCAAATTGACAGTGCTTAACTGTTGTTAAAGCCGCGGTTAATGGAGCTAAAAATATTCCATGGCGATGATATAGCTCACATGTAGTAGTGCTTAGCGCGTGCCCAACAATCAGGTCAGCCTCAAGGTTTTTAATTAGGTTTAGCTGGTGTTCTAGTTGGATTGGTAGAAACATACAAGCAATATCTGAGTATAGCTCTAGCACTATCTTATCTACAGTGTACGTCATGCTAGCGCCTAGCCGAGCCTCGTATCTAACATACATCTTTGTGATCTCTTTGGCGATGCTCACCAACGTACTGATGGGCCTGACTGCCAACTATGACAGCAGTAAGTCTATCTCTCTTATAAGACATGTCTCTTTTGTGTTCCGCTCGCTCAGACTTTGTGGCCACTGGCCTAGCCGTATCCTGTACAAGGAGGTGATAAATGATGGTGTCAGGATCCATGAATATACGTATACATTTCACGAGTCTAATATATTGCTGAACCCAGCGTTGGTAGGACACTACTACCCAGATCAAGATACCTAAACTGGTAACTTAGGCAGTGGCTGCTCAGGGCCAACATCGCCAATCGACGGCACATGCAGTTTTGATCAGTCTTCAGCATGAGTTTGGTCTTAGTAGTCTTGGTGTACTACGGCGCGTTTTCCCTTGTTGGGATCACATCATTCTCACTTTGGGCCCCTTTAAATGAGTCACGGTCCTTGGTGTGAAAGACTACCACCCAGCGGGTATGCTCAGGTAGGTCCTTCGGTACCGAGTTGTACTTTTTGGTGAGGACCCAGTTAGGATAAAATGTTATTCTTCTTGGTTAGGGTCTTTGTTGCCGAACAGTCATCAATAATGTACAGGGTAGCCTCCCCCTAAAAACAGTGGTAGAAAATCCTAAATCAGTCATGAAGCCGCTCCCCTGGATCAACCACATACACCTCTGAATCATCCCACATCCATGATCACGACTGATAGGCCTCCTTAAAACGGATGGTAGGGCAGAGTATTACATTATGCTTAGAAGCAATGAAGAAGGGCCCCTCGAGAAGGTCGAGGATGAATACGGTTTTTCCCCATTCTGTCTGCCACAAACAATAGCCGAACAGAGACTATCTGAAAATGCAAACTTAGTAGACTGGGCTGACGTACCTGTCATCTTTAGTGGTAAGTTGTGGATCCATAACAATATACATATAGACGATCAATGCACCAGCCGCCTCAGCTTTTTGTGTGATCTGAATGGTGACACCCTCAGACGCATTCTCCACGGCCCTGCCACTATCGTGCAGCTGGTCGTCATCACTCGTCCTTAAGTCGAGCCACAGAGCATACTTGCTGGTTTGGTACTCTCATAGGGACACGTCCGACAATGCTTCACTGCGGTCTTGTTTACTCGTTGCTGCAAATGCCTTCTTCACCTCATCCCACTACTGGTAGCCACGCTGGGCATAGAGTCTTTGGGTTGCCCTCAATTGTCAGAAATCTTTGGGTTGTAGAACCCCTGTCTTCCTGGCGAATGAGGCATTTGCTGGGTTTTGAAAGAGCAGTAAGATGCCCTTCATGCTGCGAGCCTGCACGTTTAGGTTGATGTTCCACAGTGCATCTTTTTAGTTGTATGCAAGCTTCCTGTGACGAAGCACATTGTCATACAGAATCACGACCCGACCGATGTACTGGGTGCGTATCAAACGGGTCAACTCTGCATGGTTATACCACTGATAAACTCCTTTCTGAACACAAACCTGAGTGTATGGGTATAAGGTAAACTGCTGTGCGAGTGGATATGCCTGAGGAAGGGAAGAACATAAAATCCTTCTAGAACTGGCCGAAGCAGCTGGCTGCCCCTTATGCTATCTACGCTGACTTTGAGGCGCTCACGGTGAAACTTCCAGGCACTGCACCTGATCGTAGGAAGAGCAACACACAGAAAACAGAGGAACATGAGCCCATGTGGTTACGGCTATGTAGTTGTCTGATGTGATTGTCGGACCAAACCCCCTGAGGTGATTAGAGGAGGCAACACTGTGGAAAAATTCTTGCAAGCCCTACAACAGGAAGAAATCAAGATCAAAGCAGTCCTGTCAAACCCTGTTCCCATGCGCATGACGTGAAAGGATAAAAGAGTCACAAGGCAGCAGCCATTGTCATGCGTGTAAAAATAAACTGGGCATGAAACTCCGTCGGCGACCATAGTCATATAGCAGGTAATTACAGAGCTGCAGCCCACAATGCATGCAACCTAAAGCTGTGGTAGAATCCTAAGACAACGGCCGTGCCTGGATTATTCCATATCCTACGGGACCATAACTCCCACCTCAGAAGCCGTAAGCAAGGTAAAATGGAAGGTCAACTGCATCCCAAACAATATGGAGAAGTATATATCCCTATTGATGAGACAGTTACGCTTTATGGACAGTGCACAGTTTCTCCTTGCCTCGCTTGACAAGCTGGTGTCTGCAAACAACCCAGACACATTTGCAGTGATAGCTAAGTATGACCTTGATGAAACGAAACGCCGGCTGCTACGTGTTTATGGATGGCTGGGATAAGTTTGTTTCCTCGCTGCCGCGAATCCAGGAGTTCTACAGCAAGCTCTCTGAGCCAGGTATATCTGCTGCAGACTATGGACATGCACAAAAAGTATGGAACGTGCTCGGGTATAAAAAAACATGGGCGACTATCATGACCTGTACCTGCGCACAGATGTACTACTCTTGACCGATGTATTTGAGATATTCCGCAAAACCTGTCTCAAGCAGTATGGCTTAGATCCAGCTCACTACTATACCAGTCCTTACCTTTCATGGGATGCGCTTCTTAAGAGTACAGGGATGGAGCTCGGGCTTCTGACCGACTATGACGAATACCTTTTCGTTGAGAAGGGTCTGCGCAGTGGCATAAGCATGGTATCACGTCGCCACGCTAAAGCTAATAACCCGTACATAGAGGGCTTTCAGCAGGATAAGTCAGAGAGTTATATCCAGTATCTTGACGCTAACAACCTGTATGGTCAACCTTTGCCTACTGCGTGATTGAGTGGGTGGATCAGCTTGCCGATCTACATATACGGGACCATCCAGACATGCTGAAACCGGATATGTACTCGAAGTTTTTCTGGAATACCATCTAGAGTTACATGCTGATCACAATGATTATCCCATTGCGCCAGAGCAAATGTCTGTGCAGAATGAATGGTTGTCAGACTACCAGAAGGAAGTATGTGATCCCCTATAGGAATATCAAGCTCTACCTATCTCTGGGGATGAGGCTTACCAAGATACACAGAGCATTCAATCAGATCCCCTGGAAGGAGCCTTACATTCGCATGAACACAGACCTGCGTAAGGTTGCCACCAACGACTTTGAGAATGACCTGTACAAGCTGTTGAACAACTCTGTGTTTGGTAAAACCATGGCGAATCTCATAAGGCGAATCGACTTCAAGATTGTGCGCTTGGCAAAAGAGGAAACAATATGCAGGCTTGTGGCCAGTCCCGCCTATGCTCGACATTATGTATTCGATGATGACCTGGCTGCCCTGCATTTGCACAAGACCAGAGTTACATCGGCAACAGCCATAACCAGGTCCCGTGGCGTGAAGTCAAGTTTGGACCACCCAGAGCCATCTTACCAAGCTTAGCATAACCTATTGATATACCGGAAACAACTGCACCATGGTACAGCGCGTTAATTAGCATTTTTCCATCAGTAGTTGGTGTGGTCATGTTGTCGGGTTGATATTATTCCATATAAAAAAGGATCCTTGAGGCTACGAGTCCGTGCCTGTACACACTATGCTAGTCCAAACAACCCACGCACTTCCAACAGGTGTGAACAGTGCATCCATAAGAAGGGGTAGCCTCCCCCTAAAAACAGTGGTAGAAAATCCTAAATCAGTCATGAAGCCGCTCCCCTGGATCAACCACATACACCTCTGAATCATCCCACATCCATGACCACGACTGATAGGCCTCCTTAAAACGGATGGTAGGGCAGAGGATTACATTATGCTTAGAAGCAATGAAGAAGAGTCCGTCGACAAGGTCGAGGATGAATACGGTTTTTTCCCATTCTGTCTGCCACAAACAATAGCCGAACAGAGACTATCTGAAAATGCAAACTTAGTAGACTGGGCTGACGTACCTGTCATCTTTAGTGGTAAGTTGTGGATCCATAACAATATACGTATAGACGATCAATGCACCAGCCGCCTCAGCTTTTGTGTGATCTGTATGGTGACACCCTCAGACGCATTTTCCACGGCCCTGTCACTATCGTGCAGCTGGTCGTCATCACTCGTCCTTAAGTCGAGCCACAGAGCATACTTGCTGGTTTGGTACTCTCATAGGGACACGTCCGACAATGCCAAATCTTTTACAGCTATTGCTTCACTGCGGTCTTGTTTACTCTTGTTGCTGCAAATGCCTTCTTCACCTCATCCCACTACTGGTAGCCACGCATGCCCTGGGCATAGAGTTGGTTGGGGATGCCCTCAATTGTCACCTCAACTTTTGTAATCTTTGGGTTGTAGAACGACCCTGTCTTCCTGGCGAATGAGGCATTTGCTGGGTTTTGAAAGAGCAGTAAGATGCCCTTCATGCTGCGAGCCTGCACGTTTAGGTTGATGTTCCACAGTGCATCTTTTTAATTGTATGCAAGCTTCCTGTGACGAAGCACATTGTCATACAGAATCACCACCCGACCGATGTACTGGGTGCGTATCAAACGGGTCAACTCTGCATGGTTATACCATTGATAAACTTTCTTTCTGAACACAAACCTGAGTGTATGGGTATAAGGTAAACTGCTGTGCGAGTGGATATGCCTGAGGAAGGGAAGAACATAAAATCCTTCTAGAACTGGCCGAAGCAGCTGGCTGCCCCTTATGCTATCTACGCTGACTTTGAGGCGCTCACGGTGAAACTTCCAGGCACTGCACCTGATCGTAGGAAGAGCAACACACAGAAAACAGAGGAACATGAGCCCATGTGGTTACGGCTATGTAGTTGTCTGATGTGATTGTCGGACCAAACCCCCTGAGGTGATTAGAGGAGGCAACACTGTGGAAAAATTCTTGCAAGCCCTACAACAGGAAGAAATCAAGATCAAAGCAGTCCTGTCAAACCCTGTTCCCATGCGCATGACGTGAAAGGATAAAAGAGTGCACAAGGCAGCAGCCATTGTCATGCGTGTAAAAATAAACTGGGCATGGAACTCCGTCGGCGACCATTGTCATATAGCAGGTAATTACAGAGCTGCAGCCCACAATGCATGCAACCTAAAGCTGTGGTAGAATCCTAAGACAACGGCCGTGCCTGGATTATTCCATATCCTACGGGACCATAACTCCCACCTCAGAAGCCGTAAGCAAGGTAAAATGGAAGGTCAACAGTATCCCAAACAATATGGAGAAGTATATATCCCTATTGATGAGACAGTTACGCTTTATGGACAGTGCACAGTTTCTCCTTGCCTCGCTTGACAAGCTGGTGTCTGCAAACAACCCAGACACATTTGCAGTGATAGCTAAGTATGACCTTGATGAAACGAAACGCAGGCTGCTACGTGTTTATGGATGGCTGGGATAAGTTTGTTTCCTCGCTGCCGCGAATCCAGGAGTTCTACAGCAAGCTCTCTGAGCCAGGTATATCTGCTGCAGACTATGGACATGCACAAAAAGTATGGAACGTGCTCGGGTATAAAAACATGGGCGACTATCATGACCTGTACCTGCGCACAGATGTACTACTCTTGACCGATGTATTTGAGATATTCCGCAAAACCTGTCTCAAGCAGTATGGCTTAGATCCAGCTCACTACTATACCAGTCCTTACCTTTCATGGGATGCGCTTCTTAAGAGTACAGGGATGGAGCTCGGGCTTCTGACCGACTATGACGAATACCTTTTCGTTGAGAAGGGTCTGCGCAGTGGCATAAGCATGGTATCACGTCGCCACGCTAAAGCTAATAACCCGTACATAGAGGGCTTTCAGCAGGATAAGTCAGAGAGTTATATCCAGTATCTTGACGCTAACAACCTGTATGGTCAACCTTTGCCTACTGCGTGATTGAGTGGGTGGATAAGCTTGCCGATCTACATATACGGGACCATCCAGACATGCTGAAACCGGATATGTACTCGAAGTTTTTCTGGAATACCATCTAGAGTTACATGCTGATCACAATGATTATCCCATTGCGCCAGAGCAAATGTCTGTGCAGAATGAATGGTTGTCAGACTACCAGAAGGAAGTATGTGATCCCCTATAGGAATATCAAGCTCTACCTATCTCTGGGGATGAGGCTTACCGAGATACACAGAGCATTCAATCAGATCCCCTGGAAGGAGCCTTACATTCGCATGAACACAGACCTGCGTAAGGTTGCCACCAACGACTTTGAGAATGACCTGTACAAGCTGTTGAACAACTCTGTGTTTGGTAAAACCATGGCGAATCTCATAAGGCGAATCGACTTCAAGATTGTGCGCTTGACAAAAGAGGAAACAATATGCAGGCTTGTGGCCAGTCCCGCCTATGCTCGACATTATGTATTCGATGATGACCTGGCTGCCCTGCATTTGCACAAGACCCACATAGATCCCAATCGTCTGGTGTATGTAGGTGTGTGCATACTCGACCTTTCCAAGCACCTGATGTACGACTTCTATTATATGACAATGAAGTCCAGATATGTTAGAGACCTTGGCCTGCTATACACAGACACGGACTCGCTGCTCCTGGAGATCCGCGCAGCTGACGTGTTTGCAGACATGAAAGCAGATAGTGAGCTCTTTGATATCAGCAATATGATCCTTCTCATCCCTTGTTCAGTCACGTAAACAAGAAGGTTCTATGAAAAATGAGTGTGCTGGTGTGCCCATTAAGGAGTATATTGGTCTGCGCCCAAAGATGTACTCGATCCTGATGTCTGATGGGGTTGAGATTACAAGGGGAAAGGGAATGAAGAAGGTTGTGGTCAAGAAACACCTATGCCACTTACAGTATATGGAGTATCTGTTCACCAAAAAGCAGTTCCGTCATGGAATGAACATGCTACGTAGTGATGGTCATAATATATATGGGCTATACGTCAACAATGTGTCACTCTCTCCATTTGATTCAAAGTGTCGGATAGCTGCGAAGGGTTTAGACACCTTGGTCTCTAGACATGCTAGCTTGAGAGTCGTGGTTCTGGAACCGCCTCAGCCCCGTTTGAGAAGAAGGGGGGTCGGGTCCAAGGTGCCTTTCTCTTAACTTAAGGGTGAGCAAAAAAAATTATAAGCTGCCGAAGAGGGAATGGTGTAGATAACTGTGGGTGGACCAGAACCCATTTTTCATACTACTTCTATACATGTATATATATAGAGAGATATATATATATAGATATATAGTAGATATATATATATATATATAGAGAGATATATATATATATATAGAGATAGAGATATATATATATATATATATATATATATATATGCATATATATATATTTATATATATATACATATATAATATATATATATCTATATATATATATATATATATATATATATATATATATATATATATATATATCTATATATTAACACATACACACAAGCGTGCACCCAAACACATGAATATACACATATATACAGGGATTAGGTTCCCGATGCCAAGCTTTCAAGCCGCTATTGCATGTAACTATAGTTATTCATACAGAGCGGCTCTTTGATGCATGGGGGGCGTTCGGTGCGAACTGTCGGTGAGATGATGCGTCTGGATACCAACCAACCTATCTAGCCACTTGCATCAATAAAAAAATCGCCACTAGTTTTCCGTTTAACCGAACGAAAAACGAATCGATTAAGTGTCATTCGCTTTTTGTTGCCGCATATGAACCACGGTTTACAGTTTAGTTTTTGTTGTTCGTTTTTGGTTTTGATAAACAAAAAACGGATTGACGGTATATACACGGACTATCCTTGGCATGGAGACTTTCCAATCATCGTTTTATGTTACCTACTGGTGGATCAGTCTATTATTTTTTAATTATAATTTACTTAGTACTGATATTAACCGACAAAATATGATTAATAATCGAGGTCTCACTGGTGACAATCGACGTGGATCGGATGCAGACGCGCTGTTGACTACTGTTAATCGAACCTCCTAGCTAATATATATGAAGACAAATGTCGAAGAAAATCCGTCAATTTATTTCATTTCTCTCGACTACACAATGCTACAATGTTTCAAAGGAATGATCCAAGGAATGTGGAATTGAGTAGGTCAAAATCGGGTTTTAATGCAACCAATTAGCAACATATATGATTTTTAACAATGAAGGAAACTACTTTTTTTAATTTGGTTATCAGAATAGACGCTCAAGGATTTTTGTCAAATGAAAGTACGCTTAACCAAGTTTAACATCGTGTTCTAACAAATGTAATGCAATATGCATTCATGTTACACTCTTGGATAAAATATTATTAAGGAACAACAAATAACCCCGACTTGCTGAGAACTATTTTATGCTACCCTTTGAATAGACACGGTTCCTTTTACGACATGCTTATAAATGGTGCAGCATTGCTATACGAAGTCTCAACTAATGAAACTGTGAAATTAAACGATATTATTAAAATTACATTTAAAATACTAAGCAACTAATATTAAATGAAATCCATACACAAATCAACCATTCTTCAATGTTTTTCGGTAGGCGTGGAAATGACAAAAGAAAATAGCATAAACACTCGCTTAATAACGAAAAAAACCCAAAACAACAAATCGAGTATTCTTATCCGAACTTACTCTCGAGTAATTAAGACCGAGATAATACACACATTTAACATTAAATACAGAAATGAAAGAAAAATTATGACTTTTTGGCACGCATGAACATCCCCAGTCAATAGCCCAGAGGGGTTTAGCATAATCAATACAATTGCCGTAACAAAAAGCTATACAAATCGATCCTTGAATATATTCGGTTAGTTTTCATGGGGGAATTCCCACAAATCCTTTCTACTCATTATTACATACAGAACAGTACACACATAATTCATTCTTCTTTCCACTCATTTTGGGGTTCTTTTTTTATCTTTGTTGGAAAATCCCCTCTCAATCACCAAATAGTAAGTTCTTCATCTCGAGTACTTAACGATGTACGCTGGATACACCTGGCAGTTCTCGAAAGACACAAATATCTTGGGATTGTTCACACCATCTACGCACGAATCGTACCTCAATTGTGTGCTCATTCTCAGTTTTTTAGTTTTAACTGGTGGCTATCGGTAATTAGCGTTACCTTGAGCATACTCACCAACTAACACCTGCACTACAAACCTCGAATTGTAATTGGTGTAATCTGTCATGTATGTAGCATTCTGGTGGAAATAACTGCCCTGACCGTAGATTGCCCCCACAGATTTACCGCTGAATCTAGGGTCAAACCCCTGTTAGCAAATGCCTCTTTTGTACTCCTCTCTTGATCCGTGGAATAGTAGTCTTTCTTCCGGTTTTTTTCCCAGCTAGTAGGCGCTTCTGCATCTTGCCTTGCTTTCTAGCAATGTAACATATTCCAACTAATATATGCAGCACGTTTTATTGATGATGTGTAAAACAAAAGGGAAAGAAAAACTTTGTACTTCGGCCAAACTGGTTCAAAATACTACTAGTAACATAATTTTATAAATTTGGTTTTGCGAAATCATGAAATCACATGAAAAAGGCAATTTTCTCAAAATCGTAGATTCCATGGAAATGTTTGCGATGTCATTGATTGGCTCAGCTTACGATAACCGTAGGAGTGACAAATTATCAACATCTCTGGTCTAGTGATTGTGGACAGCTTACAGTTGATTTGTCGAGCGGGTAAACCAAATTATCCATTCTATATCCTGGATTAACACTAAATTAACACTACGGGTGAGCCAAGAATGAACAGCGAACAACTTTGATAACAAGGAGTGATATAAAATACGTTTTTCTAAGTCTCTAAACAGCTTCGACTTAGCCTCCATCCCAGGGGGTTCCGCTAAGCTGCTCGTCCGCAAAACTGAATGTCCAGAACATGAAGCTTGGACCAATCAATGCTCGGGTATTAGCAAGAGTAATTAGCAAACTTACATAACGAAATCGCCCCACAACTCTGGGTTTTGTATTCTGCTTATGGTGGTGATGGGGTTAGACAGGGTTTCTTTGAAGCGGTTTGCGATCTTCACATATTCATCACTGTCTGCGTCAATCTGCACAGACCATTCAGGTTAACGCCAGTTCAAAACACAGTCTTAAGAATATTACTAAGCATGAATCAACTAAGAGATATATTTCCACTGCACCTGCACAACAATAAAACTTTCGTCTGGTGGCATGGCGCTCCAGTAACTGGGAAAGGCAGACGTGACATACGTGGCGGACGCACCTGTCTGACTTGTCTTTATAGGAAAACATGAATGAATTGAAGTTTTGAAGGAAATCATAACATTATGACTGCCATAAACTTAGGAGCTGCAGAACTGCTTACTGTCGATCTGGTATCAGCTCAGGGCGGCGTCTCATGGGCCGGCATTTATTGAATATGGGGTCCAGGTTGATCTGTACCATCTGGACAAAATCCGCTTGGTATTCAAACTTGTTTGTGCGAAACCGGAATTTCTGAGTTGGGTTTTCGAGGTAAACCTTCTCAAACTCCTCGGTTTGGCAATGTGCAATGGCACCTATGGACTATAACAGACCCGATATATGCAAATGGAAAACAGTTGCCATGTCACGTATCTAAATGCAACTTTAAAAAAGAACACAATCATATCACATAGATATAAACTATTAAATTGCACACTTCTGCCACGAATGTTACGGAGTGTGTTTTAAAGGTGTGCTAAAAAAAGAATGACTTACTCGTTCTCCATACTTTGTCCACTTGCTATCGTCATAGAAATACCAGTGCCATGTTGTAGTGGAGATACGTTCAAATGGTGAAGCTTCTTGGACGGAAGAGGCCGTCGATAGACGTCAATTTTCACATCTAAGCCGCCATCTCCATAACCTTGCATATAGTCAAAGCTCACGTTGACACGGCCCCTGGGGAATATATTTTCACCATAATCATCCTTTTCAATGATTGCAAGAACATATTGTGCATTACATATCATGACATTTCTAACAAATATCACACAGTAAAACCCACAGGTCTGGGTTAGTAATGGCAACAGTGTTGTTGTTGGGGTTGGAGAAGCTCTGTTCGGCTTTTTCATTGTCTGCCTCGGATACATTAAGCCAGTCTCCACCGTCCGGCTCATACTGCCACTGGTAAGGGTTTTTAGCGTGCTGGTTTTTGCATTTCGTGCCAAATTGGCATTTTCCTCGCAGTGCGAATACGCATATCCCCGGTATACGCTGACTTGCCATATTTGATTGAATTATTGAATTTAACAAGATCACAAAAAGAATAAGTGATATCATATAAACATCATCAATGAATAATGTAAGCATAATGTCGAATACGGTATGCATATTTACAATCTACAAACTTTGTCGAAATCTCAACAATGATATAAATTCGTATCGTAGCCGCGTAATTTAGCTCGCATTCAATACAGCAGGCCGTTTTTGGCAGGTCATTTCAAAACATGTGCCCGTGCCGCCTATGACAGTCTCTATTTTTTTCCTTTCAAACTCGGCATAAGATCCTAGTCCCAGATAAACAGAATGTGCAGTGTAGCACATATCCCTGCGGTGACTCATGATTGCCTGTCTGGGGCATTTTCATTCTGGGACATGCAGTTACGGCACGGCACGGCATGCACTGCGAGAGGTAATGAGGGGGTCGGTAGGGATCATCTGATGTAAGCACAGGCACCCAAATCTGTGTACCTGTTCTAATCCCGGACCCATACGGGCCTTCCTCATGTACGTTCGTTAGTGCTTCAAAGATCCCCTACGTTAGGTGCTACTTGGTGCCACGCTTATTGCCGGTATCACATGAAAATAGCCCCTTGGCGTTAATTAATGTTTCCGATGATCCTTGTCCATAGATGAAATCACAGGCACCCAAATCAGCTCACTAAACGAGCGCGTTCGGGGGAGTTCTGAAGACAGCTTTAAGAGCCCCTGGATAAACTACCACACCCACAGCCTGAACAGAAAACGAAACGTTGGTAATTTCGCCACGCTCGAACGAATATTAGATTGACAATATCCGTCAATTGGGCTATAATTACCCACGACGGTTTGAATGACACACCAATCAAATGCCATTAGGTATTTGATTGAGCTCTCTTTTCACACACTAGACAAGTTAACGTGGACTGTATATTCAGTCAGAAAAGCTAGCAATTTAATGGTTCATGGTCTGATATCTTCAGAGCGGATATAAGAAATCATAAGTCAATAAACCAAAACCGAAAATTACCATAACAAAAGAAAAAGAAACGCTAGTAAACATATATATATATATAGATATATATATATATATATATATATATATATATATATATATATATATATATATATATATATATATATATATATATATATATATATATATATATATATATATATATATATATATATATATATATATATATATATATATATATATATATATATATATAAAATTGCACGAAAAGTGCTTTTATGTTATATTTGTCAATACATCTGTGAATGCAAATCATTTTCTCTTTGTAGCCCCAACGAAAGAAATCTGTCAAAAACAGCTACATATCTTCAGTAATTCGCCTCCCTACAATGATTTAATGACAGTATCTCTTTGAAACCATATTACTTTCATGATAAACTACTGCTTGTCGCTTCATGTGCAATGCACGAGTCGCACCTGCATGAAAATCATAGATGAAAAGCATAGTTCCATAGTATCATAATAGTAACATTACTGCGAACAGAGTGTGCCGGATATTGGACTCGGTGAGATGCCTCACCCACTGCCATTATAATATTAGGCAGTGCAATTATTACACCACACGTTATCTAAGGTGGGGGTGTGTGATCAAATGCATTATGCAATATATGTTGTCATGTCGTTGACAATGATTGAAATAAACTCCCAATAGCCAATTGTTACGGTTTGGTGCTCAGGTGTTACTGTATATATAATCCTGTTGAGGAAACCAATAGACTACGGTAACACCCCAGGGGTGGACCGTTTTGATAACCAAGTCAGAATAAGAACAAACTACAGTTTTGAGGATAATATATATATAAGATCAAGGCTTTATTTGGGTAAAGTTAAATAGAATTAAATACGGTTTTACATAGGCAATGTCAGACAGCTTGTAGCATTTTGACGTTTATATTTACAAGAGAAGCAATTAGCTTAATTAAGAGTAGCGCCAATGCTCTCACATTAAACACAAACAAGGTGATATGGGTACCAATAATGGGGGTGGCTGTTCGCCTCCCTAAAATAATAACAAGTATTGAGGGAAACAAATACCAATGTTGGGGGTGGCTATCGGCCTCCAAACCAGCGCAACACCTGCAAATGATCAAAGTACCCAAAATTACCCTCACACTTTAAATCCTAAGAAAAAACCGTTGGGAGTGAATCCCAACTACATACAACTATAGTAAATCTCATATGGGAAAGTTATATAATTCACTGACAAATATTGCCCGTGTTAGGGGTTGTTTCCACCACCTAACCACAACACAGGCTCACCTTTCTAGTGACGTAACAATCAGTCAAAGTTTCACGACACAATTCAGACACGTCTTCTACGGTCCGAGACTAAAATGGAACTGGCGCCTAAACTCCAAAAGGACGCTATCCGCACTATTTTTACAATGTCAACATTCAAATACAAACTTTAAGTTATCAGTTAAAAGTGAGACAGCCTAACATGCAATTACAACTTAAAGTAAAGACACAGGCGAAACAGGCTGCACTATTTGATAATCCGTGGAAGGAGAAACCAAACCGGTGTGACCTGGTTTAGCCTGTTCACAGACATCTAAATGCGCAGCCAACATAACCGGATGTTAACATTCATGAATATAGAAAGCGAAACTATATTCACTGAGCAACATCTACGATATGATGGGTAGGCTAGGAGTACCAACGAGACCCCTTCTCGTTCCACTACAACTAGTATACCAGGTCGCGTCAAAATAGACCGATAAGGATATAGACACCATATAAATGTTTGACTTTCGCACGTACATACATACATGCATATATGCATACATACATACATGTATACATACTTATATACATACATACATAAATACATATATACATACATACATATATACACATACATACATACATACGTGCATACATGCATATATGCATACATACATACATGTATACATACATACATACATACATACATACATGCATACATACACAAACATGTATACAGACATGCATACACACATACATACATCATACATACATACATACATACATACATATACATACATACATACATACAGACATACATACATACATACATACATACATACATACATACATACATACAGACATACATACACATACACATACATACATACATACATACATACATACATACATACATACATACATACATACATACATACATACATACAGACAGACATACATACATACAGACATACATACATACATACATACATACATACATACATACATACATACATACATACATACATACATACATACATACATACATACACATACATACATACATACATACATACATACATACATACATACAGACATACATACATACATACATACATACATACATACATACATACATACATACAATACATACATACATACATGCATACATACAACATACATACATACATACCTACAAACATACTCACATGCATACACACATACATACATACATACAGACACATACATACATACATACATACATACATACATACATACATACATACATACATACATACATACATACATACATACATACAGACATACATACATATACATACATACATACATACATACATACATACATACATACATACATACATACAGACATACATACATACATACATACATACATACATACATACATACATACATACATACATACATACATACATACATACATACATTACATACATACAGACACATACATACATACATACATACATACATACATACATACATACATACATACATACATACATACATACATACATACATACATACAGACAGATACATACATACAGACATACATACATACAGACATTCATACAGACATACATACATACATACATACAGACATACATACAGACAGACATACAGACATACAGACATACATACATACATACATACATACACATACATACATACATACATACATACATACATACATACATACATACATACATACATACATACATACATACATACATACATACATACATACATACATACATACATACATACATACATACATACATACATACATACATACATACATACATACATACATACATACATGCATACATACATACATACATACATACAACTCTCTAGCAACTATTTTGGGGGTTTATTTGTTTGGGGGCGGGGACATATCATCATTTTGGTGGTAAAATGTTGCCATTAATGAACACGGCAAGCTAGAATGTTGGGTTCCCCCTACGCATTCTTCTGCCTGGTTTGTCATTATTTTTTAAGACACTCTTGATTAACTGTAGTATTAACATAAGTTTATCTGCTTTACCGGCCTCAAGTGAAAAATATTGCGGACCGTACCAGCTTCATCCTTTGCATCTGGCACTCTACCTTAAAGATCTATTGCATAAGCAGTGGTCATCCTAGGGGCCAATGCGCGCTCCTACTCCTCCGTGTAGAAATGGCCTGGGCAAAATAGTTGCCGTCGAAATCAAACGAACCCCTACACTGACCATTATGGGAACTCATTGAGTTTTCATTTTGTAGGGATTTTGCGCATCATCCAATCGTGCCCGTTGTCCGATGCCACAAAACTGGCTTGTTCTAGTTTCACCAACGTTTAACAGCACAGGTACTGACAAAACTAACCACCAAAGTGGTCGTGGCTATTGACACAATATAACATATTTTTTTCGAGCAATATCGACCATGTGAAAATAGATTGCAGGAGTAGTAAATGATAAAATTTCGACAATGATGTAAGATGTGGCGTGCACCAAAGAAGCATGTCTAATAAAATAAATGTTGACGGGAATTAAACGGTGTATTTTCGTCGTGTAGGCACCGAAAAGGCTTTGTTGTGCATTGCGTATCTTCTATGCATAAATATACTCTCCTGCTTTTTATGTTCTCAAGAAAATGTGTGGATAGCAATATGCTATCACCCATGTTTTCAAACGTGGTTGCTAAGCAAACCCACAAAAGTTACCAAGTCACTCTGGTGACAATTCTTTTTATCGCAAGTCTGTTTTTTGGAAGTAACAACCGTATAAAACACCCTAATTGGTCTCTGGCCATATTTGTGTTACGTTCTAAACAGTAAATTAAATTGTGTGATTACCATATTTAAAGTTATTTGGACGTTCTAAAAAGTCGTATTCCTAACTGCAAGACAATTAGTGTGCCGAAACTCTGTGATGCACCAACGGTACATAAAACACTGCCTTTAAAAGGCATGCCTTAGCTGATCGAAATCCTCATATTGTTCATAAATTGGTAAGATGCTACGCTTCTCCGGTTCATAATTTGGTGCCACTAACGCATTGCAACAACATGCACAGCGTTGTAGTACTTTCACCTGATGCTGGGTTTCAGCCGCAGCTTAGCAGTACCTGTACATGTATCTGCCAAACTGACAAACGGATAAAGTGCAGATCACCATAATTCCATTACTTTAATTTGTTGAATACATGTTATTGTAAAAGCAAAACGTACGTAAACTAACAAGACGTAAATCAGTAAATTATCATTACCACCTGTCGTCAGGTGACGTGAGCCACGATATGCTGACATATCAATTACATCTTTCAATGCTATTTATACTTATCAAAGGGCTGACGTAATTTGGGATTTTTTCGGGCGTCCATTAGCAACAAAAAATTCATAAAAAAGTAGGTTTTGTATACGTGCCTCCACTTTCTGGATTATTTGCAATATTGCCTCAGTTGTGTTCCACTAGCGACTATTGATCGCGATTGTCCGTATGTTTGTAATGGAGTGGGTGAGTGAATTATTGATTCAATGAGTGAGTAAGTGAGTGAGTAAGTGAGTGAGTAAGTGAGTGAGTAAGTGAGTGTGTGTGTGTGATTGAGTGAGTGAGTGAGTGAGTGAGTGAGTGAGTGAGTGAGTGAGTGAGTGAGTAAGTGAGTAAGTGAGTAAGTGAGTGAGTGAGTGAGTGAGTGAGTGAGTGAGTGAGTGAGTGAGTGAGTGAGTGAGTGAGTGAGTGAGTGAGTGAGTGAGTGAGTGAGTGAGTGAGTGAGTGAGTGAGTGAGTGAGTGAGTGAGTGAGTGAGTGAGTGAGTGAGTGAGTGAGTGAGTGGGTGAGTGATAGACCGGAGTATCCAGGTTCCTCGTAGGTGGTTTCTAATATCTTCACAGTAACATTTACGTCATTTTTTGCGATGATGAGGGATAAATTAGCCTTACCTATGGTGATCATATTAGTTCACCTAACTCCATCCCAATTTGTTGGTATGTCAATTAAAGCGATACATCACGAAATACTTCTAGCGGTTTCATCTCCATCCTTATGCTGTTATCTAGGGTAACCACGAGTGTACCTAGGTCATGTTATGGAAACGTTGATAGAAAACGGTACTACCCGGTAACATGCACCGTGATCAGTCTACGTGCACAGAGGTCTGTGAAGGGGGTCGTCACAGGTTTGGTACATTAATGATTCACAATTGATATTCACCTGCTGTTGATTATTAGATATTGCTTTAATAAATGACACAAAAGCACGCAGAATGGAATGTGGACAATAATTCACCGTGTCCGGGGTCCACCATCAATAGGCTACTACAGATTGCTCTTTGCACAAAAAACTTGCAATGAAACTCTGAGTTCCACCATGTGCTTGTTATCAATATCAGGCCATATGTCTGTCCTGCTAGATCATACATTTGTATGTCATCTGATAACATAGTTTTGTTATACATGCTAAATGGTAGTAAAACCAAGCATTAGCTCCGCATTTTACAGTGAGATAAAAACAAACTGGCCGTCGTTCGGCTGCAACTATGATTCAAAAGGTAATACAGTAAACCCTTCTACTGCTATTGCACAGAAGTTGATGCGGTTGCAGTTTTGATTTGTACGGCTATGTAACGGTATGCCTGTTCTAGGCTCCAAGCAATAATGAAAACAAAGAACTCTTTACTATCGCAAGCGTTGCATATGCTGGTCCTGTCCACAAATACGGAACATAGTTTGTTCGTTCCTGTGAGTGATAAGTCATTGGGGCATCTTGAATTTCTTGAATACGCAGACAAACTCCTCCAGAACACTCTGTCGGCGATGGCTAATAAAAGTTGACTCGATGACAAGTTCGCCCACGCCTAGACGTTGTCATACCAGGTCATTAGTTGCCGACATTGCTTTTGGCCGCTTAAAACTACGCCTTGCATTATGGTCTTACACAAGCCGTCGTGATGCATCCCATGTCCGAACCACTGGAGCTTTATCCTAGATAGGAGAGTTTCCTGCCTCCCCATGAGCCTTTCGACTTCGCTCCTGATGGATTTGTTGGTCTTGTGCTCCAAAATGGAGATACGAAGGAACCGCCTGAATTCGTCGTTCTGTGTCCGCGTGAAGCGTCCATGTTTCGCTTGGGTATAGGAGGATGGATAAAACCAATGACTTGTCCAGCCTGAGCTTTATTTTGAAGCTGACGTTACAATTCCACGCCCTTTGCAATCTGGCCATCGATGCTGTGACTGCGGCTATCGGTATGCGGACTTCTGTTTTACAGGTGCAATATGTCGACAGGATAATTCCCATGTACTTGATGCTGGACAGATCATCCCGTTTTTCCCGTTCATACTGACGCTGACACTGGCGTTATCTGTTCTGTTTACCATCTCATTGGATATCGCTGTGCTTATTTCCATACCAAATGCACCAGCTACTGTAAATAGTTTATGTGTGAGTTCCTGCAGCTCGTTGTTACCGCTTGCCATGAGATTGATGTAAACCGCCAAACGTAAATTACAGCTAGGTCTGCCACCTATGGATATAGTAGTGGTGTGGTCGCTGGGAGTTTCTTTCCAGACACAGGTTGAAAAGGGTTAGGGAGAGTACGCACCCTTGTCGCCGTTTTGACGAATTCCCCATATGGTTGTTTAAGAGAACGGTACTAGTGGCGTTGTCGTAGGGACCCTGGATGGTCTGTCCGAGACCCTTTCCATGCCGAATTATCTTGGGGCATGTCAGAGGCATTGTGCCATACCCGATTGAATGCATCTTTGAAGTCGATAAAATTGTGGAACGTTGTCCATTTCGGGTGACTTGCCAGCTTTCACGTTTAGTGTAACTACCTCAACCTACTTTTTCAGAAATGGCGGGCTACCCTTGTCATCCATGGAACACGAATCGGCTTGCAGCAGCGAGGTGTCTGGATGGCATTCGTGATTATATGGGCCCTCACAGTAGTTGAACCACCTATTTTGCACATCATCGCTGTCTGTAAGCAACTTTCCGTTTAAATCATTTATTACTGCGGGTCTTGGCTGGCTGGTTTTAGTGAGAGATGGGAGAGTACTGTTGGCCTTTCAGCTGTCGCCTGTTACCGTGCCTTTTTCAATGGCGCTGCGTCGTTCCTTTGTCCAATTACTTGTTTCATGCATTTTTACTCATGAACCGCGCACCTGATTCACGGAATATTTATACGTAAATTATCCATAAATTAGACGAAATACACCGGTCTTTCTGTCGCAACTTCGAAGAAACAATCTTGCCGTCATGAAGCGTGTTCTGCCAGTTAAGGCGCTCCACATTATCATTATTTTTGCATTTGGTATTTTCACACAACAAACCTGTGAAGGTCACAATTAATGTTCCTATGAAAACATTTGAAATGTCACGTCCAATAGTCACATCTGATGAAGATGTGCCAGATTTCTGCAGCGTGCGTGGCAATGCATAAAAACAATAATTGCTGTACAGCATCAATTTATGTCCAGTACGTACGCTTTTCCATTACCAATTTTCTTGCTGTTAAATGGCATACATTTTAGTTGCCACTGAATAAGATAGATGATGTTCACGGTTACAACGTGCATAATCCTGCATTGCATGCCTCTTGGCTATGTAAAATGAAACTATGAGTCAACTATAGATTATGCACCACATGCTGCAAAGCTGCATTAGTCTAAATCAATATCCTGAATGAAGTTGAAGAGAGAAAAAGAAGGAACGAGAGATATGGAAAGAGAGCGAGAGAGAAAGAGAGAGCGAGAGAGAGAGAGCGAAATGGAGGGGGTGGGAGGAAAGGATGCCCACCATTTTATTAAATGCCCAGGGTCGTGGCAAATGCCGTCGTAGGCTATGCAGCAAAGCGCTCCGTCTCTAACTCATAATTAGCTTTGAATGTCGACAACAGCAATGCGATTTTAACGCTTATCCGCCCATATTGCTTTCATGATGAAAGTTTCACAATGTTAGCTTTAAAAATATATTTTTCCAGCGCCTCTCTTCATAATGGCATGTTTATTCCATGCTATTCAATTTTTCGATCTCCGAAATATGTGGTGGCATGCATGTATGGGCTATGTTAATTACTGGCTCGTAATGGACCCAAACCTGTGCCGAGCTTAATACTTGTGAGGGTAACGTAGAGGTTAATACAAGTTTTCAGTTTAGCTTAAAAAGGATTATGTTGGCTAGAATACTAGTTCAAGACAATATTCCATTAATAAAAGCAGCTTCGTTGACATGTGTTCATGCGTGCGCATTTATCAGCCAATAGTGAAGGTATCACAGTCAGCCAAATCACGCTCCTTAACATCAGGATCTTCTGCTATTTAATTACTACACTTATCATTGTCGCGCCGTTCATTAAAGGCGCATATTCTCGGTAGTCGTCACTAGCCACACTAAGACACACAGTAAAAGCTATTAAGTCAATTGGCAAGAATTGTCTGATTTCTTACCAGTCTGTGCATAAAGCGGTAGAAAACATTTACCGTTTAAAAACATTGATTAAATGCAATGTTGGATTACTTATTATTTGAAATAAATGTTGCATTTCGGCCAATCAGAACAACAACCATGTTTGTCAATTCAAAAACGAAAAATGAAAAATCTATGATATACCGCTGCATACCTGTGTTGATTCATAACAAGAACATCCTCAATTGAATATATTATTATTATTCCGAAGGAGGACAATGATATCAACGATGCGATAGTGGCGGATATATTGAAACAACAGAGACTGCTGCTATTTGCATTACAGTTTAGAAGCCAACCTACAGAAGTCGTTCAATATTAAGCTTGCAGCACTATCAACATATTTTTCAATGCTTATTTTAATACATGATGAGGCTTAAGTGGCGAATAATTTAAAAAGCACAAAAGCTTGTGACAAAAAAATTAATAGGTCACATTTTTTACGCCGTAGTGTAAAACGAATGAAATAATAAATAATCACGCAATTTAATAATCAATTAATGCGTTTTTGGATAAAATACTCTGACCACCCCCGCCCACTTTTCCTTATTTAATAAACGATGGATTGTACGATCATTGCGTTACCTGCGATGTCAGATGGTGTCAAAATGCATACTTGTATAATGCCATATTGCATTACCCAACCTGGTTATCTTAATGTGAACGGCTAACTTTGCATGGTAATTCTCTTTCATAAGCATTCAAGCCTACTAGCTGGTAACGTATGCGCGAGTATGCATAAAGCAGTTGCGTTTAAAAGGACTTCATCAACCAAATCGGGATGTATGACGATAGTTTTAGTGTTACCAAACGGTGGGAGTTGCTGTGTCGTCGAGGTCGCTTGGATTGGATAATATAGCATAGTTCCTTGTCTTGCAACTGCTATTGAAACAAACTCCACTTTAAATGTTTCATGTTATTGTTCGGGTTGGGTCGTGAACATGCATACAATTATGTACTAATAAAACATGGCAGCGAGGCAAATATGACTGTTTAGTAATAAATTCGAAATCAAATATTATAATTGATATCAAACTCGTCGTATGTGAACCCTTCAACAAATGGGAGAAGGAGAGATGGAATCACTAAAACTACCGTGTTGCCGTTAGAAACTCAAGCACTCGCAATACGATCCTAATTAAACCTAAGCATATACTACCGTCGCATCTGCTACTCGTTGTGATTATGCTTACAAGACCGGCTCTACACTCTGACCATCACTAATTAACTGCCTGTGTGTTTGATTCTAACTTAGTACCCCTATATAGATAATAGAAATAACAATGTTGTACTGTTGTAGGAAACGATTTTTGAGTGCATTTGCTGATAGTTGTTCCTACTGCATTACCCGCCCCCCTTTCCCCCCTACCCCCCTATCATGAAATTCCATCCATTCAATTAGCGTCGTTACGTTCCTGTACCTATATTGGTTACTACCTTTATAAAGAGCTTATTTGTATTTCTAAAGATGAAAACAAAATTAAGTATTTTATGAAATTGATAAAATATCTGGAAAGTCTATTTAACGAGCTTAGTGCAACCTGGTTCGCTGCAAAATCGAGCCTGCAATAATGCAGTTAGTTTGCGTAAGTGTAGCTGAGGGACATGAATCCCCGATTATTCCCCTGTACACTTATGAAAATTTACTTGCGTTGTGTACGTCTGGGAAAGCCCTATCAGACAGTGCCGGTCGCTCGTACGTTTTAAAAGACTTTGAGCCTTGAGAGCCTTGCCTGATGTGGCAATATGCACAATCAAAAGAGTAGATCGTCTCTTCTACCTTGCACATCAAATATGTAATATTATTAAAAATTTCTAAGCATCACCATGAACCATTTTCCATACAATTATAGGACAAATAACTACCCTCTCTCTAGTGCCTTTTCGTACTGCGCATTTTATGAGTAGAAACTATCAGTTCAGTATTGTGGAGAAGGCGCTCCGACATTAATCATTTTTAGTTGGTAGCGTGTTTTCGGGTTAAAGGAATAAACCAACTTTAGTGCCATGATACGAAATTGAGTAGAGTTGCGTCAGTTGAACTGCTCCTGGCACGGGACTGACATTTACAGGATCACCTCATCAGTCCGTGAGTCTGGATCGTGATCGTGGGACATCGACATTTTCAGAATGATGCTCGAATCGACCGTGCACAATGTATACCACCCTTCTAGTTGTCATAATTCTTACAAACCTCACACATATCGTGTATCATTTTAGAGAAGATATACCATCGACATGGAACCTTGTTTTGCGAGGAGACGAAGCTGGTCATTACTCCATACACCATCGTTAAAGTATTATAAGGCTGATTAACCCCATGCGTCATGTAAAGCGTTGTCAAACAGAACAGTATTCATTTTGAGCGGCCCGCGTGCTGTGTCGCTGTTTGTCTTTAAAGTGCCTGTCATACGGTTATAGGTACTTCGCTGAAATCAATTCATAATGTGATCAATAAACTCAAACCGGTCCAATAACCGTCGCATCTGATCAGTTAAGGCCAAAATTTGATAAAATGTCAGTTCAAATTAGCGCGCCCGGCAAAACGTTGCGGCAGCCATTATCTAGGTCAACCATGCGTGTGGTAAGGTAAGGGAGGCCGTTCTCAGAGACGCACGGAGTTCCCCGTTGTTTACATTGTCGGAGTTCGTCTCTCGTTTTGGGGATTTTGGATAGTTTTTAGCCATCTTGTGACCGCCTGAACGCGATGGTTAATGGTTGTTGTGTTAGGGGGCTGGTCGCGTACCAATCGGTACGGCGTGAGCTTGTTCAGGTTTCCTGATAAGGACGATTTAAAAAAACAATGGATTGTGCAATAGGCACTTTAAGTGAGCTGTTTATACTAGCTTGGCAAATTGCTAGAATCCGGCCTGGGAGGCGCGAACGAGCGGACGGGGGGGGGGGGGGGGGGCTTTAAGGGGGAATTCTAGCCCGTCCAAATCGACGACTCACCCGTCCAATGGCTGAATACTCTGCTTGACGCCTCACTCGCGTCTTAATAGTTAGCTGGCGAGAAAATCTCTAATTTTGTTCGTATCATCTAGCGATTGTCAATCACCCACCATAAGGCGTAATCAGTGGGTAAATGACCGCGTTATTTCTGATAATCAATTACCTGCAATATTAATTGATAGGGCGTGGCCAGTATGCCTAACTATGACAATCATTGGTGGAGACATGTCTGTAATGACCACCAGCAGCTGTGAGAATGTGAATGAAGTACAAATCATGTAGGCATGTAAAGCCCATGGGGGGAATATTACATATATAGGCTACACTGGTGGTCAACTGTTTGGAACCTACCTCTTAACCCAACCATATTGTGGTAGACCTCCTGAATTCGCTCGCTTAGTTACATATTAAATTCCACTTTTGTTACACAGAGTAGACACGTTGATTTTTGTTCAGGAAATCTGATTGCATTTCATGGGACTTTATTCACAAATTGCATATATGACATTGAATCACATGCAGAGCTGAGATACCAGAAAAGCAGTAAAGAGGGTGTAATATTCAGCCAGTCACTAACAATCGGCGGAAGCCAACAAGATGCTACGCATTACACTGTTGATGGTGATGAAGTTGGATAC
>CM067344.1:37558992-37713992 GCA_034190875.2 Urechis unicinctus | reverse complement strand
AATTGTCGGGAATTCAGCAACTCGTACTAGCGGTCTCTCTAAGGCAGTGGAGAAGTTCAATATCAGTTAATGTGATCCCATGTCCATATATACTACTGCCTATTGCATACCAATCACTGCGCATCATTACCCGTCATATGAATATCAGCAGTTGCACTGATTTATGCTTATTGCTATGCATAAGGTTGTTACACCTTTCAATCTAACCTGGATGATTTGGGAAGAGACGAGCAGGCTGTTTGCAAAGAATGCATACAGTACAGAAGCTGAACGGAATATGGACTACATGCAGTAGAGGCACTAAACCCAGATGACTGCGTTGGCTTTTCATCTGTGCTGACTCTTCCTCCACCTCTGCTGCTAACATGGAATATTACAAGTATTTACAAAGGTACAAAATCACAGCGAACAATCTGAATAGTTATGCATATTGTACACTCCTGCCGATTCTAGGTATGCGTTCAACGGTTTATAGCCCTCATCTGCATTAAGCTATCAACATTCAATGTTTTCTATTGTTTAGGCGGATATCTTACCGTAAGGTATTTTTACAGCTCCAACAGCTTACATTGTCCATCCAGATGGGTTTATGTGCCCCAATTCCAATACGCCGTGGCTTTATTTTACCTTTTTTTTGTGTTGGGGTACCCGAACATTTAGCAGCTGTCAGTGGTAGGAGAGTTAAATGTAAATATTTTGAAACATGGTAGTAGACACCTTTATAACTACATGGGTGAAGAAATTTCATGGTAAGAAATTTCTTCACAGATTTTAGCAATATTCCCTAACTAAATAAGAACATATAAAGAATAAAATGCATAAGCGGGGAAGAAATCGAATAAAGGGCCAAAAGCGTAAGACCATGTGTGTATTTATTATAGAAATGGGTTGAGTGCAAATATGAGAGTTGATGAATGAGTGCATGGATTAGAGGAATGTGTAGGTGAGTGAGTAAACTCCTTGGGAACATGAGAATGACACTTATTATTTCATTAATATATACCTACCATAAAGAACGCAACGTCTAAGTCAAATAGTATCAAGCTCTTTAGCGAGAATTGGATGGCAAATCAGCTCTGTTCAAACACCACATAATTCGCATAAACCCCATATTATCAACAAGATAATTAGCTGAGGCCCCAGGATATGTGTCCACAATTTTCTTTTCATCAACTTATCCTTATTATCATAAAATCATCCGCCGTCGAGTAAAACGCTACACTGTTTTGGTTCGTCCTCGTCACACTATTTGTTTTTGCTAACAGTTTGTCCTTCCGACGGAGGATGGAGAGAGAAGAAGTGTAATGAGCTTGCCTGTGTATTTTTTCTTGGGCCTAGACTGATTCCCGGGTTTCTGGGGTAAAGTCCTAAAATATAATATGCGGATACATGTATTTCACAGAATGCCATGATCTACTTTTCTATTTATCACCGCTAAGTGGTTCTTTGTCTACTAAAAGCTAACAATTAAAAGTGCATAAGGTCCAAGATGTTGTTTTGACAGCTCCACAAATCTTTAGATTGCACAGGAAATATCTATCGGTTCCATTTGATATTGCTGTTTCGAGCTACGTATTTTGGAAGGAGGGGTTAACGATCTTGCTACTAGCGTTAATATGATCAGTCTATGCATCAGATCAAAGTATAAGTGTGCACGCTGCAGTACATTAACAAATGTGAGAGGTAATAAGAAGATTTTTCAATAACATTGAAAGATAATTAGGCGTGGCCCACTCTCTGACAAATTCAACTGTCACACATTCTCGTCACTCGATGCACTATGCTGGATTGGATGGCTGTCCATGTGTTACAGATAGGTTTCAGGTGGATCTTTATCACACTAGTCTGGTAAGACACATGTTAGAAATGTACGACAAGAGCAAAAATGCGAGATTCTTGGTCGATGTATACGGTTCTATCGTGCGATTGTCCAAAATACCCAAAATTAAAGAATTACAAATTGTATCGTCATGCTGCTTATAGGCGACTGCACAGCATAACTACCACATATACATTAAGTACGAATTGCAGTCTGAATATATCAATACTCATCCACACTTGGTACTTCACCTGGGTTTTGAGCGCGCATTTCGGTCAATTTTACTACGCTATAACATTAAACATTTATTCGATAGTCATAAATATTTTTTAATGAACTCCGTCGATTCCCTTGCGCTGAACAAAATCTAATTGCATTACATTGTTACTCTTACCGAGCTACACATGGTAGACTTATTCCGTCCGAGGGAGGATGTTTGTCCTTGTCTATTACATTTCGCCAATAATGTTTTAACATATAAATAAAACTGCTCTTTTATTTAAATCAGATTATCACTCAAGCACATTGAGCGATCCGGTTACTCCAGCATACTCATCCATTTTCCTCAAATTCCTATATTAATTAAGTAGATAGTGCCTATAGGTGGGGCCTATTTTCTTAGAAGGGTCTGGAGTTAACTCAATATTCAACATAATAGCTGTTCGTATGCTCACGTTGTCCTTTCGGAGCTCATCATAGTACGTAATATAATATCTCCAGCATTGGCTGCGCGGAAAAGAATACATATCGCGCTACTGAGTTGAGGAATAAAATCATATCGTATGACATGAAATGATGATATTGCCTTTATATATGATCGAGTCATCTTTACGTTTCATTCCCTATTATGTACGACCAAATCTCAGTTTGATATCTGGTCATCTTCTGTTAAACCTTAGACGAAACGGGTTAGGTCTGTGAAGGGCAGTATTCTTTACAACTGAAGTCTGAACTAGACGCTATATGTTTAATATTTTGTGGAATACATAGCTTCAATAGCGCATTATTGTGGGTGGAAAACCACGAACATCACAAGAACAATTACATTCATTCTCAGAATGTGTTTGTATTCAGGGCCACACAAATATCTTATATGGCATATTTCGATGTCTCCCGGTCGTTAGTGAGACACTCATCTATGCATACATGCCCTTTCATGGCTGAGATGGTCGGGTAATCGAAACAATACCAGCTCACGGCTACAGAAGACGGTTTTAATGGTCTTGGACAATATAGAATGACGGATCTTGGTTTGACGGCAACAAACTAATCCACTATTGAGAGAGTTAAATAGCATTGCCCCATGCAAAATACGATTACTTCCCAGGCAGAAATTCTTGTCGACTGTAGTTTTAAGTTGCCTATCAGCCTGGCCATGATCTATTCATGCATATATACATCCAATAATATGCGTCCCAATTGTGCAGTCACTTCACGAATTAATAATATAGCAGTGGATCCTTTAAGTGTATCAATGTAAAGTGTGCTGAATTAAATAGCATCAGCAAACGCAGGCAATATCAATAAAGTAGCAACAAGCTTTAATGTACTGAATAATTCCAAAGAATATATTGACAAACAGAACAAATGTCTGCTCTAGCAAATGTTTTAATTTGGTTATTGCAGCTCTTATTATCTTAATTTCAATTGTGAGGATGGTGGCGGAAGAAGTATTGGTTTCGTGGTTCTATGCTTTTCCAAAAACGAAGTAATCAATGACAATAAAAAATTCAACGGTTGTCAGTATGTTTATCCAGGTCATCCAGATTTGTCACCAGCTCGGTCAAATGACCATTACGTGTATTTAAAACATAAAACAGCGCACGGGGCATCATTAACGCTTTTTGGTCGAAGCATTTTAAATTGAACATCATTGTTTCAATGTAAAGTTGTTGCCTGCTACGCGTTAGTGAAATTATCCCCACATGCTCACTCGCCACCAGCCATTTGCATAAGGCCCTCCTCACACAAACTATGACATTTATTTGCCATGGACTAGATGCCATTACATTAAGGGTTGTCAGGTGCAGTCTTCCTTTGGCTATGATATAGTTCATGAACATTCGAGAACGTGACGTCTATAAGAGATGTTGTAAGGGTAGACTGGCTGCATTATTTTATTTCATCTGCTTGCGCAATGATAATTAGTCGTAGACCTTCATGATTGCGAACCTGTAATGCAATAGGTATAAAGAAATGATGGTTCTACTGGCAGTACATCAAGTGTCACGGAGAAAAAGGAACTGCTAGAGAGTCATTCGCCTCCCTACAATGATATAACGACAGTATCTCTTTGAAATCCTATTACTTTCGTGATAAACTACTTTGTGTCGCTTCATGTGCTATGTTAAAGTCGAACCTGTATACACATTTCTTCTTGTAACACTAATGTATCCTCTGCATCGATGGTTTGCTCTAGCTGGGTACCCCATGAAACAAATCCCACCATCATTTTTAACTCGTGCCACACTAAGAACGACATAAGTGTAGAAGTTGTGTTGATTACTAACTAGCGACTACCAGCATGGGAAGGTTGAAAAGCACTGGTCGAAATAAAAACGAAACGACAGCCAAGTGTGTCTTTAAAACCAACTGGATAATATCAACACTTGACTGTGTCGAACGTGGCAGGTGTGTTACTGAAATTAGCAAATATTATATTTAGAAAGTAACATAATATCAACATTACTGCGAACTGAGTCAGCCGGATATTAGACGCCTCCATCACTTCCATTATCACATTAGGCAGTGCAGTCTTAGGTAGGGGTGTGAGATCAAACGTTATGCAATATGCAATATCCGGAATCTTGTCGTAGGAATTATGATATATAGCCTGATGTACGATTGGCAAAAATTAACACATCTGTGGTAAGGATTTAATATCCCGCAAGACTGAGCAGTTTCCTGTATTGTACTGCAGTTAGTAATCTAGCCACGGCGCTACCGTCCGTGATAGCAGCTATTGATTTAATAAGGCTGATATATATGCGAGCCTGACGTGATGTGCGTTGAGGCATTGGTGTGTATAATAACAGGAAAGGGGGGGTTAAATCTGCTTTTTACATGCTCACAGTTAAAAGGCCCATGGGAAAAACGTTCAAATGGGCATACCTTTTCCTATCAGATATCTGTCTTTGACTGATGCGCCTCAGGCGTAATATTTTGTATCGAATTAAGAATAACCAGGCTTTTTGCAGCATATTTATGTGTGGATTACCCTGCGTATTGTTATGTTCCACAACGCTTAGTGTTTCACCAAATATGTTTGATACAATTTATCTTGGCTCAATGCAAATCACCAAACAATCTCATATGGATAGATATGTATGATAACACCTCGTTTAAATGCACACTCAGTCCTCAGGAAAAATATGGCTACTCGACTTACAGTTCAACGCTGTTTATCAGTGGCTTGGGGTTATTTGGATGAGCTGTTTGTTAACTCTCATAATGTTGATGCTTCGGGATAGATATCAATCGCACGGCTGTTTCTCAAGTTACTATGGCCATATTCTCTTTAAAACAGTTTTCTGTGGCGCTGCATGAACTACACACACCAGTATATACTCGTTCATGGTCGAGTATCCTTGTTTCGGCTAACGCAGGTAATAGCATCGTTCTAATGCATTATTTGGTTGAAATTATGTGGTGTGTTCAAACAAGCACGCTATAGTATATTTGCGTCCGTGATTTACGCGTAACAAACACATGACCTTTACGTGCTAAGGACGGTTGTGATTTGGATCTTTTATCATAATAGCATTGTAAAGGGGAAAGACACAAACTTTTGTGTTTTGATTAATCGGTGTACTTTGCACACATCATTCCATTCGGGAAAAATATGGCTGATATGAAGACGCTTGTAGAGAGCACATGAATTCATCTGAATCTATGTGATATACGGTGACCGATGTACATGTATATGGTGAGATAGCTGTATTAACCGACAGAATGGAATGCTATTGATGTATAACATTTATAACTCACACTGTAGGCATAAAACAGCGAATATGAACTTATTACAATACAACGAGGCCATAACATTCTTTTGTCTTGGTCGTTTGGTGATATTAGATACTTCCTTTTTCTTCACACGTACCATTTTTAGGCAAGTCATATGCCAGGCTCCTACATTTAATCTCCAAGCAACATGTTAAAAACAGCAGGCGAACATTTACCCGAAAATAGCTGTTAGCTGACAATATTAAAAATGTGTCGGATTTATACATAGTCTATTGTTGGTTAGGTAAGTGTTGACTACATTTCTGTAAACTTCGCATTATAAACCATTCCTTCTTTTATTACTAGTGTACTAATACAATAAAACGCTCAATTTAAATGATGTCAACTTAAGAAAGCTGTTGTCATCCCAAAACGACCGAAACAATTATGATGGCAGATTTAAAAGAGCACAAGATAAGGAAATGTCAATGGCAGGTATGAGGCCACTAAAGTAAAAGGCGAGTATATCTGGTGGAGGCATGGTATGGCTGAGATAAGATAAACAAATGAAGACGTAGTGATATGGTGGCTGCGTGCTGTGGCGGCCGTAACAATGCAAACTGAACTTGTGGTGATATAGCCGTGGTGTGGCATGGCTGAGTTGCTAACTTCAAAATGCCGGTTAATGCTGGGTGATGTGTAAGATTTCATGAGGTCCCAAAAAGTAATCGTTATCTCTTCATACCTAATTTGTGTTGTGAAGGTGAGCTGATCGTTATACGATTAAAGGTGTATGCATGCCTAAAATATAAATTAACTGGAACACATTAAAGATAATCGATGTCAGCTTACCCACTGTGATAGATCAAAACCAGTTAATTTAGCAGTAAGCAACTGTATACAGCTGGCAGAGTGCTTGTAAATGGTCCGTAATACGATATTAACCCAACCTTCCATGACCATGATACAATAAAACACTATCCAAATATTGCTCATCACCTTTGCCAAATCCGAGTGAGTGGGTGAGTGAGTGAGTGAGCGAGCTGGTGAGTGAGTGAGTGAGTGAGTAGAGTGAGTGTAGGTAGGTGAGTGAGTGAGTGAGTGAGTGAGTGAGTGAGTGAGTGAGTGAGTGAGTGAGTGAGTGAGTGAGTGTGGTTAGTGAGTGAGTGAGTGAGTGAGTGAGTGAGTGAGTGAGTGAGTGAGTGAGTGAGTGAGTGAATGGGTGAATGAGTGATTGAGTGAGAAGGTAGGTGAGTGAGTGAGTGAGAGACTAAGTGAGTGAATGAGTGAGTGAGTGAGTGAGTGAGTGAGTGAGTGAATGTGAGTGAAGTGAGTGAGTGAGTGAGTGAGTGAGTGAGTGAGTGAGTGAGTGAGTGAGTGAGTGAGTGAGTGAGTGAGTGAGTGAGTGAGTGAGTGAGTGAGTGAGTGAGTGAGTGAGCGAGGAATGAACCGGAGTATCCGGGCTCCTCATTTGTGGCTCCTAATATCTTAACAGGAACATTTGTGACATTGTTTGCGATGATGCAGGATAAATTATTCTTACCTATGGTGATTTTATCACTTGACCTGACTCCAACTAAAACCTGATGGTATGTCATTTTAAGCGGTACATCAAGAAATACTTGCATTACAGTCAACTTCTAGCGGTTTGATCTCCATCCTTATGCTGTTATCTAGGGTAACCATGAGTGTACCTAGGTCATGTTACGGAAACGTTGATAGAAAACGGTACTATCCGGTAACATGCCCCGTGAACAGTCCAAGTGCACAGAGGTCTGTGAAAGGGGTCGTCCCAGGCTCGATGCATTAATGATTCACAATTGATATTCTGCGCCTGCTGTTGATTATCCGATATTGCTTCACTGAGTGACAAAAATGCACTAAGAATTGAATGTGAACAATAACTCACCGTTTCCATACTCCAACGTCGAAAGCCTAGATTGCTCTTTCCGTAACAATTTCGATGAATCTCAAAATTCCACCATGTCATCGTGTAATTTGATTTAGTAATATATATTAGGACCGCATCATACCGTGAGAGAAACAAACTGACCGTCGTTTGGTTGCAGCTAGGATTCAAAAGTTAACACTGAGCACCTCTCTATCGTAATTGCATAGAAATTTATGCGGTTGCTGTTTGTTGTGTACTGTTGTGTAACGATGTGCTTGTTCGGGGGTTTCATACAGTATGTCATTAGGTAATATGTTCTGGAACTAGCTTTGAATATACTGACCCAGTCCACATTTAATGGCACAGCCTATAATTTGCATGTGGTATTTTCACACAACTAATCCATGAAGGTCACAACTAATGTTACTATGAAAACATTTGAAATGTCACGTCCAATAGTCATATCCGATGAAAATGTCCCATATTTCTCCAGGATGCGTGGCAATGCATAGCAGCAATCATTGCTGTACTTCTACAGCGCTCGCGTATGCCTAATGCATACGTTTTTCCATTACGAGTTGCCTTGCTGTTTCGGTATTTGCGACAAAATGCCATATATTCTAGTAACCACAGGATAAGATAGATGATGTTCACGGTTACAACGTGTACATTCCTTGATTGTATGTCTCTGGCTTATGTTAAATCAAAGCATTAGCCAAGTATATATAAAGAACCACACACTGCGATGCTTAAATCAATCCCCTTAATTAAGTAGGAGTTGGAGCCTATGCATAAAGCGGTAGAAAAAGATCACCATTTTTAAACTGCATTTTTCATCACATTTGATGAAATGCAATGTTGGATTACATGTGCTAATTATTTACAAATACATATTGCATTTCGGCCAATTAGACAACCAGGGTTGTCGGTTTGGTAATAAGAATCAATTATATATCATTTCCCCGTTCGGACATTCTCTGATAAATACATTATCATCATTCTTTAGGTAGAAAGATCAGCAAACTAGTTACACAAATTTGTCAGGGAGTGCAATTATATCAACGATGCAGTAGCGGCAGAAACATTTAAGCTACAGAGGCTGCTGCTAGTAGAGCTCATGAGAATATTATCAATCATCTCCTTCGACCATTCAGTTTTGTGCAAAGCTATTATAATGCATGACAATGCTGAAACGGAGAATGTCTTAAAGAGAACAAATACCGGTGCCCACACCACAAGAGTGATTAAAACAAGTCACATTAATGAGGCCGTATTATAAACACCCTGGATGAATTCGTTGATGGTTTAAATACTCATATCATCTACTCTGCATTTAATTTCATGAGCTATTCAGAATGATCTTATATTGGGCCACTGAGTGCTCGAGTATAGATACATTAACCATATGTGGTGTATGACGAAATTATCGACACATTATAACTTTTGGTGTTATCGAACTGTGGGGGTTTTCTATGGAGTCGCAGTCACTTCAATGGGTTATATAGCATAGTTCTCTGTCTCACATGTGCTCTTGAAACAAACTACAATAAATATATGTAATTTAACGGTTAATGGAGTCGGTTAAACAATGCACGAGCGCAGGCAAATTCATATGCAACATCATTCAATGTGTCATGATGTTGCCTCAGAGGACAAAACAAATTTATCTCCCAGGACGATATGTGTATAAACTGATATTATTTAGCTATAAATTATGTTGGCCTTGGATTATGCTGATGAGGTATGTATGCAAACTGGTATAACGTAAATGCTTCCGGAATAGAGTTGAATCTCCCGATTAACGCTACCATGGCCATGTTCTTGTTAAGGTAATATTAGTTCGACTGAAGATCGATTTGTCAAAGCAACTATTGCGTGTATTGAAAATATTGCTTGCTTTGGGATTCTGCAATAATCCGATCAATGCCGATGTACTAATTCCAAATTAATTTAAGACTGGATATGCAATATCCAAATATGACTGTATAGCAATAACTATAACTATAATAATCGATATCGAATTTGTCCTATATGAACTCTTCAACAAATGGAAGAAGAACCGAAGGAATAATAAAGAGCACCAGGGGCTGTTGCGAGCTCTCGAATTCTCGTGACGTTGCGCCACGCATAACAACCAGGCCCTTGCAATACAATCAAGCAGTGATTAAACCAAAGCCTATGGAGCCGGCACATCTGCTCCTCGTTGTGATGGTGCTTACTAGACCGGCACACTATAACCATCACGAATGACCTATATGTGACCAATCATATAGCAATGTTCGGTTCCTGTATCTATATTGAATACTATAAAGCGTTTATTGGGATTCCTGAAGATGCCCAATTAAACAATTTCTTTAACGGTTCTTAAGTAACTAATCTGTATACATCAGTCATGCATGCAGCTATTGAACAAATCCCATTGCAAATTGTTATTTAGACCAAAAAGGACCATGCGACAGCGCATGTATTGTGTTCAGCCTTAGGCAGATTTGAATCCTCGCAGAGGTCAAATGGCATGAAAATGCAACAATGTTCATCCCCACTCAATGCTTCCGCCACACGACATTTGGATATACCACAGCGATATTTACTGTTTAGTATAGATATACATAAAGCCTCTACCAAGATATCGCAAAATCGTTTGATTTCACATTAATATGATTGTGATATTGTCTTATTATTGGCATTTTCTGACCTTAATTACAAATTGTCACGGCATCTGGTTAACTGCAGTTCGCTGTTTCACAACCTATATTTATCAGCTACTTATTGGAAATAAACACATCACAGGCAAGCGGATCTGGTAATTTTAACTTTGGTGACATTAATTGTATCAAGAACCTTGCTTTGTGAGGACATGTCTTTGCATGGGGCATTCACTAGTGTCATTTTAAAGTGACACTAGTATGACTGAACTGTGTGATGTCACCTAATTGACACAAAGCAGTCAATTTCGTCTGGGTAAATGGCTTTCATCATCAGTGATTTAAACCACTAAACCAAATTCGAGTGACATGAGTTCGATGACATCATATGCACAAATGTATTTTCACGATGCGAGTTCTATTGGTAATATCTCGGCAACCAGTTATGACATCTCAGTCATACTAGTGTCAAAATGCGCCACAAATCATCTTCGAAATTAGATGACAACACAAATTTGAATTTGCATGTCAGTGGCCTTTTGGAGTCCACGTGGAAAATCTAGTCAAAAACTGGCGAAATATAAAACTGTGGCGTAATAAGTCGACAAAGATTAGGCAATATTTAAATTTTTTTCTCTTTCAGGTGCATTCCCTCTTAGACGGTTGGCTAGTACAGACATTAACATCAAGCCTCGGTGAACCCAGACTCTTCACTACACTTTCTGCACAGTAAACAAAGAAATGGACAATTTAAGCTACATAATTTCATACAACACATCGTACAACTGACTTTCATTCCTTATTGTGTATCATTGAATCCAAATACTTCCAAGTAATTAGCCAATGGTGAACCTACCGACAGTTAGTTTGCAGAGTGCAATTTTCTCAAAGCTGGCTTTGTCACCTCTTGACCCTTTCATGTTAAGCTTGCACTGAAGGGCATTAGTGATAAATCTGCAAGCAATATGTCTGAATGAATACAATTGGTGCATGAACATGTCTTAAACATTGCCAATGCAGACAAAATGCATATGTGAAAGTTGTTTGGATCATGGATGAACACATCATATACATCTACAGAGTGAGAGAGAATCTCATCACACCTGCTTGTCAAATTGTTATCATCATATCCCGGACACTGCTACCACCAATTTCATACACTTCTGAAACTGGCACAAAAATGTGACATTTGCCACCCAAAATGCGTTTGAATTAACTGGCAAATATAAATTGTTCACCTGCTTGTCAAAGTATTCTTTTACATATATAAAAACTGATTATTTATGCAAAACTAAAAAGTCATAATCACCCAGTAATAGCAAAGTAAATGACCACAAAACCACAAGGAATAATTCAAAAGCATGGTAGTTGAATTGGGTGTAACAGTCATTCCACACAATACAGTATATGATAATATGGAGATATCTTTGTGGAAAATATTTCATTGCTGTTTATTAGATCTGACGCCCAGTATTCCTTAACAAAACTGCAATTTTACATACCCACGAATTCTTTCTCTGTTGTCCATCAACTGCTCATTGAAATGTTGAAGTTCCTCAGTGCTGTTCATCTGCACAGCTTCAGGAAGCTGTTTGTCACTAACGGCCAGCTCTCTCCTCTCCTGCCTGTTTAGTATATCCCTGATTTGAGGAGATGTAGGCAGCGCTTCTGAAAACCTGTGCACACGCAAATTATGCAGTGTTCAATAACTATGCTGCTGACTACAAACTTGTAAATAATTCCAAAAAGATACTTCCTTTCTCAATAGCAGCATTATAATAAAGTAAATATTTAAAGAGTAAAATATTCACAAAAGTGCACTTATGTTAAAGGAAAACGATCATTGCTCAACCGACGAATGCCATAATGAGTGAATGATGAGCGATGATGACTATGCGAAATGGATTGACAGATGAACGATGACTGTGAGATAGACTGACAGATGACGATGACTGTGAGATGGAGGGACAGATGAACGATGGCGTGTGTATAAGATGGTTGTGGTGTATTACGGAGAAAGCCTCCCAATACGCACGAGGCGTGCCTATAGCCAATTCCGCTTCAACGACTGGCACTTTGCTGAGAGCGATAATAGAGGTTTCAAGCACCAATGAGCATAAAATTATAAACCATGAAATTATATACGGCAAGCAATTTTTGCACAACCACTTGAGTAAACTTATTTTCATTAAAAGAATAACATCGATAGCACCAAAAGTTGTGAAACTCACTATATCTTGTCATATCTAGCACATGCCTAGCTGGGGCTGTCAGGTTTACATATGCCCATATTTCTGGTATAAACTGAAAAAAAGAATATAAAAATAATAATTTACAAATGGTTCCTAAAATTATCCGTCTTTTTCACGTGTTTTTGACACATCTATTCCACGTGATTAAATAGTCGTTGAATCCACGTGTATATCACGTGAAAGTTCGTGAATCCACCACTTCACCAAAAATACACATGATTTCCACGTGGATTCCACGTGTTGTGCCCACTGGGCATGATTTCCATTACACTTTTCGATAACTTGAAAATGTTCGCTGAATGTTCTGGAATAAATATTTTGATATGTGATAATAGAATGGCACCAATGTATCAATTTTTTGTATCACGTGCCGCACAATTGTACGGTAATATTGTTTGCTCATGTATTCGATATACTCACGACACTCGAGATTTTGCCAGCTCTCGTAAATCCAATTCTTAATCAAGAGAATTTGTGTATGAATAAATTTATCAAGGAGTAAGGGTGTGGAAAGGATTCGATGCAGTCACTTGGGGAATAGAGCATCCTAGTGCATAAAACATTGATCATAATTTGGGGAATAAAGCGTACAAATGCAATATTGGACGAAATAGGTAACTAGTGGTTACTACATATGAGAACACGTGAACGAGTTAGTGAGTGAGTGAGTGAGTGTGTGTGAGTGAGTTAGTGAGTTAGTTATTTATTTAGTTAGTTAGTTAGTTAGTGAGTGAGTGAGTGAGTGAGTGAGTGAATGAGTGAGTGAGTGAGTGAGTGAGTGAGTGAGTGTGTGAGTGAGTGAGTGAGTGAGTGATTATGCCAGTCAGCCTATCCAACTTTATTTCTGACTCACAATTTTTAATCAAATTGAGCTACATAATGACTATTCCTTATACGTGTACAAGGCACAAATAACCCTTGCTACAGCGTGCAAGTCAGCTCGAGGTGATCAAGCTTATTTATGTCCTATACAGAACCAAGCATACCTACCTATGGAAGATATCGAAACCACATATATAAATATGCTCAATGCCTTGCCACACCTGTCTTCAAAAAGATCGAAGGAAGTCAGCTGTTCTCAAATCCCCAGATGGACAACATGCAAAATATCTACAGAGCAGCATAAGTGATAAGAAAACGCAAACTTTACCAAGGCATTCTAGGATACAAACACCATACAGGTCGCAAGTGTCATCCATGACGTTCCAGTTCAACTGTATACCACGATCCGCTGAAGACTTAAAGGAGGACCACAGTTGTTAACAGAGCACCACTCATGGTGAGCCAGAACATCATGTATGGATTCAAATCCAACCGACAGGTAAACTACAAGCCAAGAAAAAGATCAGCATCTTTCAGGCCACCCCATGCACGAGAAAACCCACATGTCCTTGGGCTGGCTCTGACTGTTCATCATGTCACCCGTAACACGATGCTGATGGATCATCTCAGTGCACATGAATGCTGTGTTCCTAATGGCCGTACCCTGCTAATGGAAACAGCTATGGCCGATGCTGTTGTGCAAAACATCCGAGAGTTCCCAGGTCTGTATATACCACCATTCTTGAAGAAGGATGCCTTTGTGTTCTTAGCAGTAGATAACACAGACTTTTCAGAGGACACTGCTGACGGGAAATGAACGATTACTGCTGTATACCAGAAGGCTGAGGTTCATGGAGAACCATTTACAACACCCTTGAAGATAGGTAATGTCTAGAGTATATATATATATATATCACTCCATACCATATAGATATGCTGCACTGTGACAAGCCAAAACCACAGCTTGCCAAGAGAACAGTCTACGTTGTCGCCAGCAAGGGAATTTCAGTATCCTTCCAGCTGACACAACTAGGATGAATTGTTGCTACTGCTTTATCCAGAATGGAAGCAGGGGAACTGCGCAATATTCCAGGCTGGGCAGGATACAGTTTACTGTTGTCTGAAAGCAACCCTCTGACCAAGGTCGGAGGCCTGACACTACTCCCAGGTGGCACCCTGCTGACTGTGATAAACAAGAAATGCTTTTGAGAAACCTGGTTGTTGGTGAAGATCACCCCAGTGTCATTTCATTTGACACGGCTCGTTATGACAACTGCTAGATGCCAGGCATGACCTAACACCAACAATTGTCCCACGACTGGGAGAGCTACATGGCTGGCTGCCCTCCGCGCTCTTGGTGTCTCCATGGAGAACGCCGGCATTGATGATGTTTGTTCATATGTAGCTTTCTATGGAAGAGGAGTTATTCAAAAACAACCTACAACTGAAAGAGGTCTGTCTGAAGTCAACAGAGGACAATGAAGCTGCCTGTTTGGAAGGAAAAGCAACCTGCCTGCAAGTCATATAAAGATGTAATCAGTTCTCTGCAGATGCTTTGAAGAGATGCAGAAGTGAAACGATATTATGTTTGCCACTCTGGTTAGCTTCGTTTATGCAGCCTACTCCCCCAAAAGGCATCTACATCAAGACCATTTCCGAACTGCAATGGCATATCTTCTGCAAACAAGCTAATTCCTACCCAAGGAGCTCTAACACAACATGATAGTGACGAGGACACACAGAACAAGTATGAAACTGATGATGGCGATGATGGCGATGATATGTAAAGTCTTGAACGTCTTGAATGCCTTAAAGATTAAACACATTTCTCTCGTGAGGAACATGTTAGTTCATAACGGACGTTACCTTAGTGGGACGTTCATGTCTGATCACTTATATGATATTCATTTAAGTTTATGGATGAATCTAGCTTGTTGTTTTGATACCATTGGATTCCTTGGCCCTGAAAATAGCAGTTTAGATGTCGAAATAAAAGCTCGATAAGCTGCGATATTGAAGAAAACCTTTTTAACGGCAGCGATTTTGTAAAATCCAACATGGCGGCCATATAAGACTTGGGGAAAAAGTTTCATACTCTACACAGAAACGACATTTAATAGTGAACCAGACTATACCTGCGATATTGGTTGAATGGGCGTGGTGAATATGCTCACTTAGTCTTCTAGCAATGACGATCAATGCAAGTGATAACGTAACTTGTCACTCGGTGGCATATACTGGATGTAATGGCCACCAGCAGCTGTGAGAATATGAACGAAAAATCAATCTCAAAAGCGCTGGCGCCTTTGTAGGGAATATAACATGTATATGCTATACTGGTGGTCAACTGTTTACAACTTACCGCTAAACACAACTATAGTGTGGTAGAACTACAGAATTCGCTTACCATATGTAAATCTCCAACTTTGATTTAAAGAGTAGACACGTTGAAAATTTTACAAGAAGATATCTTAATGCTAGATATGTCTTATTTCATTTTATGAGACTTTATGGTCAAATTGTTGTCTACCTGGCGCTAGAGTCCCTTTATATAACATTGAAGCATGGTAGTGCAGATACAGCACAATAGCAGTAACGTGGGTGTAAAAAGGAGCCCAACACTTACAATCGACGATACCAGCGACCATGCTGCGCATGACACTGGTGATGGTGATGAAGTTGGCCACGCCGACGAAATAGTATGCGTCATCTGCCACCTGATTAAAGGTGCACCTGTCATATATAATTAATTATCGTATGCACGTATAATCACGAGAATGACGTAAGAGAGAAATGATGTCCTTGATTGAATACGATGTTGAATAGCAAAGCATACCACACCCACAGAGCTGCTCGTGGGGTATTATATCGCAAATTTGCATTGCCAAGATACTACGTCATCATTGCTTGCCTCCTACATGCCTTCCATGTTCGCCAAAATTCAAAATATTTTGGCCTCAATTGTACTCATTTCGATAGGTATGAGCATGCCAGTAACACCCACAAGGCGACATGCATGTAGGTTCCAACATTGCCCAGAACGACCAGTCATCTAAAATGTAATATATATTTAACAGTGTTTTGGCATAACGGCAAAGTAGACGGCAAAGAAACATTCGACAGTCTGATGTAAAATGGCAGTACCCACTCAACCGTCATCATCGTTGGTTTGCAGCCCAGTCCGGAAACGGGCTTATGCAATGTGGAATTTGGCATATAAGGAGGGCTTTCAAATCATCCTCATCCACCAGCGCATCGATTTCTCCTCAATGATGACAGTGACGTAAATCTTCAATTTTTTCCATTACATTTGATAACCTATATTAATGCAAATTGTTTTTCCATGGACTACGTCTGTAGCGGAATGGTCTAACCAAATAGCGGTTAATTAACTCGAATGGCGCTGACATACAATTTAGCATTTACTCCAACAACTATCTCCTTCCCCTTAATTATATGCTGAATTATGCATTGGAAAAGGCGATAACAATTGGTCTCTGTACAAATTGATATTTGACCTATTGATAGGGCATAGGTGCTATCCTATGCGTGACATGCTATTTCTGGTATTTATTGCTTATCCGTCGATCATTCAGGGGTGAGTGTTCCCCAACGCTTTTCGTCACATATTTAGGCTACTTTGGGCAATTGCACGCCAGGGTATATGGTAATGGTGTCAAGTTATGTGCACTGTAGGCATTCTGGTTTTACCATATACGGCTATTTCATGCCATCAGCTCAAAGACTAAAACGATATCCCAGCGTCTGTTATGCCGAATGCAAGTCGCGCCGTTTGCAGTGATAAACAGTGCAACAATATGGTGGCAAACTACGCCATCAACCCAGCATGTATTATGTTCAACAATATATATTAATATAACCAAAGCTCGACTGGATTTGACATTCAGTCGCTCAACAGCTGCCGGTGCACTCGATTCAACTTCGTTAATTATCGCATGAACACTATAATCTCAGCAATGATGAAATTTGCTGTTTTATGTCAAATAACAGCAAATCGGCACGTACCGTATAGCTTAATGATAAAAAAATGGTTGTTGAAACAACAATTATATTGGTACAATTTTAATTTCGACGACTGCTTCTAGGAATAGCGGAGCTATGTCCTTAATGAGTCAAACTGAAAAGTCACGTTGATTCAATTCTAGCGGACTTCAAATGCACAAGATATAATAATTTGTAACAACTTGATGTATCGTTTGCGGATCTCACGCTTATGTGTGAGGTCGACATTGTTTGTTCGCACAGTCCAATTATTTTCTTTTCCTCTTCATATATGGTATTGTGTTAAATAAATAAGGAGTACACGGTTAAGGGTTAACGGCGATGACAGTATGAAAGAACACAAGGACCGATGCGAAATTACATCAGTAACATGGAGAGGTTGTTGTACTTAACTGCAAGGCGCCAATTTTGCGTCTCAAGAAACCTGAGCAACATCCAATATAATATATTTTACATGTCACCGTGAATGCATGATCTGCGCTGCATGGCAGCATGGCTAAGGATTATTCAGATAGCTGGGTCGTGGAGATGTTTCCAACTCCAGCTCTACACGGGTAACAGATACCACTCAACGTCTGCATTGCGATGAATGCGATTCAAAGCTATGATAAATTGGCGTATGTGCACTGAGCGTCAAATCGTACAACAACACGATTCTGTCGTTGCTCTCGTCTAACACTATCCTCGGCATCTTGGTTAGATGTTGTTTACCCTCTATAGTGTAACAGCAGAGGTCACAGATATGGTAGGCGCTGACAATCATGTGAAGCATCATAACCGAAAGAAGTTGTGAGTTTGCAATGATGTTACATACTATGAAGCAATGTTTTTTTAATGATGTGGATTGTGGCCAAAAGATCAGGCTAGCTAGATATTGTACGTCATTACCATCGGCAGATGTCAGGTCAATGAGTAGCTTAACAATGTGACCATGATTAATTTCAAAGGGCTTGCACTGTGTTGACGCCTGGAATGAATTAGGCTCGAATTGGTGCCGGTAATACGTTCTTTGTTCGGATCATCAGTAAAAATCTGGCTCCTTAGCTGTATTTTGCATCGCAGAAACATCAATGCAGCAGTGTTTATCAAGATGTATATGATTATACTGAAAATTCCGCATAAAGCATCAACACGAGACGTAATGAACTGGCCAATTATCAATGCTGTTAAAGCAAATTTTAGCCAACAAATAAATATATGGTTTCACTGGCATCAACTACACATATGACATAGAAGCTATTTCATCGGTCGTTCTTCCCTTGTTATTGTGCTACTACTGCGTGCCGTTTTATGATACAGCGATGTTTTTAGTTTTATTGAAAAATTGGAATAAACCGCATGTGGATAGAATCGTTCACAATCATCATCACTTCCCCACTGTCAATTGCCTCTTCCAGCCTCTTGTAAAAGGCCCTCATAACAATAACAATGAACGTGAAATGACGTGGACTAGATGTCATGTTATGACAACTTGTCAGGTGCAGGCTTGATCAGAAATGGAAATAATGTTGCTGTATGATTCTTTCAAGGAAAATTTGTAGTACTCATCTACTCACCAAATGTAATGTACCCTATTTTGTACAATTTCAGCGTTTATTTATCTGGCTGCTTGCATGTTCCCCGGACGTCTTGGGCAGCTACTTGGCCACAAGCGTGATTAGGATTTGTTATCATGCAAGGCATGGCGAAATCCGCAAAGAAAAGTGTATATAGTAATCAAGCGACCATGATTGCAGGTTTTGACTTGAATGGTGCTGATTTATAAACACGCCTGGAGTGATGTGCACTGGAGCTTAGCTGTGCGTAACCACGCGGGATATTTAACCCGGCTTATTTACCTGTTCACAGAAACAACTCACGTGGCAAGATCACGAAGGTTTTATCTGATTTTTATCATTTACGCAATGCTTTTCAAACCTTATTATCCGCTCTTACCAACTGAATATTAAAGGTTGTGAAGCCTAGAGGTAAGACGATGCATATGTCGACTCATGAAGTGAAATGATAGAGTACAGGGTAACGCTCTCTCAATTCCGCTTATTAAATATTACACGGCTTCTTAAGACGGATTTGCCCTCGCACATCTGCTACTATAAAATATTGAGACACATGATTACTTTATAAGAGGGAAAGGTATTGCTCAACTTATAAGATACCCTTTCTGCAGTCTTACCATCCAAATATGCAGATATTCCGATTCTAGATTAACATCTTAAGCTATTTTCCATGGGCTACATGCTGTATACATTTCATTTATTCGATATTGCACCGGCGACTACATACCTTCTCATGTTATTGTTCTGTAGTGTGCGGATATGCGTACACTGATACCTGATTACAAAAGAATTAGGGAACAGGTCCTTTAGGGCCCCCGCAGTTTCCGGCTGGGTCTGCCTCCAATCCCTCCAGTGTTTGTATATAAATATATATATATATATATTATAATATATATATATATATATATATATATATATATATATATATATATATATATATATATATATATATATATATATATATATATATATATATATATATATATATATATATATATATATATATATATATATATATATATATATATATATTTAAATATATCTTGGTTATTTTGTTATCAGATCATTATAATGATGCTTGAATGAATACTTTCCGCCGTTGATGCTATTTATTGACTGTGTTATTTGATCCAGATCTGCGTATATTCACGTAACCAGCAACCGTTTTGTTCATTGATTGTAAGCTCCAGAAGGCGCCATCTACGATATTATGTGAAGTGACATTGCCATTGCTGTTGGATACTCTACATACCTATTAGGTTCACTGGATATATCCCTAACAAAACTGATGTTATATATATTGCGTCGCTTGAAACGCAGAACTTTGCGTAGTAATGGGGGACATTTGGCTGGTTTTTGTCTCGTTTGAGGTTTTTCGCTGTCAATACACATCTTCGCTGCCACCGTGTGATCAAAGATGTAATCCACCAGCTTATCAGCTTGGAATAGCAATTTCTTTTGTGCTAAGAAAATCTCTAACTTGGATATCTTATAGCGTTAGAAATCTTCTAGCCAAAGAATACAAGCATATTATATATCGAAAAAATACCCCAACAGCTGAGTTCGGTGTCAATTCTGATGATAATGGGCAAACAGATGCGAATCTAAACAGCAAAGTGTTGAATTTCAGAATATCAGAGCTTAGTGTCATACACAGAAGAGAGAGTGGATTTGCAGACATAATCCATTGCAGGCTAGGGTCACATTCGTTCAATACCTTGACACATTTACAATAACGTCATAAATGAAGAGATTGTATTATCCAGGATCACACAAGACACATCAAGGCGCATCGATACAAGCTTTCGAGTGGTTGTACCTTATAATGATCAGCGCATGAAGGACATGCCGCGTGGTAATATTGCGCGTCCATAAGCGAAACTATTCTGCTGAATGTTGGAAAACCATATTTGATAAATGTTAGAGGTCGTATTTCATCCAGTGTCATAGGTCGTGATTATGTGGTCATCATTTTGGATTTATAGAATAGCAGTGGTTTCCCTCAAACGCGTCTAAATATAATGTGCTGACTTAGGTGCTCCTCATGTGCGACTCCGACTGGTGTCATAACCTTCGTAGTATAACCAGCAATTACAAAAATATCGGAATGTCTAAATAGCAATGCATGAAAAGGAATATAAATGATGTTGCTGTCTGATGCAAAATGTTTTAGCTACATCGATCATACTCATTTACAAATCAGGCAATCAATCATTCCCTTCTCTGTTCACATGATAGAATGCATATTCTTATTGCTGCTTACATGTTCCTAAACTTTTGGTATATAAGTGGTGAGGATGTGTTATCACACAACACTAAGCAGTTTATTACCCATCTAGCCACCGCTAGACGGTCCATGATAGCAACCAGTGAATGAATGAGCCTGATATATATGCCAAGTGTGTGGCGCGTTGGGGCAATGGTGTGTATAATTTCAAGGAATATATAAAAACCTGCTTATTCACCTTTGCGCATAAACATATATATATATATATATATATATATATATATATATATATATATATATATATATATATATATATATATATATATATATATATATATATATATATATATATATATATATATATATATATATATATATATATTATGTCAGTGTGTGTGTATGTTTGTGTGTGTATAGATATTTGTAAATCTATATATAAATACATGTTCATTATCGTTGTGCATCATGCTTCGCAACATTTATTTACTGTCCTCTTCTTTTGTCGGAACAGCTGCTTAAAGTCTCCAACAGCATGTCAGGTAAACATGAGCGGCGACGGATTCCGGAATTATGATTGTGACGCTCCGTTTCATCAACCAACTCCAAGAATTAACCAAGCCCGGGCCTTGAAGCCATCACTACAGAGGCGAGGCTCTAACTAGACGCTATAACGACAATCGGTCGAGTATTGTGTCTAGAAATATTCGCCGTTTCGAAACACTTATAGGTGTCGCACGTTGGACTGGAACCCACATTCTACTGGCTAAAGGCTGACGAACTTTTCTTCTGCTGAGACATAAGCTGCGGAAAAGGCTCAAATTCAACTACTTGCTTCGGCCATAGGTAACAGAATCAGTTGTATCGTTGCTCTCTGGTAAGTCCAATAAGCTTATTCATCCTATGGCATTTCTCGCAACATTTCTCACACTTTATGTATAGGTGTTTAGTATTATTCGGGCCCTAGTACTAACAGAAATAAGTTTATACAGAAACTTACCTAGCTTGATTTAGCGTTAATTCCTGACAGTTCCCTTTGAACCAGTGTGTTCGTTCTCGTCTGAGGCTAAACTAATTGTCGGAAAACTGGGGCACATGGTGATAAAGTAGGGTGCAGATTGCGCAATCATTATATGTAACACCTGTGCAGATTTATATGAATGGGCACTTGGATTTGTTGCGTCATTTATCAAGCCGAGCAACACTGCGCCTGACCAAAGATCCCAAGACTTCCATACCTGATCACGTCTATTTTGTACTTGGACTAGTTGACCGTTGTAGTTGATAACGGCAGTAGACCGATTCGGCATCATTAGACTACAATACAAGTCTGGATATTAAGCTTATGTTTCTTAAACATGCCCGTGATTTTGACAGCTTTTGTTGGTCGAAACCTATACATAAGGATCACCTGTTGGAAAAAAACATTATAGAGAGAGCAAATGGTGAATGTGTTAGACATTTGTTGGATCAACAGATGCACTATGAAAATCATTTAAGAGCGGTCGCGTGTGAACGAGCCATAGAGTGAGAAGATTTAGGGAATAAAGGGCATGTGTGCTTGAGAAATAGGTGCGACACAAGTGTGAGAGGTGGTGGATGCGTGAATGGAGTAGGTGAGTGAGTAAACCTCTAATCGTGAACAAGGGAAAGCATATGACGCTATCTATTCGCACAAACAGCGTCGATGTAGTTTTCCATTGATATATACTTACCCTAAGCAACGCAACGTCAGAGCCGTCCTTTGTTATTAGCGCCTTTTATCTTGAGGCAATGTGCTGGCACACGACAAATGATAGCAAATTGTTGCGTCATTAAATGTTATGAGAATTTCTTCTCTACAGTGTTGTTGAACAATCGGATGACCTTGCTAGGGCTGGAGCATAGCAAATGGGAAGATATGTCGCCGCTCGGTGCGACCTGGCGGCTTTGCTGGCTTGAATGTATAACAGGCAAGTTAAATATACATATTTTTCCATTTAAGCCCAGCATGGCGCTTAAGCATTATTCATCTCTGCAGTGGCGTAAGACAGGAATATCTTTAAATGGGCGTAGACTCGCATAATGTGACTTACCCTGAACCCCCTTCTCATATTGTAAACATTGAGATATAGGTTGGCATCAAAGCGAAGTCGGATTATTCTATATTACAAAAGCTGGAGAAATAGAAGCCCACAGGAACATATCATCTTTGTCGCAAAATCAAAGCATACATGTTTGCAAGCAGATAAAAGAATATCAATCCGATATGCTTGATATTGCAGTATCATGACACAAATAACCGCATGATATTATTGTTGTATATTCATTAATACTAAGGCTCATCGAGTGAGGTACAGCCAATTGTAGTGGGGATCATCCATTAAACACTTGACACTCTCGTGTTATTATCTACTATCAGTACCGTAAATGAGGAGCTAGCACCTATACTACTCACAATGTAGAATACTCAGAGCCACTAACTGGTTCCGGTTCAAAATAACATATATGAGTCTCATTAAAGTATTAGCCCATAACAGGCAAGTTTTTGATTACGGCCAGTCATTCTAAAATAAAAAATAAATAAATAGAAGCAGGTCAGCTCAATAAGGTCAATATAGGCTAAACGAGTTTAGTAATAGAGCCATGCAGCAGTGCGTCAATTGAGATGAATGCCATGCCATCCATTGAGGAGGTATTACAGCACATAACATGTGATCAATGTGTAATGGTGGCCTTGGTGTGTTTCGATGGGAAAGCTGACGTATTCATAAAGCTGCTACTCCCGATTCGTCGACCAGTATATTTTAGTTACAGTTACGTATCGGATAACTACTATGTGCAGTTGTTTTTGTCTTTGATGCAATATAGCATCGTCATACCGGAAGGAGGTGGAGGTCATATAAATCTCCTCTCTCAGGTATGGTACGATAGATTAGCATTGTTTGGACATTAAACCTGTTTGTTAGCTCCATATGCGTACTGCATGCATAACTTCGATGGTTTTCTGGGTTACTGCGGCTACGTTCTCGATTAGTTTATCGATGGAGACACAAAACGAAATCAGTTTAAACCGACATACAATACCAGTACATACTTAACAATTCATAACCGCTTGATGGTTCTTTGTACACTTAAAGCCAACAACACATAAAATCGGTGATCTTGTTTGCACAGCTCCATAAATCGTTAAATTGCACTGAAAATATCGAGCGGCTTGCTAGAGTATTGTGGTTTTGAGGCAAATATTAGGAAAGGATATTGGATTTTGGAAGGACATTTGTTGTGGTGCTCAAAAGAAGAGCGTTCATTCTATCTTAAAAGAAATACCTGAAACATCCCATATAATATACACATATACTAAACAAAGTATGGCGATGCATTTTCGTCAAACAATATCTTTAACAGGGTGATGTTATTTGTTTTATGCGGTATTCGCTTGTATGCTAGGCTACAAACGGAGATTGGGGATATTATTAGTAAATGCTTTGTAAACCTCATAATATGTAAGGTACTGCATAAACGTCGGCAAACGAAAATAGTAAATACAGAATGGGCGATTCTACTCTAGAAATGTGTCGAAATTAAGGGATATAGGTGTCATAATTGACCAGTTCTTCAAATCTCACAAACAACGCCTGCAGCAGCCGTCAAGACAGACATAGTTCTCAGGATGACAAGGCGAACATTCAATAGTTGATTTAATGAAGTATATTTTACTTTGCAATACACTTGTACGGCCCACTTTAGACTACTCATTTCAGGCGGGGTCGCAAATACCTTGAACATCACATAAACATATTTTAAGGGTTAAGAAACGAGGTGCAAAGCACGAAACCGATATGTCATATTTAAGTTATGAACAAAGATTGCGCTTTTTGGGGCTGACATCTCTTCAAACACGACGCCTACGAAGAGATCGCATTATATTCGATCGATTAAATCCTATTAGTGAAGTTTGATGTTTAGCTTCACAGCGCTGAGGACGAATTGACTAATTGATAAGATAGTATGCATTGTGAAGTATCAACCATAATCAGCGTCGTCCACATGAGTAGCCATATTATATCTTATGTAATTCATATCGTAATAAGCGTCGTCAGCCAATATGGAGTCATTATACCTAGATCCAACTCAAGTATCTACTCAAACGCGTAGGCAAGCCCCTTTTGTAATAGCTGACGCCCAATCAGAAACATCCACACTTGCTAGCGATGCCACACTTGTATAAATACATCCGCATTTCCAGATGTTAAACACACTCTTAATTCAGGCAATGCAATGGTCACCGTGTTACGGACTAAGTTGGAAGGCCAACTCAAAACGACGTTATAGAAGAGATCGCGGAAGTGCGTCTCATCTCTAACCGACAAGCGTTACCTTTTATATACCACAATATATATACTGACACTCGGACTTATAAGGTACGGAATCTGTATCCCTACCTGCTTACAGAAATAAAAATAAACTCATCATGCCGTCACATCCCAACAAAGCAAAATTGCAACCGTGTCATACAGCAGCGCCACTACAGGTACTCACAGCGTAGCCTATGCATACTTCTCATATGATAAGCAGTCAAGTATTCTTGGCAGTTTTTTTTACATAATCATTGTCACATCGGATATTGCGGGAGCATATGGTCGTAAATCGACAAATAGCATTAAACTAACATTCTGCTATGTAAATGCTGCGTTTCTATCGACCAGTTTGTATCGCTTACATATTTCGAACGATTTGATTGTTATTTCTATTTGCCACAGACCTTAAAATAAGATGATCTTAAAAACCTGACATGTTGGTTGATAAAAACCGGAACCATTTTCATTAATCACGCATATGACGCATGACAGTAAGCAGGCTTCGTTCGCTATTACATAATTGCGCAACTTGATAATCAAACCACACAAAAAACACAGGATGATGTAGAGTTTATAAATTTCAATGATGTGTTTGAAGTACCACAGGGACGCAGTATTTTGCATTTATTCCTCGAGTATTTAGATAAATCAGAAGAGAGAATCACCATTGAAAAACGTCGGAAGTCACTACTCAGACAAGCATCAATGCTATTTCAAATCACTTGTGCGAGTCATGCACAACTTCTTCGATAGATTTTACGCTGCTATCAATGTCTGTTAGGATTATATAACAGTACTGTTTCATAGCCTCGATGCGGCCACTTGATTACATGGCGATATGATATGTAACGATATCTTGCGTAGGACTTTTTGATTCTCATATTACCCATCGTGACGATGTGTTCAAAGTGGATTGGTCGTAATATGTAATATACCAGCTCAGAAATAAGAACTCCTCTATTCATATTAATGTGTAAATAATCGCAAACACTGATGCAAATGGCATCGGATATAATGATAAGTAGCCTTATTAAGAATCCTTGACCTCTGTACCAAGCAACTACAGTGTTTTCATTCTGCATCTATCATCAATCGATGTCGAAATCAAAATTGTTGCTACTGTATTTATGATAATAGCCTCTTATATAACTTTTGAGATGCCTTCATCTGTTACAACAATGTTGTGACCAAGTCAGCAGGTTCCATCCCAGATACGATCCTATTATTGTCCTCCATGCTCTCGACCAAAGAGGTACAAAGAGGAGAGTCGCGTTGCAACTAGGCGTTGACAGTTTATAGCAACCAGGCAGCATACCAAAGGTTTGCATGTATTGGGGCTTGCATATTTAAATACTCCACAGCAAATACCATCAGAATTATTGGCACGCATTTTTTCCTGCAATATTGCGGCAGAACAAAATACCTACGATTCAACAATCACATTTTGTTCTTAATTACCCCCATTTATTCATTCTTAACTACACCGTATACAATATAAAGCAATTTCATAACATAGCAGACCACATACTTGCATCAAATTGTGTTGTGTTAGGCGCGTTAATTGTCCTCTATAAAACAAATAATTTAATTAGACAATGCAGTGTGTAGGACGAGTTTGTTTCCTTAAATGTAATTTGATGGTTGAGATGGTCGGTAAATCTAAACAATGCAAGCTCATATCTTAGGTCTTGTTCCAAATAAAAAATAGACACAATACATTTATCTTCCAGTCAGATATGCTGGTCGACTGATAGGTTTAATCTGCTGTACTGCATAATCATGATTTTGCACATCTGGAGGTTTTGCATATCGAGATACTTCCGGCAGTAGGGTATTGCTAACACACAAAGCATAACCTACTTGTTCAGATCCCCATTCCCATTATCCACCCTCGTTACCGCCCAAGTCATCGATTCGTTGATGGAGTGAACAAAGACTCACTTTAATGAGATTGAGCTTCGCAAAGAATGTGAATTGTTTGTCGTCGGGTGGTTGGCTTAAGTTATCTTTGTAAATACTAGAGGAAATGGCTCAATGTCGCCATCTTGATTGCATTATTACTGCAAAGTGAATAGTGATAATATATGATTCAACTGTTGACGTATGTTCATCCACAATATGCAGCTTTATCATCAGATATCTCAAATGATAATTCTAGGTCAAATCGCAGAGAAGAGCGCATGGGACCGCATGGATGTCTTGAGGGTATTCAATATTGAATGGTTTCCTCTAATTAGTAATTGATACCCTCGATCAGATTAGAAAACAAAAAAGGCGATATAGGTAGCATGGCATCAAAGACACTTCCACGAACGTTAAGCCAGTATATTAGCTGAAATCGGACCTGCCAGTGTCTATGATTAACCCCTCTATAGATATCATATAACACCTAATTGAACATTAAGCATATAGATAACACTTCTCCTGGGTTAAGCATCTGTACTAGCTTTTTCAGGTCGAGTAATAGGCAATGGAGTAAATTAATGTCTCTCTCTGGAACATAAATGGTGGACAGGAACGACTTACCTAAATGCGTTATCACCTTGCAGGCATCTACTAAATCAATCTAGATTCTAGATTTCTGGACAGTGCGTTGTTGCTAGCACATATGCTAGAAAAGTGTCCTAAATCTGTAGAACATTCATCGATCAATTTACTTAGTCAATGAGCAAGACGTATATAAATATCTCTTCTAAATATAATGCGACTAATGTATATTGCGGTACAAAACGTCCATCACATTACACTACATTCAATTTGATACGTAAGATATGTTATAAATTGTTATTTATATTTTAATATTTATATTAAAAGTTTTTTAATGCGCATAAAATCAAAATGGAGGGTATCTGCAGCATAACTTTGTAGAAATATTGACATCACAATCACGTTCATGTTGCCTGTTTCAGCAACGTTTTCAGGTCGGTTGATGTGCAAAGGCAGATTTGTGGAAGCAGGCTTTGTGGTTGACCGCGTTTTACAAACCACTCCGGCTTTTAGGGTCAGCGAATAATACATATATAGCTTGGTCTGGGAAAGGTTGAACATTCTCAAAACATGCGATAACAATAAACGCTCACCCCGCAGTGGCCGCCCTTTCTGCTCATTGGTAGACAATAAGACGTTAGCTGCACATCTGGCATAGCGTGAAATCTACAGCAGGTCACACTTATGCTGAAATGCGTGTATCTGTTTTGGAGAAGATGAACTTTATATTGTATTTCCGTGTTCAACGTAAATGACGGCAATAAATATTATGAATTAGCTATTGGATGAACTAGATTTGGGTTTAATGCATCGCCATTATCTTACTGCTGTTTCAAACTACATGTTCTTTTTTTATGCATCGTTCGACATATGACCTTCTAATGAGTGGGTATCCATCACCATTAAGTCTACAAAGAGTGTGACATCCACCTGAAACCACTTTTGACGTAATTAACCACTGTAAATTGTGTTGCATGAATATACTTTCATTGACACCTTGACGCCTAGTCTTTCGTTTTGTTTAGCCTACATTGATATCGACAGACTAACTCGCCCATTTCTATATTTAGTAGATAAATTTCGACTTGGCTGAACAAATATTGCTCCTTAAAATGCGCCATTTAAACAACGAGATGGAATCAATGTAGCTTAGGGTACCGCGTGGTGCCGGGAACACAGTCGGTGATATCGAAGATTAACAGGGGGTAGTATAGTTAAAAAAATTGGTTCAATATATTACCTTCAAATAAAATTACCAAACCAAATGTAACCTACACTGATAAAACCCAACATTGCTACGTAGGATTCGCTTTTATATACTGTGTTGTTTGTAATTGACAATGTGATTTTTGTAGCAACTATTTTTCTAAGGCAAGGATTATGTATACAGGTATGGATATGAAAAATAGGCCATGAAGCAACAGTCGTTCTTTCTTTAGTATTGTGCTAATTCTGTGTACCATTGTATTACATAGGATTGTATGTAGTTTTGTTAAACATTTCGAATGAATATGCTTAATGTGTAGACGAGGCTAGGATAAAAAGCAAACGACCTATAACCTTGACCATATCGCAAATTTAACGTCCACCGCACACTGATATTATCGTTAACTATCATCACCACTTCACCATTATCCATCGCTTGCTCCAATGACCATTAACTAACGTCGACTACATGTTTTTGTTATGGCATGTGCAGGTTTTCATGCAGCTCGTGAAGGCCCGTGAACGTGACATTCATAAGAGAAGATTCCTGAGTAGATTGGCTGCATTATTTGATCTGCTTGCGCAATAATAATAACTCCTTCTTTAACAATACTGATATATGACTAATCATAAAGATTGACAAAACTACTGACAAGAAATTATTGTAAGGATTGATAAGAAGCACAGCTGATTTCAGAAGAACGTAGATCTGCGAAATCGTACTGAAATGTGTGCAAAGAAGGTTAGAAAATCTAACGGAGGAACATCGTCACTATCAGAGAGCCATACGCCTCCCTGCAGAGAGATAATGAAACCCGATTGAGTTTGTAATATGCTGCTTTGTGTAGCTGCAAGTTCGAACCTGTATGCCTATCTCTTCATTTAACACAAATTGCAGGATGTAACGTCATAGCTGCAGTTCGATCCTTTGCTTCAGCCGCGTGTTGATCTTATTAACCCTTGACACAAAACACACGATCATTTTCAAAAATATACTTTTGCCACCGTAAGTAAGAATCGAGTGTGGATGTTGTGAACATTCTAGTGAATGTTACCGGTCCAAGGTAACAAAAAAGTGTACCCTCCTAGTCTTAAAGTGCAATGCTGACCACCGACGACATTAAGTTGCGCTGTAGGTGACGTTGTCATGTGTACCTGTAGGCAACCAAGCCACGATTGATGTTCACAGCGTAGTTCATGCATAATGTGCATTTGATAAGCCGTGTATTCTAGACAGGGCGTTTCTACATCAATCATTGTCGCCTCGAATATTGCAGGAGCCAGTATGCGTCCATGACGCAGCAGTAAACAACATCCTGCTATGCAATGGTTGCTGCTCTGTCGATTTATAAGACATGTTATTGGTTTTGTTCATTACATCCGAATAATTACATGGTGAGATAACATTTGACATACATCACGCTCGTTGCTTTATAAGCAAACCAACAAAAGTTGTCAGTGGTTAAATCAACGTTAATCAAAGTTGCTGCATATATGTCATGAATTTCAACCTCGGATATCATCAAAACAATCTAGCCATTTCCCGAGGAGTGCAATAACATCAAAGACGCGGTTGTGACCGAAATATTCTAGCTTTTTATGGGCCATTCACTTGCTTGAGAGGATAAAAGCAATCTACGAATACTCCAATTTTAAAGGAAGCATTTAAAACTGCTGTAACTAGGTAAATGTTAAATAGCTGACAGGTTGGGGAATAAATGATTCGTTGTGAGGAATCGAGACTGCTGTACTCCCCTTTTGCTGTGCTAAGTTAATACATCATAACATGAAAGGAGAATTACATGTTGCTCAAATGCACTTTTGAAACGAATGAAATTATTGATATCGCGATGGATGTAATCGTCACCAAGGCCAGCATTAAGGCACGCAAATAATGGTCTTCAACAGATTGCAAACGCGAGGCATACGAACCACTTATTATAATCATGCAGCATGATCACTAATGACACCCCCCCCCCCCCACCCACACCCCCACCCCCTCCCCTTCTTCACAACCTACACACTCCTCCTCATTATCGACGACGCAGCCATTTATTTAAGTTACGAGATGTTTTGTAGCGATAACTTGTGCGGGAATGCTTTGGTTCTCATGCAATTCACTACTTGACGATTCGTCCAAGGTACATTGGTGGCATTATTTTATCAGCTGGCTGATAATAACTCCTTCCTTATTAATATTGAGGACTAAGTGATAAAAAACCGATACAAATGGCGTCGGAGGGTAACTGTAGGTGGTTGTATAAAGAAAAATGACTGCTGTTCAAATAACCCCCCTTTTTTCACGAGTTCAGGTGCGTGAATTAAAGATATTTATAAAGTAAAGGGGCATCCAAGTAAATACCGTACATCATCCACGTTTCAATCACCCAGGTGCGATGTTTTCACTCTGGAGTTACCAAATCAGCAGGTTCTTTCATCGATACGATCATGTGGTTGCCTTAATGGCCGCAACCAAAACGTTACAGGTTGTAGCGTTAAGTTGGGCGCCTGTGCTGCATAACCGTCGCAATTTGACATGCATTTGAGCCTTGATAAAATAATACTTTGCAACACTTGGTATCTCGTCGGCATTCATAGGGCGCATTTCTGTTAATTATATTACGGCATAACGATATACCTATGATTCGACAGTCGTATATTTTCTCAACAAACTCCATCAATTCACGTTATTCTACACTGAAAAAACTGTGAAACTACTTCATTATTACCATTACGAGCCACACATGGGAGACTTCATTCCGTCCGATTGCGGATATTTGGCGTCGTCTATTACAATTCACCAACAATGTTTTGAACATACATATAATACAGAACACTCTATTATTTACATCAAATTATCATTCAAGCGCTATGAGTGATCCGGTTACTTTATAAGACTCATTCATTTAACTCATATATTTAAATTATTTAATTAGACCGTGCAATGTCATGATGGAGCCTATTTTCTTAAATAAGCAGGGCATGGAGGTAACTCAATATTCAACGTAATTGTTATTCATAGGCTGACGTCGCCCTGTTTAGAGCGGCTAATTGCAGGTAATCTAATATCCCCAGCATTAGCTGTGCGGATAAGAACACATACCACACAACAAGGTGGGGAAGACAATGATATGATATTGCCTGAAATGATCATATTTGTTTTATGTATGATCAAGTTACCATTGCGTTCTATTCCATGTTTGAACGACCTAATCTTGATTTGATAGCGGATCAGCTCAGGCAAAACGGGTAACATCTGTTGGAGATCGGTTTTCCATCAGCACAGATGCCTCACCTAAGACGATATACGTTTAAAACGGGTTATTACATAGCATTACCTATACGTTATGAAATTGGCGAATGTACAAACAACCTTCTCACAGCTGGAGTTATTCTTATTCTTAACTGAACGACATTTCTGCGCTTGACGCACAGCAACCAAACCATCCGCTATCGGCAGAATGAAATATTATTGCCTAAGACAGAATATGTATATATCGCAGGTAATTATGCTTGTTGACTGAGATATTTGAGCTGCTTATCTGTTTGGCTGTGATTTATTCAGACAATGTATGTTGTCTGTCTTATTGGGGATGCTTCAGGAATATATTTGAATGCCACACCTTCTAACCAAAAAATAGCGTCAGATAATCTTGTTCCATATATATTAGCCCGACATCATCAATCAATTTTTCATAGGGAATATTGAATTTGTCCAATACATTGCTGATTCTCATTATGAATCATCAATAATCCGAGCAGTGTCACGGCAAAAATTCCAGATAAGTGTACGGAAGTTGGTGCAGCAATATCTCGTCATGGCTGGGTGGGTGCACACAATTATGCGTTCATAAAACGCGAAAGTGAGACAACAACGATTCTCAACTTGACTGCATTACAATGACTGCTACCTAATCGCTCGATTTTTAATCAATTATATCCCCCGTCAGAATGATTCTGACTACGATGATTTAACGATTAGACTTGTTACGGCCAGGCTTAACATGGAGGCACCGATGTGGAATGAGGCTGATATACTGCAACATCATTCATACCGCGCTACACGAAATGGTACAGGAACATTTAGCCCTGCCAATTTCCCCCGTTGACTAATTCGATAGCGGAGAACCATAAGCTAAATTGAACTTAATTTAGCGAATGGGTTTTACTACCTGGTGTTGAATGAATGCTAAAATATGTTGTGAATTGAGAAAAGATTTATTTTTCATTGCTATTAGCCCCTCAAAAGAGTAATAATCCTTGTGGTACAGATTCATTAATACTGCACCACAACTGCTAAAGGTGAATCACAGCTGGTGAAAGAATATTAACACAATGTTGAAATAAGCTGGGCTGTTAGATATTGCTTACACACATAACATTACCTATTTAACTGACAACGCCCGCACTACCTCCCTCCCCCCGCCCCTAGGGTGCACGCTATCGCAATAATGTAATGAATACAAGATCCGCACCTCAAACTGAGTATGATGCAGCACATAATGTGTATCGGCTCGTTGGGATAGCCATGCACTACTGGCCGTATGACAGCAGCAACTGCTGTTGCGTGTCAGTTGAGACATCTAACCCACGTGACTGTCTAATTTGTAGGGTTACTGCATTGTCATTTTCTTACTGTTATCTACTACTGCATGTTTTTGTTTGTGCATCATTCACAATTTTAGTTTGCGATGAGTGGGTAACCATTATAGTTACAAAGAGTGTGACATAACTAACTAAGTACATTGTGTTGCATGCACACGCTTTCATGGATACCTTGACGTCTATCTATTCGTTTTGAATAGCCAACATTGCTATCGACGGGCTAAATCGCACAATAGGGCTTCATCTCTTTGAGATGGAATCAATTTAGCACATGTATACCGTGCGGTGCGGGGAATACAGTCGGTGGTATCCAAGATTAAAAGGGGGTAGTAAAGTTGGAACATTGGTTCAATGTATTGCCTTCAATGGTAATTAACAAAGCGAATGTCACCTTCACTGGTAAAACACTACATTTGCTTCGAAGGAGTCGCTTTTATATGTTGATTGTAATTGTAATTCCGAGGTAAGGATTGTTAATGCAAGTAAACATCTTATTATATGCGATTGCATGTAGTTTTGTTGAACATTTCGAATGAATATAAGAAATGTGTTGACAAGGCTAGGATTAGAGGAAATAACCAATGACCTTGAACGGATTACAACCCGCCTCTTGTATAACCATGACCATTAAATAACGTCGACTTGTTGCCATTTTATGAGAAATTGTCAGGTGCAGGTTTCCCACAACTATCATGAAGCTCATGTAAGATTGGGAACGAGACATTCTTAATAGAGAAGATTTCTTAGTAGATTGACTGTATTATTTCATCTGCTTCCGCAATAATAATAACTCCTTCTTTATCGAGGCTGATTTATAAATAATATCAAAGATTGACGGAACTGGCACAGAAACATAATTGTAGGGGGTAATATAAAGAATAGCTGATTACTGTAAAACGCAGATCGTTATTATTTCGAAATCGTAGGGAAACATGATTAAAAAGGAAATGGCCGTCCAACTGTTAATGTTGAACAAATAAAACGACAAACACAAATTAAAGAATAAAACGTCATAGCTGCAGTTCGATCGTTTGTGCCTACGCTTGCGCATTTGCAACCAATCACACCAACATTTTCGAAATATACTCGTGCTACGGTAAGTACGACTAAAGCTGTTGAGATTCCTTACCAGCAGACAAGGGAATGTGATTCTGGCGAAAGGCAATGGTCCAAATAAAGGTGTTTTTTAAGGTGAAATAGATAATACTTAACCTTAAATGTTTCAAACGTGGCAGGTATGATTCACTGAAACATATATTAAAATTATATTTTCTCAGGTGCACCACATTAACAATGACGTATAAAGAGTACTCAGGGTATTTTTGCTCCTGGTTTCCATTACTTCCCTTATCATATTAGGCAGTACAATTATTACCTGCAACGTTATCTAATCTGAGGGAGAGACCATACGCAATGCAATCTATCAAAAAGTGTTCTACGGGCCTGGAATGATACGATTGGTTAAATTCATAATATAATTACATTTCCAACTTACATTCTGCTGTTGATTTTATCTCGGATCAGGTTTTGTTGAACAACAGGCGTAATGGACTTGACTTAACTGCGGCGCTAGATGTTTGAAGCGGATATATCTCAATGGAACACTTATGCATATTTAGTGTTGAATATTGCCATCGAATTTATTAAAATGTGATTATCAGCATGACATGTCCACGTCACAAGGGGCTCCAAAGACTACTTACTACTACCAATCATCCTGCTATCAATCATAGGAGTTAAACATTCGCAGTTTGACTTTTGACTAGCGGAAGTTATGTACCTTGATTCAGGGTTAATTGTGTGACGTTCACTATGGTCTAAGTCTAAATTAGTTATCGGTCAATAAGGGCACATGTTGATAAAGTAGGGTGTAGTATGCGCAAGCATAATAAGTAATACTTGTGCTGATTCGTATGAATGTGAGAACTCTATTCCGAATCCAGTATACCACGACTTACATACCTTTTAAGATAAAAGCGGCAGCTGGAGGTTGTGAGAGAGTCGGCGCCATGGAACGACGATAAAAAGCTTACACTTTATTATGCCCAAAAGTTGATTTTGTTTCCGCTGTTGTTAATCGTAACCTTTACTAAAAGACCACCATTTGGGTAAAAACATGACTGAGAGAGCACATAGCGGCTGTGTCAGATACTTGGCGGGTTAACGGATACATGATAAAATCATGAACGAGCGACTGCGAGTGAACGAGCCATACAGTGCGAACATTTAGGTGCCTGTGTGTAAGCTAAATCAAGCAAATGAGTTAGAGAGGGCCACAAATAAGCAAGACCAGGTGTGTTTCAATATAGAAGTGGGTAAATCAGAGGATGTCTGCATGGATAAGTGAGCGAGTAAACTACTCATCGTTGGATTGTTTGGGAACAAGAGACTGTGTATGGCGCTATCCTTTAGTTCTTCGAAATCTTCTATTTGACGCAGTGACACATCTAATCATATTTATATATACTTTCAATAAACATCCCAACGTTAATTGCTGCTTTCAACCAAGCGCCAGGGGTCGGCATGCGTCAAAAGTCATCAACATCTTAGTTGCAAGTATTTGTTTTGGTCAAGAGAAAACATGCCAAGTCAGTTCTATCCTATTCACCTTCTTCAAAATATAGGACTCAATGCGGATTGAAGTAGCATGAATGCGTAATGCTGGCATTGTATTATATAGTTACAACCTCATAGCTTCGCATGTCAGCCACTATACAACCGTGGCTGAAATATCCGAGTGGGGATACGTCACGAGGAAAAAGCAACGTTTTACCTGGCATTGTTCACAGGAAAGAGTTTAGGTGACTAAACATATTGAAATGCATTAATGCCACCTACATAAACCCCCGGGCGCGCCTGTGTTCGACCTTATGAATGTTGTTCCTAATGTTGTTCCTAATGTTGTTCCTAATGTTGTTCCTAATGTTCTTCCTAATGTTCTTCCTAATGTTCTTCCTAATGTTGTTCCTAATGTTGTTCCTAATATCTCGTATCGAAGTTCTAACGTGTAATGCTGACCACCGACGACATTAAACTGTTATAGGCTGTTTTACGTTACGTTGTCATGTGTAATTGTCAGCAGCCAAGCCACGACTGATGTTCACAGCGTAGTCCATGCATGCTGCGCATTTGATAAGGAGTCGTGTATTCTAGACAGGGCTTTTCTACATCAATCATTGTCGCCTCAAATATTGCAGGAGCATGTTTTTATCCATGAATCGACAAATAGCCGTAAACAATGTCCTGCTATGCAATGGCTGCTGCTCTGTCGAATTGCATAACCTGTTATTGGCTCTGTTCGTTACATGCGACTAATTGCATTGTAAGATAACATTTGTTAATGAAATGTAATACATCAAGTGCATTTATTCATCTGCAAACGCACAACAGATGTCGGCGGCTCCCTCAATGTTCATCAAATGCTGCTGAATTTTAATCACAGATATCATCAAAACAATCTAATCATTCTACCGGGAGGGCATTAGCATCATAGACGAGATAATGACTGACATATCTTAGTCAGTCTACGAATTCTACAGTTCAGTTGTAAGTATTAAGAACGATTAACTGATGTTATCTTAAATAGCTGGAATGCTAGTGAATAAAAACCAGGTCATTTGCACTAGTCACATATATGACGCCTGGCAATATGCGGGCTTAGTTCAGTCTTAGCTATTTATGCAATTTGACACTCAATAAGATTCTCACACCCAAAATACATAGGAATATATGTAAAACAGTGTAATAAGAGGCTTGCATTAGGTGTCTTAGGTATGCATTATTGTGTTGCTATTGTTCGAGTATTCTGACTAAACAGCAGAGAGCAATGCCCTCGTAAACCGGGCGAAGATATGAATTAACCAAGCATCAATTATTTTTCACCACACTTACGAAAGCCATTTCGGCTGTCTCGATTGGTTTTTTAAAGTTGGTGTTAATGTCAGACAGCAGAGTGATGTAATATTAAACCATTGTCAAGAAACGAGGCTGTTGTAATTCAATAAAGTTTAAATGAACTTGTGGATAGAATGTCGCTAATAAATGATTTCGTGATTGTTGTGTACGTTCAACAGATCGCAAATGCAAGGCATACAAAACACTTAATATTTTCATGCAGCAGCATCACTACAGCCGCACCCAATACAACCTGCACACTCCATCTCATCAATGACGACGCGTCCCCTTATTTCGTTGATTCACATGCAATTCATCACGTCCAAGGTCGCGCATTATTTCATCTGTTAGCATGGAAATCATAACTCCTTCTTTATCAGTAATGAGGAAAACATAACAATAGACGTTGGGAGTTAATTGTAGGTGGTTATATAGAGAATTGATTATTGCTGTTCGAATATGCAGGATTTCTTTACCTGAGCACAGGTGGGTGAATTCTAGATATATATCTCGTTAATGGCACCCAAGTAGATGCTGTACATCATCGAGGTTTTTATCAACCATTTTCGATGTTTTCACTCTGATTATGCCATCACTCAATATATGCTACTGTTTTAATCAGTTCTTTAATATTTAAATATATCTTAAAAAGGTAATAGCAAAATCAGCAGTTTCGTTTATCGATACAATCATGCTATTGTCCTAAATACTCTAAGCCAGAGAGTTACACATTGCAGCGTCATGTTGTTTATATGCGCCTGCGCTGCATAACAACCACAAGAACATAAAGTGTGCAGCTTGATATATATTTGAGCACGGATATTGTAATACTCGGCAGCACTCGATATAACATCAGAATATATATTGATATATCGGAATAACATTAAGTCACACATTTTATTAATAAACTCCACCAATTCACATTATTCTACGCTGTACAAAATATGAAGTAACTTTATATCATTATAACCATTACCGAGCCACACATGACAGACTTCAGTCCGTCCGTAGGCGAATGTTCGTTGTTGTCTTGTACATTTCATCAGTAACTTTTCGGATCTTATATAAAACAAATACTCTTCTGTTTAAATCACGTAATCATTCAAGATCAATGAGTGACGTGGTTGCTTTATTGGACTCGTAAATAATTTGATTAGCCCGCTCTATGTCCAGATGGGGCTTATTTTCTTAAATAAGCAGTGTTTGGAGGTAACTCAGTATTCATCATAATAGTTGTTCGTACTCGGTGGTCGCCCTTTTTGGACCGTATGATAAATGGTACATAATCTAATATCCCCAGCATTAGCAGTGGGGATAAGGACACGGTGAAGAATACAGTGATATGATATGGCCTGAAAATATGATATTGGCTTCATGTATGATCAAGTTACCACTACGTTCCATTCCCTGTTGTGTACGACCTAATCTTGATTCGATAGCGGATCAGCTCAGGCAAAACGGGTAACATCTGTGAAAGATTGGTTTTCCATCGGCACTGAAGTCTCACCCAAGACGATAGATGTTTAAAAACGGGTTATTATCTATGCGTTATTACATTGGTGAATGAACCAACATATTCATCTGAGTGGAATTTCACGTACCCTACTTAATATATACATACTTTCTTTCAAGAAAGAAAAAGATCGAATATAACCTTTATGTACGCGCCTCTTAAGATACTGTGTTTATTTGCTAATCAAATATTCTTAAATCGTTAGTCCTTTCGTCACCTAACCTTACGTTTCAAACGCCTTCTAATTGTGCACTCTTTACTTTTGGATCATCTGCTCATCGCGTTAGCCTCAGCAAATGATATTCTACATAGCCTTTGATTTACGACCATTCGATCGACTAAACAACTGACAGTACATTTAACACCCAATAAGGTGATTGGATTCCCAGTCAAGATGCCTATAATGTCTTATATAGCGTATTTCCTTTTCTCCTAGTCGTTACCGAAACAAACGTCTACGCATACGTCCAATTTCATAGTTGAGGGGGTCGGTTAAATCGTAACAATACAAGCTCAGAGCTAGAGAAGCCTGTGATAATAGTGTTGTTCCAAATAGAACGTCAGTTCTGCATTTGACGCACATAAACCAATCTATCCGCTACAGGCAGAGTGGAATAATATTGTAAAATACATTTATCTCCTTGGCAGAAATGCTGGTCCACTGATAGTTTTAAGCTGCTTATCCGCATGGACATGATTTATTTAGACGATGTTTGTTGACTGACGTGCCGCTTATTTCCCCTGAGCACTAATGAGGAGGCACTTGATGTGTCAACCGGTTATAAGAGAGCCGAAAACAAAGCTCTAAATTTAACTTTGCTTTTCATCCTTTATTGAATGCCCATTTTACCCCCACATCCCTCGAACGTACTTACTGTTCAGTAAATACTGCATGTCGTGAAATGAGTGGCGATGTTTTATTGACCATTGCTGTCAGTGTATCAAAAGAATCGCAGGACTTTGTGATGTCGGTTTATCAATAATGAAACACTTCGGCATGACATCGATTGTGTTAAGTCAAAGAATATCAAGACAATGCTCAGATAAGTTCGACAGTAAGGTATTTCTACTACTTGAAGCACCACCTATTTAACCAAGATCCCCCGCTGCCCCCAACATCGCCCCATATATGCAATATGGCTAGAGATGTTATACCAACACCCCCCAACCCCCACGACTGATGTGTACTTTTGCTCGATATGCAAGTACCACACCTCAACCCGAGTGTACTGCAACACATGTTACCGTTTTTTAGTGCACCAATGTGCGTGTACTTACTTTTTCATTAATTTCAATAGAGTGGCATTTCTCACGGTCAGATGCGGCATATAAGTAAGTCACTGTCTTGAGTTTATCCTATACGCGATCCATCGGTGATGCTGGTACGAAACCACTTAACCGATATCAAGCTTTGCAAAGAAGGCGATTTATGCGTCTACATGTCTCTGGGTTACGTCACCGAAATTGAGCGGAGCCGGCTCAGTGTCGCCACCTATGATGGGCTTTATCTAACTAAATAGCCGGTGGATATTGACCCCCGTTCCCATCCCAACGCAATAATGCGTATCCTCTCAAAGGGCTATCCATGGAAGCGGAGAGATGAAAGCGGAGAGACAACTTCTGAAGTGAGTCAGAAGAGACATTTAAACTGTTTGACGTCTGGCTCTCTGCGTCACTGTTGCTATGCATTATCCCAGGATGAAACGTCACAGGTGGTGCCGTAGATCTCTGATATGCATCATTAAAACTTGCGCCGAATCGATCCTCTTGTGCATAACGCTGAGGATGAAAACACAACCCCATACTGAAGTAGGCTTAGTGCACTGACATAATTCATTTGATAGGTACTTTGGCAACCTCGATATAAGCCGTTGCCTTTAAACTGGAAGACGTGGGGAAGCCTGCTGTATAGTCAATTCCGGTCTAGCCTCTTCCAAACAGAATGTCCTTCAACGGGGGCTCGCCTTCAAGAATGAATAACTGATTGGATTATCAGTACCCGTGGTCTTATAGAAGGTTGTATCATGTGCGAGCAAACAAGTTCCTATTCATTGATTGATTCGCTCATTCTGTCTTGCATTCATTCATTCATTCATTCATATAGACGGGATCGCTGATTACCTAATCACAAATTGCATGGACACACATCGGTTAGAGTTTCAAGGCGAGTAATGAAAGAAACTCCTGGGCTAGGAGAAGCCGGTGCAGTTTAGGAAAAAACGAAAAACACCAGAATAACAACTACAACAGAATGCAAGTAATCAATATTCTGCTATTTGAGTTATCTAGGGATTAAGCAACCGAACAGTATATACACACACACACATATTTATATATATGTATATATATATATATATATATATATATATATATATATATATATATATATATATATATATATATATATATATATATATATATATATATATATATATATATATACATATATATATATGATATATATATGTAAATATATCTATATATATATTCATATGTTTATACATTTGTATAGATAAATAAACATACATATATATGAATATATATATATATATATATATATATATATATACATATACATGATATATATGCATATATATGCGCATAAATACTACATTATATATATCTATAGATGTATATACACACACACACACATATATATGTATATATATATATATATATATATATATATATATATATATATATATATATATCCCATATATATGTGTATATTTTTTCATAAAAATATACAGATATATACATATATATATATTTGTATACTTTCATATATCCATATACATATATATAAATACACATATATATATATAAATATATATATGTATGCATAAACATATGTGTATATATATACATATATATATAAATATAGATATAGAATTATATATATATAAATATATATATATATTTATATATATATATATATATATATATATATATATATATATATATATATATAGTATATATATATATATACATATAAATGAATATATATACATTTATATATACATGATATATATATACATATATATGCGCTTAAATACAAAATTATATATATCTGTAGATGTATATACACACACACATTTATATATATACATATATGTATGTATATATATATATATACCCCATATATATGTATATATTTACATAAAAATATACAGATATGTTCAAAATATATGTACATACAATATATATATATATGTATATATATATATATATATATATATATATATATATATATATGTGTGTGTGTGTGTGTGTGTGTGTGTGTGTATATATATATATATATATTATATATATATATGTGTGTATATATATATTTACATATTTATGTCGTACGACTAGATTGTGCTTAACTGCTACACTATGATGATGGTGTTTCACGGTCGTCGTTGCGGCCGGTGTGCATATATTATAATAATGTTTGGATCAATGCATTTGACAATATTATGTAGCTTTTATGTCTTTTATTGACTGTGATATTGGACGTTGGCCATCTTGGTCTGTGAAAATACTCATAACCAGCAACGCTCTCGGTCATCGAGTATAAGCTACAGAAGGGTCATGTAAGTTCCCATTTGAAGTGGCAGCTGGCCACAGTTCGTTGTGCTGAACTGGATATATCTGTAAAAAACACTGTGGTTATAGGTGTTGCGTCGGTAGTAGCCTGGGGATTCGCGTGTGAATAGGAAAAATATGGCTTATTTCGTTTGGTGTAATGTTCCTCCCTGTAATTACACATCTTCTGTACAACCGCGTGATCACGAGATTCCTCCACCAGCTCATCAGCTTAGCGCAGCGAATCAATTTTTGCTCAATAACAAAGGGTAGCTTGGAGACCTCTATAGAGTCGTTAGAACTTTTATAGGCAACACCTTCATTCAAATTATATCAACAGAAGAAGATACTTCAAAAGCATGACTTCGGTGCCACTGTGATGAAAATGGGGAAAACAGAACTGAATATGCGAATCTAATCAAGGTGTGGAATTTCCAAATATCCAGCACATATATGTAATGCTTTGTGCCGCATATAGAGGAGTGGGTGTGCTTATACAGCTATGGTCCATGAACACGTTCATATTAACGACTTCAATCAAGAAATGTTGCCATTGTGCCTTGTCCAGAATCAGGCAGGATACATTACGGCGCGTGATAGCAAGTATCCGAAATGTAGCGCTTCTCATAATACGCAGATGAATGATTAACAAGCCGCGCCGTAATATTGCGTGCGCATTGTACGCCTTCCCATGTTTAATTTAAATACATTGTAAAGAAAGTATTGTGTCCATGGGGGTTACAGACTGGCCTACAGGCTTTTCGTTGCGTGCAATATAAAGCAACATAATTCTCATAGGTTTGTGATGGCCCATAGAAAGGACTTCACATGGATATTGGCGAATTTCCAGCACTTACTAGCTGTCATGTACGGCCCTTTAATGAGAACTACTCAGAGCAAGGGTACGCAGAAAGCGTCGAAGAAAAGCTCCATCACTTATCTGGGATAAATCCGCGTCTAGTAGTTAGGTTTGAGCGGCTTTTTCTTTTCCCACTGGGATATAAGAAAGGACTCCTAAGAAAATGGGCCTCGAGGAAAGATTGCGACTTACTTGAGTAGCTTAGAGACGCAGGTGACTTTGAAAGAGATGTATGCTAAGTGCGAGGCTGGCGTGTCAGCAGGTATTGCCGACGGGATCGCAGGCTCCCACAGGGCTTTATGCGAAAAGTGATAAGAGACTCATTCGGGAGGTTGCAATTACTCCATCACAAAAGACATTCTACTCAAAGTGGGTAGCGACTAGGCTAGAGAATGAAAAAGTATTGAAGAGCGATAAAACGTGAAGCAACAGCGAGGCCGCTGTCCTTGCACGAAAGCGATAACCTGGTTCACTGTGGAGTAGGCGTGCCGTAAAATGCAACTGTGTTCTCATTACTGTGCTTGATATGATCTCTTGTATCACCACAGTTTTTGAATATATAACATATCATATACTCCAACACACAATGCAGAGGCACACATACGCCTGATAAAATGCTGTCAATTTGTTGTGGCTTTTCTAATTCAAAAACATCTCCGATTCATTTGACTAATGAACACAAATCGTTAATTCATTTTCATTTCTTATCAACCATACTAAAATTTTGGATATGCAAGGTTATGGAACTGTACGTACTCGCCTTGGAGGTTTTGTGAAGGGATGGGGGCGTCATCATCACGACACATTGACAGCACGCATCATTTCAGACGCTCAGTTTGTTCGTGATTATAAATAGTTCGGTCGTGATTTGATGCATCTCATGATGCCGATTATCTCGATGCGTCCCCACGGCTAATCAGCCGATAATGACTCCGACATCGCGCCTCTAGCATATGATTGATTGAAATCCGTGTCTCCAAAACTGAACAGCATGGTCCACTTAGGAAGACAAATTGTACCGTTGAGTGTCTTGTTATACTTATTCAGTTCAAATTCGCCTTAATGAGAAGTCGTTTTTACCCCGAGCTTCCGCCAATACACAAGCACCATGTCAGTATGCGCGTTTGTTGCACTGAGTGGGGCTGACAATGCAGCCATCTTTATGTCATTGATGAGTCCTGCTGACCAAGCCCCATCGGCAAACAGCCACACTAACTCCCGCATAACATGTTCACATCGCTAATAGCTTCCCCTTTACAGCACCATCAATATGCGCCTGGCCACATCGAGGGATCGCTTGAGATTTACGCAAGCATGGAAAATACGAAGCTTCAGAGGCTCGTAACCTTACTGTGTCGGCCTTGTAGCATCTTGCCATCATTGTCAGCGGCGCTGACAAATTCGGCACAACTCTCAGCGGACGATTAATCATTTGATAGCGTTGGGTGGGTCTTCAACGAGTAAGGGTGGGCTTTGCACAAGTAAGGTTAACTGAGTACACCACGATCAGGCAATCGGTTCTGGTCGTCACAAACTAATAACCTGCATACAGCCACGGAGGGGAATTACAAACTCTCGCAAACGCCACCTATTAGCCAAATGACGCGGTAGTCGTCACGTGGTCAGCCTGACATTAAGCTATCTGCTATTGGCGCCATCGGGTGGTGGTAAGAAGGGACTGCGCTTGAGCGGCGCATTAAGCCAACATCCCGGGCTGGAGTGTGACAGACTCGACGCTCAGTGCGTGAGCCCCCGAGCTCAGACGGCAAAGTGGCGTTGGAGCGGCGGTAGCGGCCGTGCCGGCTATTACATTTCACACCGCGCTGGCGCGCTACACAGGAAAAGTCCCTGCGCTAGGTCCAGCGAGGCAATCTAGCTGGCGCATAGGCGCTATTCACGTTTGTTTCGTATCGTAGTGAACGCGCTTGTGCTGGTTGGAAAGTTCACTGGTGGATACCACTGACATCGTGACATCCCGTGTTGACTTGACGCAACAGTGTCCGCTGATATCTGCTGGTCAGATGAAATGTGTATATTTAATAACTATTTCAGGTTGGCACAGATGGCAAAGATTGTTGGGTAAATTGTGTGTTTTATCTTCATCATTGTGACGAAAACGCGGTAGATCGAACATTGCAAATAGCATTGTTTGTAATCGATGGGACATCGGCCTGGCGGATCCAGTCTAGAGAGATTGCTAATCAATGGACCCTATCGACTGTAATGTATACCAACGTACGTGGTCGTAGAAAACAGGTAGGTGCTTCTATCCACCATATTGAAACGTTTAAAAGCACATATTAAAAAGGTTCGAAGTTCAACGAGCTGTGGTGTGAAAGCATCCGGCCTGAATGTTATTCTCAAGTGCGCTCCAGCAAGGCAGTTGCAGCCGAACGTCTATTTGATAAGCCGCTATTACAGATGGCATAGGTGAACTGTGAGAGCAAAATGGCCTGTTCATCAACCGCTCTATGAGTGAAAATGGTCTGATACAAAACACAGAGGGCATGTAATGCGGCGACCTCGGTGCGAGATCGAACATCAACAGGGATGTAGCGCTAACAAAAAACGGATAAGGACAAACGCAGGAAGGCTGAGAAAAACGGGTTTCAAATAGACCAAGGCGCCATGTAGAATAGCTGTACCCAGCACGAGTTTCCACTTGACGCGTTCTTAAGAGACGTACCTGAGTTCGATGTGTGAGAAGGGTTCATTACGTTTGATTTCACCACGTAAAAAGAGTTTCAAAGCGCGTTCTGTTGTCATGAATATGACATTTGTATAATGGTGCTGCGTCACCATTAGTGGTTTAAAGACCTCGTATGAATGTGCTGATTGATCTTGTAAAAAGGAGTGTAGTTTGTCTGGTACTTTTAGCGCCCTTAGTAGGGTGTGTGCTTTCAAGGTGTGTTGTTATGGATATTGGCGACGCTGCTCTTCGGCTCCTTCCGTGATAATTTCATATAATTCGCTCTATTATGGTTACTCTTAATAGCGTTAGAAAGCATGCATAGAAATATAGTTTTGCCTAACAGAAGGTGCGGCCTCAATCGACTGCGATAGTTCTTCTCAAGAGTGCGAACCATCATTATTGCTGTTGCTGTTGTTGTATGCAGATGAACTTTTTTCTGAATATTGTTAGCAAAATTGTGATGTTCCCATGTATCCTTGTTTCAGATGCCAAACCTTTCTTTGCGATCATAGAACAGGGATCTACAATCGACGTAGTGTACCAGGTTATTGAACGAAGTATATTTTATTAGCCCGAAGCGAGCTTCTTATTCCTGGATATTAAACTAATACAGGATGGAGTTGCGTCACCATCATCTGCTGTTAACCCTCGTATGCGTATGGCTGACAAGCCCTGAGCGGTCCGTGTCGGGCGAAAACATTACGGTCGGCTATCTTCTCGCCGATCATTCAGCCACGTTTCTCAGGAACAAGCAAGGACGTCTCATCTCCGGGGCGATGACCTACGCTATCACACAGATTTGGGAGGACCCAGATCTCTTAGCGGGGCATCAGCTCACCTTCATGTATGAGGACACAGAGGCTGACACGTTGGTGGGCACCCGCCGTTTGACACACCTGTGGCGGGCAGGTGCCAAGGCGTTCTTCGGCCCCGAGGATTCCTGTGATACAGAGGCTAGAGTGGCGGCAGCGTGGAACCTGCCCATGATATCCTACGTAAGTTCCAATATTTCGGCTATTGTAATTATTATTATTAAATCACAGTAATATGTTGGGTTGCCCCCGACACTGCCCCCTCACGCCCGCCTACTTCTTCTTTAATTTATGGAACCCTAGCGTCAAACCTCACCATCTTCATGCCACTGCGTTGTGTTAAATGTATCCGGTTGCTTCACACCTAGAGCTATGAAATAGGTCGTCAAATAATGGTCGTGGTTGGGGGTCATGGGACGCGGCGCTGACACCCATCCATCTTTTAGCTCTGTGTCATATAAAAATATCAACTCCGTTATTCAAAGGCGTTCGCATGAATAGTTTACTTTGCCGAGTTGACTATACAACCATGGGATTCAAGACGGCGTGACGCGCAGCACATCTGGGTCGGACGTCGCCATTGCAAGAAATAACATGATCCCTTCATTCATATACACAATTAAGCGAACAATGACAGAACGTGTTATTTCTCGCTACGGTTCCCCAGCGGTGTACTCCTGACTCGTTTTCTCATTTCCCATTGTGTTCGCCTTGGCAACTCGTGTTATCCAAGCGGGGAGCACTTCGATAACCCATGGCTTAATGACCGTACTTAATCATCGCCCCACATATCCGAAAGTGCTCCAACACAAATAATTACCGCGCGCTTTTATCGTAAACATGAGCATCTAACCTGTTATTTACTCTACCATCTAGTATTCTGAACTACTCAGAGCGAGTGCTTCTGTAAGCCCACTCGTTATTCATTTCCACTGGAGTACTTGTCCGAACTGAGCGCTTTATCGCAGCCGCGAGCGCCGATTGGCTGATTTTACGACTCCTTGGCGGTGGACGTATAACACGCAGCGTTCAGGGAGCAGTTATGTTCTCATTTCAGCGCCAAGCCCACATGGTTTGAGATATTCCGATGATAAGTCTGTCCTGCTAACTAGACATGGAATGCGACAGCGGATCATCGCAGCCTTTGTTGCATAAGTACGGTCATGATCGAATCGGGTGTTTCCTGTGCATACATATTGGTGATGAATTCAGGAATAGCGTATTTCCCGGTGATTGTCTGTCCACTCACTTTTAGCTGATGATCATTTTGGGCCTTAAACCTCATAAACCCTCTTAGTTGACGTGGAAAAAAATTCCGTAATGGTTACAATCTTTTTCTGTGCGTGTTTCAATTATATGACTCGCCGCTCGTTCTTGTGGGGAGTCATATATTATGGCACGTCTAATGCCCCCTTTAGCAACGCTGATAGTATCTGTGGCAAGATAGACAGAGAGTGTTTTGGGGCACGGTTGTTTCTCACTTCACATGATGATAACGTCGAGGGATAATCGTCGTGTGCCTGGTAACGAGCCTTGGTGTTTTCGAAAATCGGCCGAGAGAAAAGACCAAGGGTGAACGTGATTGAATCGAGAAGCTCAAGACCACCTCGCTAGGACCCCACCTTGATTGCTGAGGGTTCTATAGATAAAGCCGGTCGTGAGGACTGCTAACGTTGACGACGATGTTATCTTATCCATGCGTTTCAATTATGCTGCCTCGCTCTTGGCCCCTTTCAGAGAATCTGTAGGGTGTGTGCTTTAATTCTGAAATAGTTTCTCTTCCCTTTAGAGTGAAGTGTGTATAGGCCCACCGATAAGATCTACTACTTGAAGGCATTGACCTTCACCGCACCATAAGTACGTTATCGTTCTGTTGGTTTAGTTCCGTGAATTGACGACGGAGCTGCTCTGTGTCTTTATCGGGATTATATCCGAGCCGAGGTTAATCGGGACACTGCATGGTAAGGCGGACTCTAGTTTGAAGCTGAACCATGCAACAGAGATTTGTTGGGTGTGGTTCTAGTCGCGTAGAGTTTGAGACTGAATATATCTTAGTGCTTACTTATTATAATGACGAGAATAGGACCTTCACAGTATAACAAATAACACCGAGTAATGCGCCTAGGTTAACGATAAACCCACATGTTCCTTCACTGTGATTTGACCTTGTCTTCAGGGTTTTATCGCCCTGGAACGCATGCTTACTCGGTGAATCGTTTGCTGGATTGAATTCGAGACAAAGCCGGGATATTTCTGATGGCAAGTTTTGACAGCTGTCATATTTTCCGTTTAATACTGTCGTCGATATAAGCGAGTATGATTTCGGGACCAGCGGAATGCGCAAACACCGCCGGAGGGCAACCTGATCGATCGCGACTCCCTCTTACCACTTAACGACTGGGTTCTGAATAGCATCTCATAAATTTAGTGTTTACTTGGCATGAATGGATCATTGGAAAAATTTAGCCATGTTTATGAGGCATCTGATATAATACATTTAAGATTCAATTCAAAGGACGGAAGTTTCAATGTGGAGCCATTCGGAGATTAGCAAAAAAGTAAACATCAATGAATTCAACTGAGTCGTAAAAAAATCATAATTGAAGCAATCGGTCATCGCCATTGTAACCATCGGCGGACGATGGTTATTGATTCCATGATCCTCGTCCAAGCCCCGATGGGCTTGTGATCTTGCTATGTCTGTTCTGCCATGGTGCATACCAAATACATTGTATGAATATTCCTCTCTCTGACTTCATGCTGATATAGACCGATAAACGGGATGGAAAGTATGCCTGGTTTAGTAATTAGTTCTCGCGTGGTAACTTATCAGTTGCCATGTTAACAGTTTGAAAATCCCAAATGCAAGCAGCGTGTTCGCAATGCTGGAGACGTGACGTCACGGCAAATGGCTTGCGAACATTGCGATAACGCGGTGTACCAGCTGCCACCTGCTGAAAGGGACTAAAGTCTGTCCTCGTGTTGTCCAATATAGAGGCGGCGATTCCCGTTTCCCGAGACAATCGATATTTACTTGGAAGTTATTAAAGATCTACAACAACACGGAGTGCGCAATCAGCTCGGGACGTGATATAAAATGATATAGTTTTCTAGATGCGGAACGCAGCAGAACACTCGTAATGTAAGACTTCGGTTTGTGGCATTGCCTTGGTTTTGATAGGTGATTGACATCAATACTGACGTCCTGTATGACCATCCTGGTCAGTAGTTTGCTTTCAGGTGCTCATATCCCGATGTTAGGATTCTGATCACCGGCCTTATTACATCCCTTCATGCTCCCGACGACTGGGCAGCTGACAATGAGGACCATTAGCTCGGCCGTTAGACTATTTTCTCTGGCGACCCAGCTTTGAACATAATCTGTCATCGCAAATCACGCCGTCTTGTGTTCCAACAACTAACGTCAATTATCTCGACTAATTAAAATGTTTCGATGAACGGAGATGGATAATCTACATCCGTCGACTCTGAGGGTTCGCTTCGCTTCACCGCCTCAGAGTCTGCGTGCAATACATGCGCTCCAACCGGAAAATCCCGCTTTCCAAATAACTCAATGCTCGGTATTGACCGTGGTTCCATGGCTGGCCAATCAACGCCCTTGAGCCGCGTTCGCGCGTGGCACCCTATCGCTTCAACGTTACAAAGATGGCGGGACAACAATTTCGAATGTGCGTTTAGTCGGCGATCGTCGGATTTAGCCAAACGCGTTTGCAAGGCGAGCTTCGATTGGCCATTCTGTTCAGACTGTTGATTCGAGCGGCCAGAAACCTAGCCGCAATTGCGCAGTTTTCTGGGTTATCTGTCCCAAGACTCTGGAGACTGAGAGAGTTGTGCCAGTCGGGGTGTAGGGACTCAAGGGAATGGGGACCTAGATTACCTACATAACCCGTGTTCTCAGAATCTCGGTCATTATGTTTAAAAAAAACCAATTCCAATATTTAGATGATTGTACTCATCGAGCGCGTCTGTTAGTGTTGGTTGCAAGACATTTTGCCGATGTTACAGCTCCCGAGTATGGAACGAATAGTGTCGCCTTGGGATATATACGTTATGAGATGGAGCCGGCATGCTCTTGGTTTACCAGCCAGATGATAGCATCGGAAAACAAGATATGCCGATAGTTTGTATTTGGGCCTACATCAAATGTTGACACGAATTCAGCGGCACATGAGATATTGCTCGCCCGTAACATTAATCATATCCCGTTGTGGTGTTAATTTACGTGATATGATCAGAAGTGGTGGAGTTTACATCACCATCATCTGCAATTTCTTGTGGGTAATTTATAACACATGATGTGTTTAAACAATTTTATCACACAAAAATGGTCATGACGGCTTGAGATTGAAAAAGATTGAATCGTATTAGCCTAATGAGGCGTCGCTAACGCGCTTTGTGTCGTTTTGTATTTGCGGGTATAAGTTGTTTAGGCTGATTTTCATAGTTGTCTCAAACGAGCCACACGTGATTGGCGAGGATTGATTCATTGGACCTGCGTCATTCTACGTATCGTTCACTTCTAATGTCACAGCAATTTATCTGCCATGCCATGACGTTTACAAGGACCAGACATGACATTTTGACGTTTCAGAATTTCAAGTCAATTATGTGCCATTGCAGCCAATGAAGTGCACAATCTGAAATCTGAAAATTGTTATCGGCGTCATCTAATAACCGTCGCTTATGTCATTCGTAGTCGAACATCTCTTTGTAGGCTTAATGAAATATGCCTGTATTAGGTTGTTTGAAAAGTTATAAATATAGCCTGACAGCACGATTGCACAATCGAAGCCCCAATCAAGCAATATTCACTTATAATGACATATAATTGCTTTACCACACCCATATTTACCGTTGCTTTTCTGTAATTTAATCCAACCCAACTTAGCAGGTGTTGGCACGTCATTCAGTCGGGTTAGGCTGTAACAAAGAATAGTTCCGTTAGTGATAGCTGCGGCCTGATTGTGATGTAAGGCAATAATGCCACTCTTTGTTCAGCACATACTATTGGTCTGGTTTATATAGCTATTTGTATGCGAGACAAATCAACGGGGACTAGAACTTGACAAAACACCTGCAGCTTCACTCAGGATGGCGCTATTGAACCCATGTGTTACCGATCTGATTTTTGTTAAATCCATGAAAGGGAAAACACGTGTTCTGATCCATAGAGTCATGCCTTGTGGGCAATTCCCGATTCAAATTGCGAAATACTGCACTAACCATGTGCGATCCGCGTTAATATTTACAGCGCATCTGCGTAGATGTGGATGATATAATCAATCGGTATTCACTGAATGCCGTTGCATAGTTTAAATTGATATATCGCAATATAAGATACTGATTGGCTATCTGACACCACAGTCACACTTCGGCCAATTTATATCCTTATTTATCGATGGTGTGCGCAGGTGAAACGAATAAATATACGGACCGAGCGATGTGTCAACCTGACCCGCGATGGCGGCTGATACTAGCGACCTCGTGTCGAAACAGGTTTTGTCAAATGGACTATAAATCATAATAGACCACATCCATCACGTCGCGATAACACCTTGATGTTCCATGGGTAATCAATCTTTATGAAGTGATCACATTGGGATAGCGCGGATGAAGCCTCGTTCTCCCAATAGCCTTCCCCGCAGAGATCATATTATTCTGTGGAGATTATTATGATAGGAAGTGCGCAGACTTGTTGACCCCATATGCAAATAACGATTACAGTAGATGCAGTTAATATCAGGCTTTTGAATTTCTAACGCAGATCTATATAATACATATCAATAATTGATAACGTGATGGACCGTAGTTCATAAGAGATGATGAATGGTGGCATCAGTTCAACGCAGCCGTCATCCGCTTGACACAATCTGTCCCAATTACGCCAGGTGTTCGTCAAAACATTTCATTGAACGGATATCTACCGCTTTCCATGATGGGAATCAATAACACAATTGTTTACGGCTCGGTGATCCGTTCAGCCAAGCAAGGTCTGCCATCGACCCCTGTCGTCACATAGTCCGTTAGTGAGTGTAAATGCGTGGAAACGTCACAGCAAACCATCACCATCGATGCCGGAGTTAGATTGATTCTGGTCGCATTGAAGTCATTGAAGCGCAGCGTTTGCCTCCATGACAACCTCTTTCTCATTTGGATTGTCCTTCTTATTTAATAACGATCACAGCGACAAGTGCAAGGTCGATAGTGATGACGTAAGGAAAGGTAACGTCACCAGATGTGACGGCTGTAGGTGTTGGCATGGCCGAGCGGCTGCGGGTAGCATCAAATAGTCATAATAGTATAATAGATTACTGGGGTTTCCCTAGAGGCCGATTTCAATGATAAACTGGGCTGTACGAGGATGTAGCTGCAAGGCACCCGAGCGCTCGGCTTGTTTCTGAGGTTAAGGCTGTGTACATCCGATCACTCATTGCTCGAACGCCCTTGGAATCTGAACCTCTGAGGTTAAGAAAGTAGTAGTCTCAAATTTGCTAGTATCGCATCCCTACGCGCAATCACCGGCTTCCGGGTGTCTCATGTTTGTTTAGGTTAAGCTGAGATGCTTGTTTTACCCGAGAGGCCGACTCTCACATTGACTCCCGAACAAAGGAGTGTTGAAATATCTGCTGCTCAGCAGAGCTTACGATATACCTTACCATGCGTCTGTCCGTTAGTAAACGTGTGATGACGCGTTCTTATACAGTCAACTAGCGGCCGCTACCAACGATTGGACCTAACCGAAAATCCCCAACAAACTATATATCGGCTCTCTCTGACTGTTAACCCCTGAGATATGTTTGGAAAAAAAATCATATGTAATCAGAAGACCTAATGTAATTTCTATCAAGCCAAATAGAAAGTCTGGTGAGACATTAAATGAGAGAATTTATCTGTGACTGTGATCTCATTACCATGGTCACATTGTCCAGTGAAAAAAGTGTGAATTAGGTACATTTCAGTGGCACGCTTGGCCAGGCCTGTGCAACTTCATAATTGTCCGCCGTCTGTCAGTACGTACTTTGGATGGTACATTTCGTACGAAAGTAAGCTAGCAGCCGCAAGTCATACATAGACTCCTCTTGCTTTATATAGCCATGCAAGCTACAAATTCAGCAATGCCAGATCTTTGAACTCTTAGTTATTGAAGAAAACAATTATGAATATGTCTTCTTTCACGTTAACTCAAAGGATGTTGATACCGCTTTTTATCAGCCATCAGATCTTTCTGTAGGGCCGTTTAGGGAGTAGATTATCAATGACCCTGGTCTTACCCCGAAGTGACAACCTCTATTAAGAAATACCTGAATATAATGTACGTTTCGAAATTGCGTCACGATGTTATCACCTTTTAAATACCCAGGTGTCGGCTGTGGTATGATGAGCAATTATGAGACGGTTACCATTTCATAACCTGGCCTCGATCCACGAGTATCATCCTATGTCATCATTTCAAGCGGATTCGTAGGACAAAGTAACTTTTGGGAGCGAATATAAAAACCCCACAACCCATCCAAAATAATTCGTCGTAACCTTGAAGAACGATGAACGCATCTTAAGGAGCCGTGTTCATCCAAAACTCGTCAGACAGGTCGGAAGAGCTACCTGCATCGTTGATAATTATGAACTGTGCCCGCAATAAATAAGGCATCCAGCACAATTGTACAAGCGTTGCAGACGTAAACTATGTGCATAGACGCTATTCGGATTCCTTGGCGCACTGAGACGCCGAGTTGATCATATAGGTAGACGGAGGTGGACGCTGCTGCTCTGCCTGTCTGCGCCTACACATTCACTACACAAATGTTTAATTACAAATACAATCTAAGGTCCGTTAAGGTTGGCAGCTAACTGCACCATTTTCTTTGTGATTTTATGCCTAAACGTATGAGCCGCGGTTAACAAACAATTATGCGCTCAATAATGTTAGTAATATATGTCATATTTGTTCACAGAAATGTGCCGATCATAAAGTTTCCAACAAAAAGCTTTACCCAACCTTCGCTAGAACCTTTCCACCCGCTACACAAGTCACAAAGTCTATTCTAGCGCTTCTTCGTCACTTCGACTGGAACCGTGTCACGCTGGTTGTAGGGACGTCCAACAAGTTCCAGTCCATCGCCGAGAAGTTTACAGAGTTGGCAGAAATTGCTAACATCACCATTAATGATCGGTTTGAATTTGAAGAACCTCACCTTCCGTCACGGACCGGTAACCCATTCCCTAGGATCGTCGAAGAGAGCTATATCGACACGCGCAGTGAGTGGTATCATATGTAGGGATATGCGCTTGTGGATGTGTGATTTGTGATGCTTATAATCTGATTACTTCAAATATTGTGTTCTCCGCTCGACTTGATTGAGGTATGTGTCCAATTGCAGTTTATGTGCTTCTTGGGGATCACAATGGAATGATTGACATGATGGCCAATCTCGACGAACGGGGAATTCTCGCTACAGGCGAATACCTCTTAATCCATACGGACTTCAGCACGTATTCAGAAGATGATCCCATACAATATTTCCAGCGTGAGTTTGTGTTACACAATTTGTCCATGTATCAAATTAACGCCTTGGGTTGTCGTGGTACAGTAGCCTGTTTATTGACGTTGCTAATAAATTCGCACGATTTGGATGCTCACTTCAGGATCCCATGATTCGGCTGGGAAACAAAATGTGAAAGCCGCTCAGTCGCTGTTGGTTATAGTGGCGTCTCCACCAACGAACCCGCACTATAAAGACTTCCATTACGAAGTCAACAAATACAACGCATTGCCTCCTTTCGAATTCCCTAATAACGAGTTTCCATTTGCCCGCATTAAGGTTCCTAAGACGGTTGGTATCCTGCTTTTGACATCACTTCGTATAAGATATTGTTATAGCCGTAACGTTAGCCATGATGTTTAACAACTCGCTGGTATTCTTTTTCTAGCCACGAATGTGCACCGTTATGATTAATGTTGCAGATACCTGTCTATGCAGCATACCTGTACGATTCAGTTCTCCTGTATGCGCGTGCACTTGATGAGGTGCTTAGAGAAGGAGGCCGCTCGGATAACGGAACTGCTATAATTGAGAAGATCAAAGGGAGATCATACATGAGTAAGGATTGGTTATGTACCCATCTGTTTGCTTCATAGAAATACCACATTGCGACACCCTAATAATTGCCAATTGTTTTGTGGTTAAGGTATCCAGGGCTTTTTAACAAATATAGATGAAAATGGCGACGCGGAGGGCAACTACACAGTGCTGGCCAGGGCTTCATATATATCCGCATACGGCAATTACTCTATGCTGCCTGTTGGGCATTTCCAAATAAACAACGAATCCCTTCCCGTGCGTATATATATATATATATATATGTCAGTAAATTATTTAACCTCAGAGAACAAACTACGAATGTATAATGTATATACCTTTTGAATGTTCACAATTTTGTTGTGTCAACATTGCATTCGTTGTTCTTTAGAGTTATGTCATGCTGCATGACAAGAAGATTGATTGGGTGCGGGAAGAGCCACCCATTGCAATGCCTGCATGTGGCTATCGTGGCGAGTACTGCATACCGAAACCGGGTAGGTAACAAACGTGTCGTCATCTCCACAACCAAATATATATCCCCAATGGATCATTTATCTCGATAAATGTCCGCAGATACATGAGAGTGCTTTTTCTGAATGATTCCAGATTATGCCTTGGAAATTATCTGCGGAGTGTTAGGAGGACTGGTCTTTATCGCGGCTGTGATAGCGTTGGTTATCTACAGGTAGAGTATTGATCATATTAGTGATATTTTGTATTGAACAAATCATGTAGATGCTGCATATTGAACACGAGGTGTGCTATGCGTCGTATGCATGGTTGCAGGAATTGGCGTTATGAGCAGGAAATCGCTGGCTTGTTATGGATGATTCCTTTAGATGACATCCAAGGTCTCAACCGGAATCTATATTCTAGTAGAGTGAGTCTACGCTATCCATACTGTTCGTTATGAACAACTGCCGGACGGAACATAGTATTGTTTGCTCATGAATTACTGAATTGTATTACAGATAACACTGGGCAGCCAGAACTCCTTTGATTCGCGAATCTCCATGCAGCAAATTTTCACTGTGACTGGTACGTACAAAGGTCAGCATGTTGCCGTCAAGAAGTTTACTAAAAGGAGCCTTGATGTGACGCGCAAGATGAAGAAGGAAATGAAACTGGTAGAGTAGAGTATCATGACTAAGTAAAATAACCGTCATCTCAAAATGCAATTGGCAAAGCGCTAGATTAGAAGTTGAATAATGCCGTTGACTTATGCATGGTAATGACATCGACATAACGTCTTGATTATGTTATGTATTGTTTAGATGAAAGACTTACGACACGATAATGTGAATGCGTTTGTCGGTGCATGTGTGGATCCACCTCAGTTTATTGTTCTCACTGAGTACTGTGCTAAAGGAAGTTTACAAGTAAGTAATGTTCTTGGCATCCGTATATCCGTGTACTATAATTCAATACGAAGATGGACTGTTACCTGGCATCTGTCCCTTTCAGGATATACTCGAAAATGACGACGTCAAGTTAGATTCAATGTTCATAGCGTCGTTAGTGCATGACTTGATCAAGGTGGGTGTATGTAGTACCCTATGTATCTTACTTCCAATCAGCTAATTTGTTGTCACAATAATCTGCTCTCTGGAAATAATGTTATATTGCTGTGTCCATAGGGTGTACTCTTTCTTCATGAGAGTGAGCTACACACACATGGCAACCTCAAAAGCTCCAATTGCGTGGTTAACTCTCGGTGGTCGCTTCAAGTGGCCGACTACGGTCTGTTTGTGCTTCGCCAAAGAGTGTCTGATGTTGAGGATGAACATGCAGCCTACCGAAGTATAATCACTAATCGACATCTTTAATCCAAATTGTTGCTGATATTAACTCAACATATAAGCATAATGCAGTCTCTCTTCCGCGCTGTATGCTGCATTGTGTTGTTCTCTATGTTAACAGACAAGCTGTGGACAGCACCTGAGTTATTGCGGAACCCCTCGCCGCCTCTTCGAGGGACACAAAAGGGGGACATTTATTCTTTTGGCATAATTCTATACGAAATACTGGGAAGATCCGGTCCTTATGGGGAATGTTCCCTCCCTCCTAGAGGTAAACAACTTTGATGCATTCATAATATCCGTATTGCAGGAAAGTATGGCTTCTTCGCTGTCGCATTGATATTAAAAATATGGTGGCGTATGTTATGAAAGCGGTGAGCTACACTAAAAGTTAAAAATATCATTTATGAGCCGGCATGTTATGGGTGGATAGTTGAGAAGACAGATTAATTATATCGAAGTGACTTACCCATTTTTTCAACATGTTTAATGTATTATTAAGTGTTAATTTCGAATAAAGTCCCGATTTTGATATCTGCAGAATCGTAGAGCATGTGAAGTCTCCCATGGGTGATAACATTTTCCGGCCTGATACATCCATATTGGATTGTCAAGATTACATCATATCATGCATGAAGGATTGCTGGGATGAAAACATCCTGACGAGACCAGACTTCCGCACTATACGATCACGACTGAAAGCGATGCGGGAAGGCATGTTAGTAAAATTGACATTTACAGACGCTGCTGTTTAAATTGTTATTGATTTATTAATCAGGAACAATTTCATATATACGTTCCAAATTACGTACCGCAGGAAAAGGAATATATTTGACAACATGATGCTCATGATGGAGAAGTATCAAGGTCATCTTGAGGACCTTGTGATGGACCGAACAGAGAAGCTGGTAGAAGAGAAGAAGAAAACTGAGGGATTGCTTCATCGTATGCTACCTAAGTAAGTATGGTCCCTGCATTATATAGGCAACTTTGACCGCATATTTGGCTTTATTCAGCCACCGATCAATGGCCGTGTGATTTTCAGATCGGTGGCAGATCCTTTGGTTCGCGGACAAGCGGTTGTACCGGAAGCCTTCTCCTCTGTTACAATTTACTTTAGTGATATATGTGGCTTCACGGCGCTGTCTGCTTCAAGCACACCCATGCAGGTTCGTTATTTCTGTAGCATTAGTGGAGGACTCAAGAAATCCCGTCATTCAATCATGGTAAGGTTGCAATATTTCGCAGATGCAGATCTCGTTATAACATAATTGGCTTGTTGACTGCAGGTCGTCGATCTTCTCAACGATCTCTATACCACCTTCGACTCCATCATTAAGCACTATGATGTCTATAAAGTGGAGACTATTGGGGATGCCTACATGGTTGTGTCCGGGCTGCCCATCAAAAACGGCGACAACCACGCCGGTGAAATTGCTTCAATGTCCCTTCATCTACTGTCTGCCATCAAGAGTTTTCGCATTCGGCATCGATCACAAGAAACACTCAAACTGCGTATAGGAATCCATTCAGGTTGCTTAGTTGCTATATATTCCCTTACATAAAAGTGTCAAGAGGTTTTGTCCGAGCTAAAATGTGATTTGAGGATGCAAAATAGAAAGGCTTTTGAGTGGATGGGTACATTATCCAAACATGTACTTTATGGCAGATGGACACTCTTTGTGTTCAGCCATATAATTTTATGTTATGTACGCAGGGTCATGCGTTGCCGGTGTTGTTGGACTAACTATGCCTCGCTATTGTCTTTTCGGCGATTGTGTCAATACAGCTTCTCGTATGGAATCAAACGGGGAAGGTAATGAACTCGTATTATAACTCTTGTTCAAGGGGCACAGCCGTCCCTATGAAGGCATATTGATTCTTACAAAGAAGCCGAGGTCAATTTGTTGGTGCAATGTTTTCGTGATATTTGTGGTATTTTTGCTTCAGCGCTCAAGATCCACGTCAGCCCCGAGTGTGTCGAAATACTCAACAAGTTAGGAGGATATACACTTCAGCCACGAGGACGTATTTCGATGAAGGTCGGTTATGTATTGATTACGTACTATGTCAAAATACTACGTGTTAAATTGTGTCGGAGTCCTTATGGAATTGTTCATTGGGTGTGATTTATATCACAGTATACGGAACACAATATATACTTTCGTTAGATTCACATTTCGTTTCACAAGTTCACCAATTTCGGTTCCGGCAGGGAAAAGGCGAAGTGTTTACATATTGGCTAACCGATGAAGATAAAAGTGTCCGCACACAAAGAATCAATCAAGTGCTGCCTCCATGCGCCACAGATACTAGTGCATCAGATATGATGCTGCAGGAACGTCGCAACACCGCCAATCGTCACTCGGCCCATGGCCCCCACACTAGTACGCCCGATACCAGCTTCTTTGACTTGATGCGCGAACATCCATCGGAATCTTCGAGTTTCAGTCGCAAAAAAAGCTTAACCAAGACAAATTCTGGAAGTATATACAATCGCAGAAAGTCTCTTGATACTAACAACAGGCATATATCCAATGAGCAAATTAGCTCAAACGGTTATTTGAATAGATTACCGGCACAGAGACTGGATAGCAATGAGAACGGCAAAGAAAGTATAGATTGTACACTGCTTGCGTCCGCACTCCCGTCGATTGTAATTGATAAGGAGAGTTCGTTGGAACAAGCTCAGGAAACTGACCAGCTTCTAGCAATCTGTTCTCAAACGTCAGGTCCCACAGGGGATAAACCAGTCTTAAGAAAGACTAACTCCTTGAGCTACTCCATTCCATGTGACAGTTCTGTTTCTCAAGAGAAAGTACATGACGTGATTCTCCCATCTAAAGTTCAAGATTACCGAACAAGTTGGACAGAAGCTGCCTTCTAAATCCACGAATCCGAATATTTTGATAGAGTGATACCTAATTGGGATGATGAATCGTGATTTACACTCCACTTACCTCAATATTTTAATCTAGGGCATGTATTTCAATACATTTAAACTCGAGTGCCGCGTGTGTATAACATATAAACATTGTACGATAAAATGGTCATTATTTTGTGGTTAACTGCGCAATGGTAAAATGGTGGCAGGGACATTTATTTGTGCGATGCCAATTGATCTGTTCCGTTGTGTGATACTGCCTCCAGCTATTATCTCTGATATATAATGTGTCTCCCTGAACTGTTGTGCTAAAGTGTTCTGTGTAAGTGTATTGGGAATCTTGGTCATCAATTGACTTTGCAATGGTAGAACTAAGAATATAATTGGTTGTGTTTTGTTGTAAGCATTCCATTTCAAACCATGGTAATGCACACTGTTCAACAACTGATGAAATTTGCGATTCGTAACAATTCCTATTCATAATGCATCTGTCATTTGTAGTAGTGACGGTCACATCACGAGAATACGCCTTGGACCTGTTGCAGATTATAATATTTCAGCTTACTATTCACGTGTTACATGGAGCACATTAATGCTGATCTTACTTATGATGCCGTTAATCATGCGTCATAATGCAGCCATGTTGCTTTTGGCATTAAAGAATCGTTTGTTATATCTGTTTAAGGCAGACTAAAACGTCAATGAGTTTCACATTTATTGATGTCACAGATGTGGTTATGATGACATGACGTCATTGGCTACTTTCCCAGAGCTATATAGAGGGTAGCGTATTCATCAATGTTTATTCGCATAAGAAACGAGGATCCCATATTGACTCCAAAACTATGAAACTATCTCAGTAGTATCAGATGAATAGGCCTTGTTGGTAGGCTTGGGCTCTCCGTGGGTGTAACATTTGTTATGTTCATCCAATACTATCGTCGTTGCAGTCGATTTAACTTAACACGAGCCAGCTGTTCCAACTGATCGATTCCGTAATGTGATTACAATAGTAATTATATGTGCGAACGCTGCATGATCGGGGTCCGGGCAAATATATGGGAGGATTGCAGAGGGAAATGACTTGTTTTGTTAGTTTCTTTGCTTCACCGATTATACATATAACAGATGAGGCTTGCGTGGTACGTTATTATTATGAGCGTTGGTACAACCAGATCAATGAAGGTCAATATTTATATTGTGGAGTTGATAGCACTCTGTTGCCGGAATACGATGGGCGCTGGTCAATAGATCAGATATCTAGACTACTGTTACAACAAATGGGCGACTATGTATCGCTGTGTAGGCCGTAACTTTCCCCACACGCTCGTGTTACCACCTTACTAGTGGAATTGTGGAAACAAATCCTTCACCGCTGGATAATAGCTGTTAATGAAAACCATTGCTATGGTTTGATATGACATTAACAGTGTTATCACCATGACCGAATGTGGACACTTTCTTTTGAATGTCGATTTTCGATTTAAGGAATAATGGATAAGGAGAATCTCAGCGGTTAGAATGAGTATAAAAATACATAATGTGGATTGGTTCCCCAGATTAGTTTGAGGCATTGGAAATGGCAAAGGCATCTACACAATGCTGCTTAACCCGCCTTCACTCTGCCCGCGAAGGCGGATAAATTAATATCAACGATATTTACGTATCATTTGGACATTTAGAATGTACATGTTTTCTTTCTTTTGAAGCATTCTTATGAAGGTTACGGAGCAGATTATTTATTGAGTGCTACTTAACGATAGGTATTCAGTGCTTTCGATCATCACCTCTGGCCGGGTATGCGACCTCGCCTTATGTAGCCATCTTGATGAATTATGAAAAAGTGGTTTTATCTGTTACGAACTGTGCGATGTGCTGTCAACTCCAAACTGTTTGGTTTATTGTCTGCTTCGAACAGTATATAGCTTTGTCTGCTTCATCCATTACTCAGGTGAAACCGGCTATCTGGTGAATGTAGCACTGTGTCGGACATACCAAGGGGTGGGACATTTAAACAGATATAACCACGGCTTCAGTTGTATGATCCTTTCATGAGTTTCTAGTGGTGCAATCCCTTAATGTGCGTAAATAGGGGTTTGTTTGATCCCTACGAGCGCATAACATGTGGACTAATATATGACACGGTTTAATATCGATTATCATCGGCGCTATAAAAATAGCCAATTAACCAAAAAAATACCTCCTAATGCAACTCTTACCAATTAATCCAGAAAAAGAGAAACAAGGATATTTGAGTTTTGTCAATGCTATCAACTCAATAACTCATTACTTAACACTGACTTATCTAGTTCATCTCGCAATGAACTACTCCAAAGGGCAGTGAAGTTACACTAAGTGCTTTGAAAACTCTGCAGTCGTCGCTTCAGTTGGTTGTCTCTGTCAATTCTGTGGCCTTCTCTTATATAAACCATCTACCTAAGTGAATATGTGGTTTTATCTGCTACGCGTTGTGCATTGTTTTGACCACTTTAAACAATCCAGAGGTTTTGCTGAGTCTACTACGGGATTTACGGGAGACCAATAGAAAAACCTGTTTGAGGATGTACAGCTTCCGGACGTTTGGATACACAAAGTGCAGGATAGAGGATCTATCACTAATGTGGTGTATGTGTTGATTGAGTACAGGGCACCTCTACAAATGTCCAAAATGGCATTAAACCCTACACCAAATCCCTGAAATGATCGAATAGAGAGGATGAGTTGTATAATGAAGTCCATGGGTATCCCAATCTTGTTGACAACAACAATAAGAATCAGTTATTCCTATTTACGGCGGTTCTGTTTGCTCATTCTAAAGGTTCCACTAATACATTTCATCGAGCTGAACGGGTTTCATGTTTTCCGTAATACAGGACAAGATATAGGAAGATTTTAATAGCAGAGAGGCAATCGGCAACCCTATTCTCGATGTTCTGGTCAACGACGGAGTCCAGGTTACGAAGTGGATATTGCTTCATGTGCGACATACCAATGGACGCTATTATGACTTTAGTTACTCAGCTATGTAATATCAAAGTAAAATAATATCTTACTATGGCTTTATTGGTGTGATCATCCTGCATACATCGAATAAGAACCCGAAAAAGTACAAAATCTATTGAAGTCTTAATTACAGTTGTGTAACTCTCATACGTTGCGTGTATAAAGAATGTCGCTCGACTGATTACATATCCAGCGCTAACAATCACTTGTTGTACACACATATATGTTAACAACACAAAGGGAAATTCCCAATCACAATTGCTGGATAAACAACGATCACCTCTGCATCCCAACGAAAACAACTTATTGTCAACAGAAATGATGCACATTTCAATTGAAATACCTAGAAATATTTACAATCGAGCAGTTAGTGCCACTGGATTGATATCAATGTCTTACATGGATTGTCATACCAAAGTTTCCATTAACATCGCTTCAGTGTATCCCACTTCAATCATTTCTCCGCAGCACTGGTCTCTGGTGTCGCCTCTGTCATTTGCGTTGCGCAACATGCTTCTACTTCATGCACGGTTGATAACATGGATGCATTGAAGCATTTTCGTACGGTGTAACAGCAAAATCCACATGCGGGGGCGCAACTATCCCTTTGTTCTGCGAAGAAATGACACATCCGGCCGAAGGCTTGGACAAAATTACCGAACGATGTGTGTGCGAGTTCGGTTTGGGTGGGGGTGGGGGTTCGTGGTGGTGTGATTCCTATCCTACATTGAACTGTCAAGAGGCTTCGACTAGTCAACGTATTATTCTCACGAGATTCAACTACTGCTGTTGTTGGAGATAAGTCGACTATCCAGACATTAGAAAGCGTAATATGCTAGAGGGGCACACTTCGCATGATGTTATGAGGTGTGTATGGTGTCATATTTTGTTTACAGAAAATGTACGAATACCATGCATACATTGATACAAGTTCACTTTAGTAACCTGGTGCTATGAATAAGCTAATAAGAATAGATTTGCTTGTACATCAAAAGATTGGCAGCAGAACTGACAATCAACCATTCCTACATGCAGTAGATATGCTTATTACAAGGCGCTTAATCTGCAGGACGCCTCGTGACACCAACCGGTTCAAAGTTTTCATTTTGTAGGATGAGCTATAATGTGACTTCAATTGACCGGAGAAAATTATATACCGTAACGTATCTGTTCGTCTATCGAGAGCAATTTAGTCCTATATTCAAACGTAAAGAACGGATAAGCCATGCTCGGATTGGCTAACATACTTTGGAGCTTGGCACTTCAAAACGTTGACATTGTGTTGCCCTTGATCCTCGACTACTCCGTTTTCTCGACACTGATGTATTTCTATCTAACCTTTATGGCTGCTCTGTCGACGTCACTCACGCCAAACAGCGAACTGGCAACTGCAGTTTATCCTTATGGATAATGCGTTGATGTGACATGTTTGTTTTGTTCATTACGTGCTTAGACAGACTGTGATTCAGGCAATAGACAGAGCGGAATTTGATTTATTCCAGCATTTCAGATACATTGACCCAAGCACTATATGGGTTGTGCAGTATGTTTTAGCAGTGTTTGGAGACGTAATACTCCGGTGTTTACGCCATTCCTCTTCTACGGAATTGGATCGTAGCGAAGCTTAGTCATTACGGATACTACCCAAGTCCAGCCACATAGAGAAGGACCAAGAAGCTCTCTATTACCAACACATCATTGTTATTCCAACATCTTCAGCAGAAATACGAAAACGATCTGTCAAATTATCTTAAAATGTCCGAAACTGTCGGTAACAGCATTAAAGAAAATGATTACCCCATGTCGGGTAAATGCAAAATATTGATCGGATATCGACAAAAATAAAGGTGAATCAGCTCCTGTACAGGTGAGACAAGTTGGGAAAGCTTGACCCAGTAACTTTATCGTACAGTATAACGTTACACTTTGAGTTCAAGTTTGCATAACGAAAATGAGGATCAGGTGATAAATCGCTGCGCCGATAACCCCGAGATTGCACATTTCATCTATTAATTAGGCTGTATTGTGCATTATCTACCACTGGCTTGCCATTTTTCTATCCACTAATACAACCAACGACACAATATTGGCTTTTGTTTCATTCATAACATTACTTAAATTGTGTTCTTATAATATATGGGGCAAATGACAGAAGATTAATGTTGATCATGGTCTGAGGCTATAGCAATCGACATGCGTCAGGGGTATTCATGTGCAACATTAGTTAGGGTATAAATGTTAAATGTTTCGAGATAAACTATTTCTCTATGTAAGGTATTGGCATTAAGTGCGGATAACGAAACGGGTTACATGGACTTGATGTGTAGTGGACAAACTATATTTATTTATATGTATATATCATGTTTATACATATATATGTATATATACACAAATATATATAGATAAATATATATACATATATATATACATGTATAGATATAAATATATATATATATATGTAAATATATATTTATATATATGTATATGTATATTTTGTTTTACATTTATACAAATACATATATATATATATATATATATATATATATATATATATATATATATATATATATATATGTATATATATGTATAAGAGTGTGTGCAATAAATATGTGTGTATGTGTATGTTTGTGCGTATAAACATGTGACGTTTATTGACAAGAAATGGCCTAAGCATGTGTCTTCAAGCAATCTTTATAAACCAATGTAATCAGCATCGAGAGAGCATATCATAATATTGCGGCGCAGTAAGGGCGCCTACTGACAGTAACGTGGCACATGAAAGAGGCCAGGCATGTGAAACATGAGACTATTGAGCTGCTTGTTATCCATCATCAACATCAGAGGGACATTTGCGGAAGCCTCGCTCTGTGGAATGAACTCCAGTCCGCAACCATCCAACTTGAAGCTCTAAACACAATGCTTCAGTCGTGCTGCTGTATGAGGATGCTCTCCTTGGAAGTTTTGTATTGGTATATACGTGATTGTATGATATTGGATTATTTGCAAATGTGGTTTTTGACCACAAGTATCTTATTAACGGGAGTCAAAAAGATAATATCCCACAAGCATGCTTGGAATTGCCATCTGGTCGATTCGGGCGGTCAAAGGCATATCTAAGAAATTATATATGTGTTTGAAATATTATCTGGCCACCGTAAAATGGTGCACCAAAAACATAACAATCACAATTATTACCGCCGTTATTATCTACGGTTTGCCTTCAGCATTTATATATGTATCTATATAGCGAGCATCGATCAGCATAACACTACATACAAATGAAAGGATCCATAATGGCATCAGATACAAATAAGAGATTAGCCCCGTTTCGTGAAGAAAACGGGATAAACGTAAGACAGCGCGGGAGAACGAGATATGCAAACGTGACAGACCGTTTTTGCCGTGCATGCCGGGCCAGCATTTTAAACTGTCCAAAAACTTTGCCACGGCAGCCACGGTGTGGATGAGAAACGTAGTGGGTCGTAGTAAAATGGAGTAAACGCAATGACACGTGACAGTACGTAATAGGCCGTTACACAACTTACAAATCGTCCGTAGGGGGCGGGAATCATGTGTAATTGTGAAAAGCGTTAATATCTTCATTGCGGAGCTTCGTTGTGAGAATGATTGCGTAGTGGCCTTGCTGCTGTCTTCTATCTTCCGTAAACCATGTGCGAACCCACTGGGATCTTGGCCTTCTCCGCCTTCTTAGCCTTCGTCCTGCCTTGTGCACTGTTTGCATCTCCTGCTCGCCTTCTGGCTGACGCAAATACTTAATAACCGCAGCAAACAAACAAGAAAACACAAAATCTTGATCATCTTGGGAATTCATGTTTACTTGTCGAAGTATTCTGATACAGCGATTGCTGTTGCTTGGGGGATTTTCCTTATACCGTGGACACAAACGTAATCCAAAGCTCTGCGGTGTTCGCGTTCGATGCATAGGAGGCCTTGACAAAACGTGGAAAACGCATCAGACCTGGATGAAGACGTGGACAACGTGAGGGATCCCATCAGAACGTATCGGACCGGGACGCACCGTACATGCATCCCTGGTAGACCGCGCCCGGACCTTAGTGCGCCTTGGACGAACCACTTTTTTGCCCCTACGGCTTGTCACGGTTACCTTGATAAAACGTGAGGAAACTTAGCACAACCTAACAAAACTTGTTTATGGAGACAAAAATGGCCAAAATCCCACGGCGCAATACGTTTCGGGCAAACGGGGCTGCCGTGGCCACCGGGAACATAGTGTAAACGTAGCATTAGGCTACGCGTATTGCCTGAAAATGAGGGCCCTACTACAAGCCAGTGGTTTTGCAGCGTACGCAACAGGAACCAACGATGCTACGCGGGCGTATCGCTGAGGGATGGCTTCTTCGTTCGGGGAGTTCGCGACCACATCCATCCCGCCGACCCAGGAATAGAGGTCAAGACCACCCTGAGTTCCCATGTCAAAGACAAGGCGTCTTCGCAACCATTCCGAACGGCCATGGCCCTAGTGGATGAAGTTCTCCTGCGTCTGCCCGAAAATGCACATGAACTACCAAATCCTGCCAACCTCAAGAGGATGGCCAGCTGCACCCGACAGGCCACACGCCCTAATGATCCTACGGATCTCATGTTCGAGGTACAATATGTTAGATAACTATGTACCAGGAGTAGTGAATGTTAAGTAATGCTGCGTATAATACTAAGTGTACACAGTGATTGTCAGTGATGCTCGATACTAGAGGCAGTTGGTTCAAACTATGTTCACTAATACTGTATTTGTTCTTCTGTTTAGCATGTCCCCACCGATTCTCCCTGAAAGATGTCCGCGTTAATAACCACCTGCCATCTAGTTTCTGCCTGATCTCCTCTGAAAAAGGGAGACCATTAGACTCACATGGAGATTGATCCTGTGTATATTTCTCCTTACTATTTTGTCTATGAGATGCATGAGCACATTCAGTAGAACTTTGACCCTTGTGATCGCATCCATCTTCCTTCAGCCACTGTTTTACTAGAGCCAGGTCCTTATTCTAGTATTGTGCTTCACACTCCTCTGCAGTGGAGAATCCTATGCTCGACGGTTTCTTAGGACTCAGAGGGTCCACATTAGCTATTGAGTAACAAATCTGCATCTGTTCCCTGTCAAGTAACAACATCGCGCAATGGGTCGTGGCCGATATCAGTTTTCGGTCGTTAAGAAGCCTTCACCCGTCATGGCTCATCTCCAGCCATGCCAACCGTTCCATCGTCCTCTTTAAGTCCTATGTCATCACACGCAGGTTGCGGTCTGCTACATTTATCATATTTAACGACCCGTTCCCTCACCTCCACTGCATGTTCCTCCGTAAACTGCTTTCACCTGTATGAAGGTGGCCCTCCCGCGTGCTACCGTTTCCCTGCTGCCCATATTCCCTTGATCTACGTATACAAACCCCTCAGTCTCCTGACAGCAAACCGTACCCTCCTGTAGTCCCAGAGTTTAGGCGACAGAGCCCCTTCCACACCCTGGACAAAGCTTCTTCAGCGCTCCTCATGTAATATATATATATATATATATATATATATATATATATATATATATATATATATATATATATATATATATATATATATATATATATATATATATATATATATATATATATATATATATATATATATTTATTTATTTCTATGCATGTATATATGTTTACATATATAAATGAGTAGGTAGAGACTGGGATACTCCCCTAACATAAACACGTTAATTGACGATTGCTTTATAATTGGTAGGCAACAGGATGATCCCCATGTAGGTACACGTTAATTGATTATTGCTTTACAACACAGTAGCGCTGTCGAGCCAAATACATTCATTAAGCCAATAGGTACCGTTTATAAAAATGATGCTTGAAAGCTCTTTCAAATATTTATGCCACCCTGTATGTTGCCGAGCATAAACTACCCGTTCAAGCGTTATGAAATTAGCACATAATTCTACTTCCCACTTCTCCCATATATGACAACGTTAGCTATGATATTAACCACTCGTTCTGTGCGTAATACAGATTTTCTGTTTCTAATAACGAATATAGCAGACACCTGTTTACGCAGCATACCTGTACAATTCCGTAATCCTGTATGCGCGTGCACCTGATAATGAGCTTAGAGAAGGAGGCGGTTTGTTACCATCTGTTAGCATCATAGAAATAGCATAAGGCGACAGCCTACTTATTGTGTTGTGCAGTAAAGGTATACAATATTGATGAAAATGGCGACGCAGAGGGCAAAAACACAATGCTCGCCAGGGTTCCATATATATCCAAATACGTCAATTACTCTATTCTACCTGTTCGGAACTTTCCAACTCTATCCTCACAGCATGCTATACTCGAAAAGGACGACGTGAAGATAGACTCAATGTTCATAGCGCCGTCAGTGCACGACCTGATCAAGGTGGGTGTTTGTAGTACCCCATGCTCTATACCTCCTATCAGCTCATTCGTTGTCACAATTATCTGCTCTGCGGACATAATGTTATATTGTTGTGTGCATAGGGTGTAATATTTCTGAAAGCAAGCTGCACACACATTGGTAGCTGTAAAGCTCCAATTGCGTGGCCAACAAACGGAGGTAGCTTCAAGTGTGCTTTTTTAATGAGTGTCTGATGTTGAGAATGAACATGCAGTCCACCGAAGTAAATCACTAATCGACATCTTTGATCCAATCTGTTTCTGAGCATAATACATATGACAGAGTAGACTTTCCCACGAAATATCTATCAATTCCGCGCTATATGCTGCACTGTGCTATCCTTCAATGTTAACAGACAAGCTATGGACGGTACCTGAGTTGCTGCAGAGCGCCTCGCCTATTATTCGAGGGACACTTAAGGGGGATATATATTCTTTTGGCATAATTCTATACGGAATATTTGAAATGGGAACTGTTGCCCACCCTGTAGAGGTTAACACCTTGGACCCATTCATGATATCCATCTCTTAGGAAACCATAGCATCTTCGCTGTTGCATCAATATTAGAGAGATTTTGTCATAAGTTGTGAATGTGGTTAGCAATATTAATGTTCGAAATAAAATATATTCGAATGAGCCATGAGAATTTTATCGAACCGACCTACTTGCTAAGTGAAAAAGTGTGGTTTAATGTCCCCATCTCGATACCTGCAATAATCGTAGAACATGTGAGGTCTCCCGTGGGTGATAACATTTTCGGGCCCGTTAGATAATTATTGGATTGCCAAATTACATCATATCAGGAATGAAGGACGACACGGGAAGGCATGTAAGTAAAAGAACCGATTACATACCTTAATGTTATCATTGTATTAGGTAGGCACAAGTGTACATAACAGTTCGAAATTACACACTGCAGGAAAATGAATATTTATGACAACATGATGCTCATGATGGATATGCATCAAGGTCATCTTGAGGACCTTGTGATGGGCCGAATAGAGAAGCTGGTAGAAGAGAAGAAGTAAACTGAGGGATTGCTTCTTCGTATGCTAGTATTGTCCCGGCGTTATATAGACTGTTTTGAACGCATCCAAACCTCTATACATCCGTCGATCAGTGGCCTTGTGATTTTCAAATCTGTGACAGAACCTTTGGTTCGCGGACAAGCTACCGGAAGCCTTCTCTTCTGAAACAATTTATTTGAGGGATATATGTGGCTTTACGGCGCTGTTTGCTTGAGGCACACCTGTGCAGGTTGACTGCATGCCGACGATCGATCTCTACACCACCTGTAATTCTACCATTGAGCACTATGGTGTCTATAAAGTTGAGACTATTGGGGATGCATGCATGGTCGTGTCTGAGTTGCCCATCAAAAACGGCGACAACCACGCCGCTTCCATGTCCTTTTTATCACCTGTATGCCATCAAGAGTGTTCGCATTCGGCATCGATCACAATAAACACTCCAACTGTGTATAGGAATCCTTTCAGGTTGCTTGCTTGCTCTTATATATAAGTATCAAGGTGTTTTGTCGGAGCTAAAATGTGAAATGAGGATGCAAAATAGAAAGGCTTTTGAGTGGATTGGTACATTATCCAAACATGTACTTTATTGCAGATGGACACTCTTTGTGTTCAGCTATATAATGATATATTATGTACGCAGGGTCATGTGTTGCCGATGTTGTCAGACTAGCTGTGTCTCGCTATTACCGGCACAAAGGCTTGACATCAATCAGAACGGCAAAGAGAGAATAGATTGTACACTCCAGTCGATTGTATTTGATAATGAAAGTTGGTTGAAACAAGCTCTGGAAACTGGTCAGCTTCTAGCAATCTTTACTCACTCTTCATGTCACACAAATGATAAAGCAAGGCTTTGAGCTACGCAATTTCATGTAACAGTTCAATTTCTCAAGAGAAAGTACACGGCGTTATTCTCCGATTTAAAGTTCAAGATAACCGAACCAGTTGGACAGAAGCTGCATTCTTAAATCACTAATCGGAATATTTTGATAGAGTGATACCTAATCGGGAGTATCATTTATGACTTGCACTTTGCTAACATCGATATTTTAATCTGCATGGGTTTCAACATATTTAACCTCGGGTGCCGTGTGCGCATAACGTATAATGATTCTACGGTAGAATGGTCAATATTTGGTGGTTATCTGCGCCACAGTACAATGGTTGCAGGTACATTTATTTGTGTGATCTTTGATAATGTTAATTCGGTCGTGTGATTGTAATGACCTGGGTACTATCTTCTATACAAAGTGCTGACATCGCGATGACAAAGGAACAATTCCTGTTTCGTGATACTGCATCCGGCTATCATCTTTGATATATAAGGTGTCTCCCTGAACCGTTGCGATAAGTGTTCTGTGCAAGGGCATTGGAAATCATGGTCAACAATTGACTTGGCAATAGTAGAAATAAGAATATAATTTGCTGTGTTTCGCTGTAAGTCTGCCATTTCATACCAAGGAACTGTACACTGTTCCAATAACTGATGAAATGTGCGATTCGTCACAATCCTATTCATAATGCATCTGTCATTTGTAGTAGTGATGGTCACATCATGGGAATACGCCTTGGACCTGTGCAGATTATAATATTTCAGCTTACTATTCACGTGTTACATGGAGCACATTAATACTGATCTTACTTATGATGCCATTAATCATGCGTCACAATGCAACCATGTTGCTTTTGTTATGTCTGTTTAAAGCAGATGTCGTCTGATGCCATGACGTCATTGGCTACTTTCCCAGAGCTACATAGAGGGTAGCGTATACACCAATGTTTATTAGCATTACAAATGAAGACCCCATAACGACTCTAAAATCTATGAAACTATCTCAGTAATATTAGATAAATAGTTCTTCTTGTCAGTCTTTGGCTCTCCGTGGGTGTAACATTTGTTACGCTAACCCGATACTATCGACGTTACAACGTCGAAACCCGACGAGAATTTAACTAAACTAGAGCCAGCTGTCCCAACTGATCGATTTGGCAATGTGATTACAATAGTAATTATATGTGCGAACGCTGCATGTTCCCGGTCCGCGCAAATATATGGGAGGATTGCAGAGGGGAATGGACTTGTTTTGTTATCTTCTTTCACTGCACCGATGATACATATAACAGATGAGGCTTGCGTGGCGCGTTATTATTATGAGCGACGGATACAACCAGATCAATGAAGGTCAATATTTATATTGTGGAGTTGAAGGCACTCCGTGGCTGGAAAACGTTGCGCGGCTAACACCAATAATTTTCCAGTAAACACTATTGTCGAACTGCATGTTTTTCACCAATAGTTCAACTTTCCAGACTGACTGGTTGAGCTAATGGGCGACTATACATCGAGGGGTTGGCCATCACTTACCCCACCCGCTCGTGTTATCACCTTTCTGGTGGAATTTAGGGATAATAACTGTTGATAAAAACCGGGGCCATGGTTTGATATGATATTCACATGGTTTATGAATATGGGTCGTTATTTATATCGGCCATATATCAAGGCCTTTGTGGTACTATCCATAGGGAAAGTTAATAGCATAAGCCAATTCATTGACACCCCGACAAAGGCCACAGCAGCAACGGTGGTTCATAATTCCCTATCTACATTAACGGCAGCAACGACGGTGGTCCATAATTCCAATCTACATATACGATAGCAGCGACGGCGGTCCATAATCTCTCTCTACAGAGAAGACAGCAGCGACGGCGCGCCATAACTATTAACATAGACGACAGCAGCGACTGCGGGCCATAAGCACTATCTACATAGACGACAGCAGCGACTGCTGGCCATAATCACTATCTACATAGACGACAGCAGCGATGCTGGTCGATGATACCTATATAAATAGACGACAGCAGCGATGGTGGTCCATGATTCCTATCTACATAGACGACAGAAGCGACGGTGGTCCCTGATTTCTATCTGCATTGACGAAAGAAGCGACGGTGGTCCAGGATTCCTATATACATAGACGACAGCAGCGACGGTGGTCCATGATTCCTGTATACATAGACGACAGCAGCGGCGGTGGTCCATGATTCCTATCTACATTGACGACAGAAGCGACGGTGGTCCATGATTCCTATATACATAGACGACAGCAGCGACGGTGGTCCATGAGATCTATATACATAGACGACAGCAGCGACGGTGGTCCATAATTCCTATATACATACACGACAGCAGCGACGTTGGTCCATGACTCCTATCTACATTGACGACAGCAGCGACGATGGTCCATGATTCCTATCTACATTGATGACAGCGGCGACGGTGGTCCATAATTCCTATATACATATACGACAGCAGCGGCCGTGGTCCATGATTCCTATCTACATAGACGACAGCAGCGACGGTGGTCCATAATCCCTATCTACATACGAGATAGCGACAGGGGCGGGCCATAGTCCCCATCTACATTGACGACAGTAGCGACGGCGGGACATATACCCCATCTACATCGGCAATAGAAGCAACGGGGGTCCATAATCCCTATCAACAAAGTCGATCGTAGTGACTGTGGTCCATAATCCCTATCTGCATAGGCGACAACTGCGACGGCGGTCCATATTCCCAATCTGCATTGGTTATGTACTTCTAAATTCACTCTTGAGGTAATTACTCTCAAACTTTTCAAGGCACATTTAATAGCCAATTATTTACGTAGTGATAAATTGTTGATTATTACCCCGTAGGGCACTGTCATGTGGTCGACGTTATGGTCGTTGAGCCTGCAGTGATTAGTCGACTACATGTTCATCCACTGCAGAGGCGAGCGAGTGTTGGTCAGAACGAAGATAGGTTTTCAATCAATCACAAATACGTGGATACAATATAAACATTGTAATAATTTTTGTTCAATGCAGAAATACTGCAGGATTTGTTACTGCAGTGAATGCCATGGTAGATAATGCGGTTTTATTCATTTAGGAATCGTAACCTTGGAGTAAAGTGTTTATGCCCACATCAATAAGCATCCGCTGACCTTTAACGCAGTCACATTGTCTTTTTTCGTGTCATCACCATGACAAAATGCGGAGACTCCCTGCTGAATGTCGATTAGCAATTCTCATAAACTTAGGGAACAATCGATTGGGCCGTTTATTATGCTTTTGTTGAGTCTAGGTGGTCGTGATTGTGCATCACAATTTCTCTATATTATTTAACAGTATCACGTCAGTTAACCCTTTACATTTTGTACAATCATTTACAAACGCGGTTTTTAGCGCAGATTGCACCTTTGTTTGGCTTGCCCTAAATGTTGGTGAATAATGAGCCGAATATCGATTGATTTAGACACACAGCGCCCCAAACAAACATTTGTAATGATCCGATGTTGCTGTATCACACCTAGCCGACCTAAAGCTTTGAACATTCTACTGCAATCAAGGCCACTACTGGGTTTATACTACGCCAATATCAGTCATATCATCTGCTGTTTATATCTTCAGCACCCGGTAGACATAGTCACGTACATTTCGAAGAATTATTGGTTAAACAACGCATTTAGATGCAAATTTGCCACGTTAACCCGGCATTTGTACCCGATTAAAGTAGACACTAACTGCTTCAGCGGGAGTATCCCTAATGCAACCGTGTATTTAGGAATTGGCATTCTTAAATTGCTTGAAAGTTAACATGTGCAGTACACTTGTCTGTTGGTCGTCGAAATTTAATATTTGCTACGATCTTCTTCATCTACCTAGTAGTTCTTGCTATATTTAACACTACTGAGAGGGTGATGCATATACACATCCTATCGACGTATACATATCATTATATTCGCTTACTTAAGTAGGTATTTTTAGCAGCCAGCTCTCATAGTACGCTTCCATTGAACATAACAAAAATGCAAGGTTGATTCGACATACGACATGGCATAAGGAGAATCTCAGCTGGTACAATGAGTATTTAAATGCATAATGTTGAGTGGTTCCCCAGATTTGATTGAGGTATTGGAAATGGCAAAGGCATCTGCACAATGCTGTTTAACCTGCCTTCATCCTGCCTGCGAAGTCGGATATATTAATATTAACGATATTCACGTATCATTTGGACATTTAGAATGTACATATGTTCTTACTTTTGAAGACATTCTAATGAATGTTACAGAGCAGATGATTTATAGAGTGCGAAAGGTATTTGGTGGTTTCTATCATTGCATCTGTCCGGGTGTGCAGCCTCGCTTTTTGTAGCCATCTAGTTCAATTATGAAAAAATGGTTTTATCTGTTACGAACTGTGCGATGTGTTGTCAACTCCAAACTGTTTGGTTTATTGTCTGCCTCGAACAGTTTATACCTTTGTCTGCTTCATTCATTATTCAGGTGAAACCTTATGATCCGGATATCAGGTGAATGTAGCACTGTATCGGACATACTAAGGGGCGGGACATTCAAACAGATGTAACCACGGCTTCAATTGTATGATCCCCTCATGAGTTTATAGTGATGCAATCCCCTACGGCGCGTAAATGGGGGTTTGTTTGATCCCTACGCGCGCATAACACGTGGAGTAATAAATGACACGGTTTAATATCAATAAACATCGGCGCGATAAAATAAAGCCAATCGACCAAGGAAATACCGCATAATCCGAGTATTTCCAATTAATCCAGTGAAAGTGAAACGAGGATAGTTGATTTTTGTCAATTATATTAATTCAGTAACTCAATACTTAACACTGACGTGTCTAGTTTCATCTGGCAATGAACTACTCTGAAGGGCAGTGATGTTACACTAAGTGCTTTGAAAACTATGCAATCGTTGCTTCAGTTGATTGTCTCTGACCATTCTGTGGCCTTCTCTTATATAAATCGTCAACCTAAGTGAATATGTGGTTTTATCTGCTACGCGTTCTGCATTGTTTTGAATCACTCTAAACAATCCCGAGGTTTTGCTGGGTCTACTACGGGATTTACAAGGAGACCAATAAAAAAACCTGTTTGAGGATGTACAGCTTCCACACGTTTGGATACACAAGGTGCAAGATAGAGGATCTATCACTAATGTGGTATATGTGTTGATTGAGTACCTCTACAAATGTCCACAATGGCAATAAACCCTATAAAAAACCCTTAAATGATCGAATTAAGTAGATTAATTGTATAATGAAGTCCACGGGTATCCCAATCTTGTTGACAACAACAATGAAAATCAGTTATTCCTATTTTCAGTAGTTTTGTATGCTTATTCTAAAGGTTCCACTAATAAAGTTCATCGAGCTGAACGGGTTTCATGTTTTCCTCAATACAGGACAAGATATAGGAAGATTTCAATAGCAGAGAGACAATCGTCAGCCCCATCTCGATTGTTCTGGTGTACGCCGGAGGCCAGGTTACGAAGTAGATATTGCTTCATGTGCGACATACAAAGGGACGCTACAATGACTTTAGTTACTCAGCTATGTAATATCAATGTAAAGTAATATCTTACTATGACTTAATTGGTGTGAACCTCATGCATACATTGAATGCATCCTTTAAGAATTATTATAATGGGTACAAAGAACCCTAAAGGCAGATTGGTACCAAATCTATTGAAGTCTTAATTACAGTTGTGTAACTCTCATACGTTGCGTGTATAAAGAATGTCGCTCGACTGATTACATATAATGCGCTTACAATCACTTCTTGTACACACATATATGTTAACAACACAAACCGAAATTCGTAATCTAAATTGCTGGATGAACAACGATCACCTTTGCATCCCAACGAAAACAACTTATTGTCAACAGAAATTATGCACTTCCGATTGAAATACTTAGGAATATTTACAATCGATCAGTTAGTGCCACTGGAATGATATAGATGTCTGACATGGATTGTCATACCAAAGCTACAATCAACATCGCATCAATGTCTCCCACTTCAATCATTTCTCCGCAGCACTGTTCTCTGATGTCAATCTATGTTATTTGCCTTGCGCAACATGCTTCTACTTGCAGGGTTGATAACAATGATGCATTTCATACGGTATAACAGCACACTCCATCTGAGGTGGCGCAACTATCTCTTTGTTCTGAGAAGTAATAACACATCCGACCGAAATAATTACCGAAGTATGTGTGTGTGAGTTCGGTTTGGGTGGGGGTTCGTGGTGGGTGGTGGTGTGGTCGATTGGATGAGGTTACCAGGTCCAACTAGTTTTGCACTTGTACTATTATTTGATTATAAGTGGCTGAATTGATTGAGCATCGTATTTCCAAGTCACGCATGTACTTTCTAAAAAGTTTCCATAGCTGCTCAGTGAACGCAATGATCAAATCAATATATTATACAGGCTGTGGCTTATGATTAACTACGCTGCTTTGATGTAATGAATCAAATTATTCGGACTATGCGCAATGCCGAATATGAATTTATCTAGCATCACAGCGATCAAAATGATACGTGTACAATATGACGCCATTTTAAGTGCGCCATGGGTCTAGCGATATAATCATTAAGTATTTGATAGACCAGCGGTAATGTTTAGTCCTCTGGAAATATTTTTTTTTACCATCGCATTGTATTGTACCAAGGGCTGACTGTGTGCCATAATTGTGACATCCCTGATAGAGCCATACATAGAAAACGCAACTTATGTTAAGTTCCTGCATCAAAATTATAATAAGTCTCTCTGATTAAATAAGAATAACCTTAATATGTCCATTGTTCTCATAAATATTCTCACTCTGAAATGAGGAACTGTCTGATGAACCTTTTAAAACGAAGGCCACAATTTGAGGTGAATATGTTGTCCTCATTTGTAGTACAAGCCAGATACGGCAGAAAGTCTTTCTCAGTATTTTTCATAGTAGCGTATACATACATATATATATATATATATATATATATATATATATATATAAATATATATATATATATATATATATATATATAATATATATATATATATATATATATATATATATATATATATACATATATATATACATATATATATATATATATATATATATATATATTTAGATATATATTTACATATATATATACATATATATATATATATATATATATTATATATATATATATATATATATATATATATATATATATATATATATATATATATATATATATATATATATATATCCAAGGTCATGTTGTCCTAGTTTGTAGTAAATCTTACAACCTTCTATTACAACAATACTACTCGCAGCACATATTTCTGAGGGATACATAACTGCTTAATGACAAATTTTTTTTTATATTTGGTGTATTTACTTAGGCCGGCTTGGTATTGGGTCTGACGCATAACCATTTTCGTAAACATAGATTATCGCTCGATAATAATATACATGATGTAGATATTAAAGCACTTACATGCATATAATGAGTGCTTACTTGAGGCAGTTAACATTAACCAATCACTCTGATAACCGCCATGCTTTTCAGTTCTAAGCTGCAAGATATGATCGTGCAAATCATTGCTACAATATTTAAAATTCAGGGAGCAACTGAAGCACTGGGCATCAATTGGTTTTCCAATATACTTTTGCGGCATTGTGGGTGATGTAACAAAATAGTACCTTATAGTTTTCCCCTGCCATTTTCAAACCTGTAGTAGTACTGAGTGTAAAGGTATCTGCTTTTCTTCGTAATACCGTTAATTCATGGAAGATGCCTCATTTTAAGCATTCTTAGTAATGAATGTGTACTTAGGATTCCAACTTCCGATTCACACCAGTACCTTTTCATTATACTTAGAGGGTGAGTAGGCTTGAGTGCCTAACCAGGGTGCCACATTTTGGAGGTTTTTATAACCTGACAATCGTTGGCTCGCAAAGATTAAGTTACCAACACACAACGTGGCGTTTGATCCGTTATTTGATCGGTGCTAAAAAGTTTCGGCTGTAATAAATCTATATGTTAGGTAAGCTGCCAGGCGACATATCATCTCGAGGACGTCCGTGATAAACGTTGGATAGCGAATTGGTGCGCTGGGTGGTTCGCCGAATTTTATTATTAGGACAGTGGTGATGATGAAGTCTACTACCGAATAGTGATTCCTATCGTACGGAGTTCCCACTTTGAACTCTCCACACACTAGTCCACGTGTTATTATCGAGAGATCACAACTACCACCGCTGTAGGAGATAAATCGTCCATCCAATACATCATCCAGACTTTCGAAAGCGTAATATGCTAGAGGGGTACACTTCGCATGCAGCTAAGCGATGTTATGACGTGTGTATGGTGTCATATTTGTGGACCGAAAATGTACAAATGCCATGAATACATGGATATAATTTCACTTTAGAAACCTGGTGCTATGAGTAAGCTAATAAGCATGGATTCTCATGGGCATCAAAAGATTGGGGACAGCAGAACTGACAATCAACCATTCCTACATCCAATGGATATGCTTATTACAAGTTGCATAATCTGCAGGACACCTCGCGACACCAACTTATGGCAACCTATTAATTTGTTTCGAAGTTTTCGTTCCGTAGGATGAGCTATAATGTGACTATAGCCCGGAGAAAATTTGGGGAACTTTTTGTTAGAAAATTTGTCATCAAACAATCACCTTGTCACTGCGGTACCGATCGTTGGTTTATAAATCGCAACCCGATATGAGAATCTATGCAAATCCAGCTCGATGGGAGATACGATTTTTATAAGGGGACTCATAAGGATCCTACCGGCCATGGAAATATGCAACGAATTATACAACATAACGTATCTGTTCGTCTATCGAGAGCAATATAGTCTTATATTGAAACGTAAAGAACGGATTAGCCACACTCGCATTGGGTAACATGCTTTGGAGCTTGGCACTTCAAAACGTAAACTTTGTATTGTCCTTGATCCTCGGCTACTCTTTTCCCTCGACACTGATGTGTTTTCAATCTAACCTTCATGACTGCTCTGCCGACGCTATTCACGCCAAACTGCGAACAAGCAACTGCAGTTCTTCATTAAGAATTATGCGTTGATGTGACATGATGTGTTATGATTTATTCTAGAATTTCAGATACTAAACAGATACATTGACCCAAGCACTATATGGATTGTGCTGTATGTTTGAGTAGTGTTTGGAGACTACTACCCTAGTCCAGTCATATAGAGACGGATCAAGAAGCTCTCTATTACCAACACATTATTGCCATTCCAGAAATATAAAAACGATCTGTCCAATTATCTTATACTGTCCGAAACTGGGGATAACAGCATTTAGGAAAATTATTACCCCAAGTCGGGTGATGCAAAATATCGATCGGATATCGACAAAAATAAAGGCGAATAAGCTCCTGTACATGCGAGACAAATTCGGAAAGCTTGAACGAGCAACTTTATCGAACAGTATAATGTTAATCTTCGAGTATAAGTTAGCATAACGAAAATGAGGATCGATAACCCAGAGATTGCACATTATATTGATTCATTAGGCAGCATTATGCATAATTTGCCGCTGGCTTACCAGTGATTTATCCACAAATACAACCGGTGGCACAATAATGATGTTTGTTTCCTTGATAACACTACCGAAACTGTGTTCTTATAATTTATGGGGCAAATGACAAAAGATTAATGTTGATCATGGTCTGAGGCTTTAGCAATCGACATGCGTCAGGGTGATTCCTGTAGAACAGAAGTAGGGGTATAAATGTACAATGTTTCGAGATAAACTATTTCTCAATGTGAGGCATTGGATTTAAGTGCAGATAATGAAACGGGTCCTATTTCAGAAGCTTCATTTGCATTCACCATGTGCTGGTTGACTTGGTGTGTAGTGGACGCACATATATTTACATTTGTATATTTATATATTTATATCAATATATCATATAAATGTACATATATATCAATCTATATGGATTTATATTTATATATATATATATATAAATATAAAAACAAATACATAAATGTATATATATATACATATATATATATATATATATATACATATATATATATATATATATATATATATATATATATATATATATATATATATATCTATATATATATATATATATATATATATCTGTATAGGTAGGTATATATATATTTTAGGCCGTTCGGCAATAATCATTACAGCCTCCAATATGACGGATGCTCGCCAATGAAGTCACTGCCTATATCGCCACATATATAACAGAGGATCCATTAACCAGTACTTGTATGCATATGCAAATAGAGCTTGCATGCACCATACAAAATATATATTTATTTAGTCCTAGGCAATTTAGGTCAAACCTTCACATGGAGAGATTTTGTGTCTTAGCCGACTCATTCTATGGCTTTGCTTTCTCGATCAAGCCGGCAAAGTGGCTCGTTAGCCAGGTAGCTGTGGATCATCAATCAACGTTATCAATAAGCAAAGGCACTGCAAATGCACGAGTTAGCTATAGCGAAACCTTTATGACGAACGCAACGGTTGACTGGTGGACTGTTATACCCACGATGAGTTTTATGATGATTTTTTTGTGCGGCTTTGCAAGCGCTCTTAATTTGTAGTTATGTGGCGCAATTTATTCATGTCCAATAGACGCCCATTAAGGGATCGCTCCAAAATGTTGGATCCAACTTTGATACTTATCTTGGCAGCCACATATTCACCTTGTAGCCGGGCCATACGGGCTGCCCTGAACAAGCGATTGGTGTGATTATACTAGTGCTATCCCAATCTATCATGATTCAGCTTTCTCAGTGTACCTAGTCTACTATATTGTAGTTAATTCAATAAGACCTCGTAAATACTAGAAGTATCTTCCTACGATTTATAAACACAGAAACGGATCATTATCAAGATAAACATGTGACAGAAAAACACTCAAAAGTCAATAATGTTAACCAAAATATATAACTCATTAAATACATATTATCACAACAATCGACAGGAATGCACCACCCGTTCGGAGAGCGACTGTCAGTTCCCGATGCGTATTATATATTCAATCATACAGTCAGTTCATTAGTAAGTGCTGCAATAGATAAATCAATATTATCGGGAACTAGAAAATGCCGCCGCACTTCCTATTTCCTTATGCAACTGTGATGGTAGTTCATTTCACACACATCGAATCTTCAGCCTTTATATACCTTTCAGAACTCTTTCATATATTTATGTCACACTGTAGGTTGCCGAGCATCAACTACCCGTTCAAGCGTTTTGACATAAGCACATAATTCTACTTCCCACTGCTCCCATAAATGACTTAAAACACATTGAATACGATTCTGCAACATATATGATAATGCAATCCTCCCGCAACCAACAGTGAGTCAGCAAGGTACCTTTTATTTAATAACCTGTTATTACACCACTAAGTGATCCAATTACCATTGAATGTGCCACTGAGTCATATTCAATTGTCACACTTTTGACGTTCGAAAACTTTTAATGCATTATGCCCCTGTTAACAAGCATCAATGACACTCGCAACATTGCTAGGTTGAGAATAAAGAGAACCTGATTCAATTAAATCCAACCCGCAACTCTCGATATAACAACGTCTCAATAACTTACGCAAATTCATTGACACCCCGTCATAGGCGACAGCATAACCACTATCTACATACACTATAATAGCGCCGGAAGTCCATTATCCATATGTACATGGACGTCACCAGCCACAGTGGTCCATAATTCCTATCTACATTGATGACAGCAGCGACGTTGGTCCATAATCCCTATCGACATTGACGACAGTAGAGACGGTGATCCATAATCCCCGTCTACATTGACGTCAACAGCGACGGTGGTCTATACTCCCCATTTGCATACACGACAGCAGTGACGGCGGGCCTTAATCCCCATCTACATTGACGACAACAGCGACAGCGGTCTATAATACCCATCGACATAGACGACCGCATCGATGGTGGTCCATAATCCCTATCTCTATAAGCGACAACTGCGACGGCGGTCCATAGTCACTATCTACATTTATTATGTTCTTCTTAATGCTCTGGTCAGGTTATTACTCTCGAATTTTAAAAAGTACATTTGATAGCCAATTATTTACTTAGTCATCAATGGTTGATTATTACCCCCGTAGGGCACTGCCATGTCGTCGACGTAATGGGCGTTAAATCTTAAGAGATTAGTCGAGCCAGCGAGCCTTATGAGAGGAGCATGACTGCTTGCTCAACTACTGGAAAGCAGATCCTAAATCTCACTGTACAATGACGGCAACAGCAACGGCGGTCCATAATCCTTATCTACATTGACAACAACAGCGACGGTGGTCCACAATCCCTATCTACACAAACGACAGCAGCGACAGTGGTTCACAATCCTTATCTACATAGACGACAGCAGCGACGGCTGTCAATGACCCCCATCTACATGGACGACCGCAGCTACGTGGTCCATAATACCTATCTGCGTTATCGAAAACTGCGACGGCGGTCCATATTCCCTATCTGCATTTATTATGTTCTTCTAAATGCTCTCTTCAGGCAATTATTTATGTAGTCATCAATGGTTGATTATTAACCCCGTAGGGCAATGTCATGTCGTCGACTTTATGGTCTTTGAGTCTGCAGTAAAGCCCGCATGCTTAATGGGAGGAGTATGACTACTTGCTCATCTACTGCAGAGCAGGTCCATAATCACAATGTACATTAACGACAGCCGCGAGGGTTGTTCCATAATCTCTATTTACGTACACGACAACCACGACGGGGGTCCGACAAAAGCGACCGGGGCACACCTTCCCTATCTACACAGAAAACAACTGCGACGGCAGTCCATATTCCCAATCTACATTTATTATGTTCTTCTAAATGCTCTCTTCATGTAATTATGAATTTTACAAACTACATTTGATAGCCAATCATTTATTTAGTAATCAATGATTGATCAACACCCCGTAGGGTACTGTCATATTGTCGAGGTAATGGTCGTCGAGCAATCAATCACATAAACTTGGATTCAATATGAACATGGAATTAATTTCTGTGTGATGCAAAAATACTGCTAGATGTGTTATTGTAATGTATACAATTGCAGTTAATGCTGTTATATTCATTTAGGAATCTTAACCTTGGAGTGAAGTGTTTATGCCCAAATTAATGAGCTCCGCGTTCTCAAGCTGCCGATGACCTTAAACGCAGTCACAATGTGTGCGTTATCACAGGTTTTGCGAGTTATCACCATGACGTAATGTGAAGACTCTCCTGTGAATATCGATTTGCGATTTTCATATACTCTGGGAAAATTCGATTGGGAAGCTAATTACGCTGATGTTGAGTCCAGGTGATCGTGTAAGAGAAATAACGGCTAAAACACATTGCAGAGAGCGATCTCAATATTATCTAAAAGTATCACGCCAGTTGATACCTTTCAGTTTTTACAATCAGTTCAAAACGCGATCTTCATCGCTAAATACACCTTTGCATTAAATGTCGGTCCATAATGGGCCGAATATCGATTAATTTAGACAAACAGCGCCTCAAAAAACCATTAGTAATGATCCGCTGTTGCCCTATCACACCTCACCTACCTAACTTTTTGAGCATTCTACTGCAATTAAGTCCACTAATGGATTTATACTACGCCAATATCAGTCATATCATCAGTAGTTAGTATCTTCCGCACCTACTTATCCCTGCCGGTAACATTACTCACTTACATTTCAGTAAACTGTTGATAAACATCGCATTGAGATGCAAATTTGCGTAGTTAACCCGGGCATTTGTACCCGATCAATGCAGACACTAACGTGAACAATATACATGCTGCTTCAACGGGAGTATACCTAATGTAACCATATATTTAGGTATTGACATTCTTAAATTGCTTGAAAGTTAACATGTGCTTATTAGTAAAACGTGTCTGTTGGGCGTCCCAATTTAATATGTGCTACCACGTTCCAATCGCAAGCCGCTTACACATCTAATTGTTACTCTCCAATACCACCTAGGGATTGATTATAATAATACCGTTCTTACGGAGTTTCATCGAAAAATGCTATAGCTGGAAAAAGCTGATATCGACTTAGCAAAATCAATCGTATCTCATCATTCCAGCCTTTAAGCTAACCTAATCTTCAATAATATTTTGAAATTATCTTAATCTTTCCATATGTCGTTGTGTTGACGGATCAGATATCAATGTTTGTGGTGTGTCTCTGGTTGGGGCCATTCGCTTAAGCCGATCGTTTCTACAAATTGCAATGCCATTGAATCCTAAACCGCGCGATTTCATACAGCGCAGATGATTTATAGAGTGTTACTCCACGAAAGGTATTCGGTGCTTTCGATCATCACTTCTGGCCGGGTATGCGACCTCGCCTTATGTAGGCATCTTGATGAATTATCTGTTACGAACTGTGCGATGTGTTGTCAACTCCAAACTGTTTGGTTTATTGTCTGCTTCGAACTGTATATAACTTTGTCTGCTTCATCCATTACTCAGGTGAAATGTAAATATTTATTGATATATTTGTATATGTACATATTTTTTCTTTACATATAAATATATATATATATACAAATATATATATATATATATATATATATATATATATATATATATATATATATATATATATATATATATATATATACATATATGCATGTATATTTATGTATAAGTGTGTGCGGGCGTATGTGTGTGTAAGTGTATGTGCGCGCGTATGTGTGTGTGTAAGTGTGTGTGTGTGTGTGTGTGTGTGTGTGTGTGTGTGTGTGTGTGTGTGTGTGTGTGTGTGTGTGTGTGTGTGTGTGTGTGTGTGTGTGTGTGTGTGTGTGTGTGTGTGTGTGTGTAAAAACATATGAAGTTAATTACCAAGGAATGGCCCGAGCTTATGTCCTGAAACCATCTTTATAAACCAATGTAATCAGCATCGAGAGAGTATATCATAATATTGAGGCGCATTAAGGGCGCCTGCTGACAGTAACGTGGCACATGAAAGAGGCCAGGCATGTGAAACATGAGACTACTGAGCTGCTTGTTATCCATCATCAACATCAGAGGGACATTTGCGGAAGCCTCACTCTGTGGAATGCACTCCAGTCCGCAACCATCCAACTTGAAGCTCTATACACCATTTCTTAGTGGTTCTGCCTTATGATGATGCTCGCATCTCCTTGAAAAGGCGCTGCTGACCTTTAGTTAATTGGGTTTGTATTGGTATATACATGATTGGAGGGTGTTGAATTATTTGCAAACGTGGTTCTTCATTACAGGTATCTCCTTTACAGGAGTTAAAAAGATAATATTCCACAGGCATGCCTGGATCTGAATTCAAGCGGTCCGTGGCTATATATAGGACATTATGCACATATATGGCATATATATATATATAAAAATATATAATAGCAGCTATATATATAAATATATATATATATATATATATATATATATATAGAGATATATATATATATATATATATATATATATATATATATATATATATATATATATATATATATATATATATATATATATATACATATAGGGTTATGTTACCTTCGAGCTGTGCAATTGATACAATGAAAGCAAGTTAGCTATAATCTCAATAACCTCGCTTTGCTCGGCAATTTGGTGAGGTACAAATCCCCTAAATGTGCAATTACTAGCTTTCAATAGTCCGCTATTAGATGTTAAAACTTTCTGCGATTATAATGATCCGTCCCTGTTGTTGAGGGTGGGTCCTCATCTGTGCTTGGGTGTTGGTATTTTTACCCTGATATCCATCAAATATTGAGAATCGTCGGCTTGTGAGAGCCTTGTAACCCTAACCATTGCTTGTGACACAGCATGTGATTATGCTCATTAACAAATTATTTGTTTCTCTGTATATTTCGCTGGGTTTACATTAGTATTTGTGGTGCTAATCCACTTGGTTATTCGTTTGTACGTCATGTATACTGGCTAGCATTCGATGACGTGGCCTTGAGTCGCTTGTAAATATAGCAAGGACAACAACTTGACAGGTTGTACAAAGCCACTCAACCGTGACTTGTGCCGTGACGGGGGGCACAAGCATCCCTCATCCCACTTTTTAGAATCGGTCCCGCCACCTGCCCTCTAGTTTTTGCCTAATCTCCTCTCAAATAGGGAGACCATTAGACTCACTGGGAGCTTGGTCCTGTATATATCTCTCCTTACTATTTTATCTATAAGATGCTTGTTCATTCATTTATATATATATATATATATATATATATATATATATATATAGATATATAGATATAGATAGATATCTATGTATATATATATGTATATATAAAATATATATAGATATAGATATATATATCTATATATAGATATATATATGTTTATATATATATACACACAGAGATATATATATATATCTATATCTATATAGGGTTATATCTATCTCTATCTAGAGAGAGATCTATCTAGATCTCTCTTCTATAGATATCTCTGTCTCTCTAGAGAGAGTCTCTATCTCTAGATATCTATAGAGAGAGATCTCTCTATATCTATATATATATCTCTATATATCTATATATCTATATATATATATATATAGATAATATCTATATATATATATATCTATCTATATCTCTATATCTCTCTCTATCTCTGTCTCTATATCTCTCTATCCTCTATCTCTCTCTATCTCTCTCTCTCTATATCTCTATATCTCTCTATCTATATCTCTATATATATCTCTCTCTCTCTCTCTCTATCTAGATCTATATCTCTATCTCTATATCGCTCAATTTGCGTGAACAACTAACGGCGGTCGCTTCAAATGTGCTTCACCAATAAGTTTCTGATGCTGAGGATACTGCCTACCGTAGTATAATCATTAATCGACATCTTTGATCAAAATTGTTACTGAGCATAATGCAGATGTCAGGGTATACTTTCCGACGACATATCTTTCATTCCGCGCTATATGCTGCACTGTGCTTTTCTTTAATGCTAACAGACAAGCTATGGACGGTAACTGAGTTGTTGAAGAACGCCTCGCCTCCTATTCGAGGGACACTAAAGGGGGACATTTATTCTTTTGGCATGGTTCTTTTCGGAATACTTGGAAGATCCGGTCCTTATGGGAAATGTTGCCCATCTAGTAGAGGTAAACACCTTGGACCCATTCATGATATCCATCTCTTAGGAAACGGGAGCCACTTCGCTGTCGCATTAATATTAGAGAGATTTTGTCGTAAGTTGCGAATGTGGTTAGCAATATTAATGTTCAGAATAAAATATATTCTAATGACCCATGAGGATTTTACCGAACCGGCTAACTTGCTAAGTGAAAAAGTGTGGTTTAATGTCCCCATCTCGATACCTGCAGAAATCGTAGAACATATGAGGTCTTCCGTGTGTGATGACATTTTCCGGCCCGTTGCATAATTATTGGATTGTCAAATTACATCATATCATGCATGAAGGACGACACGGGAAGGCATGTAAGTAAAAGAACCGATTACATAAGCTACTGGTATTATTGTATAAGGTAGGCACAAGTGCACACAACAGTTCGAAATTACATACTGCATGAAAACGAATATTTATGACAACATGGTGCTCATGATGAGTATGCATCAAGTTCATCTTATGCTAGTATTGTCCCGGCGTTATATAGACCGTTTTGACCGCACCCATGCCTCTATACATCCGTCGATCAGTGGCCTTGTGATTTTCAAATCTGTGACATAAGCTTTGGTTCGCGGACAAGCTACCGGAAGCCTTCTCTTCTGAAACAATTTATTTGAGGGATATATGTGGCTTTACGGCGCTGTTTGCTTGAAGCACGCCTGTGCAGGTTCGTTATCTCTGTGGCATTAGTGACTCGAGAAATGCCCGTCATTTAATCATCGTAAAGTAATAATATTTCGCAGATGCAGATCTCATTATAACATAATAGGCTGGTTGACTGCATACCGACGATCGATCTCTACACCACCTGTAATTCTACCATTGAGCACTATGGTGTCTATAAAGTTGAGACTATTGGGGATGCATGCATGGTCGTGTCTGGGCTGCCCATCAAAAACGGCGACAACCACGCCGCTTCCATGTCCTCTTTATCACCTGTATGCCATCAAGAGTGTTCGCATTCGGCATCGATCACAATAAACACTCCAACTGTGTATAGGAATCCTTTCAGGTTGCTTGCTTGCTCTTATATATAAGTATCAAGGTGTTTTGTCGGAGCTAAAATGTGAAATGAGGATGCAAAATAGAAAGGCTTTTGAGTGGATTGGTACATTATCCAAATATGTACTTTATTGCAGATGGGCACTCATTGTGTTCAGCTTTATAATGATATATTATGTACGCAGGGTCATGTGCTGCCGATGTTGTCAGACTAGCTATGTCTCGCTATTACCGGCACAAAGGCTTGATAGCAATCAGAACGGCAAAGAGAGAATAGATTGTACACTCCCGTCGATTGTAGTTGATAATGAAAGTTGGTTGAAACAAGCTCTGGAAACTGGTCAGCTTCTAGCAATCTTTACTCACGCTTCAGGTCACACAAATGATAAAGTAAGGCTTTGACCTACGCCATTTCATGTAACAGTTCAATTTCTCAAGAGAAAGTAAACGGCGTTATTCTCCGATTTAAAGTTCATGATTACCGAACCAGTTGGACAGAAGCTGCATTCTAAAATCACGAATCGGAATATTTTGGTAGTCGGGAGGGTCATTTGTGACTTGCACTTCGCTAACATCGATATTTTAATCTTCATGTGTTTCAACACATTTAACCTCAGGTGCCCTGTGTGTATAACATACAATGATTCTACGGTAGAATGATCAATATTTGGTGGTTATCTGCGCCACGGTACAATGGTTGCAGATACATTTATTTGTGTGATCTTTGATAATGTTAAATCGGTCGTGGTTTTAATGACCTGCGTACTATCTTCTATACAAAGTGCTGACATCGCGATGACAAGTGAACTGTTCCGTTGAGTGATACTGCATCCGGCTATCATCTTTGATATATAAGGTGTCTCCCTGAACCGGTGCCATAAGTGTTCTGTGTAAGGGCATTTTGAATCGTGGTCATCAATTGACTTGGCAATGGTAGAACTAAGAATATAATATGCTGTGTTTTGCTGTAAGTATTCCATTTCATACCATGGAAATGTACACTGTTCCAATAACTAATGAAATTTGCGATTCGTCACAATTCCTATTCATAATGCATCTGTCATTTGTAGTAGTGATGGTCACATCATGGGAATACGCCTTGGACCTGTTGCAGATTATAATATTTCAGCTTACTATTCACGTGTTGCATGGAGCACATTAATACTGATCTTACTTATGATGCCATTAATCATGCGTCACAATGCAGCCATGTTGCTTTTGTTATGTCTGTTTAAAGCAGACCTAAACGTCAATGAGTTTCACATTTACTAATGACACAGATGTCGTCCGATGCCATGACGCCATTGGCTACTTTCCCAGAGCTACATAGAGGATGGCATATACATCAATGTTTATTAGCATTACAAACGAGGACCCCATAATGACTCCAAATACAATGAAACTATCTCAGTAATATTAGATAAATAGTTCTTCTTGTCAGTCTTTGGCTCTCCGTGGTTGTAACATTTATTATGCTAACCCGATACTATCGACGTTAAAACTTCGAAACCCGACGAGAATTTAACTAAACAAGAGCCAGCTGTCCCAACTGATCGATTTCGCAATGTGATTACAATAGTAATTATATGTGCGAACGCTGCATGTTCCCGGTTCGCGCAAATATATGGGAGGATTGCAGAGGGGAATTGACTTGTTTTGTTATCTTCCTTCACTGCACCGATTATACATATAACAGACGAGGCTTGCGTGGTACGTTATTATTATGAGCGTTGGATACAACCAGATCAATGAAGGTCAATATTTATTTTGTGGAGTTGGAGGCACTCTGTTGCTGGAAAACGTTGCGCAGCTAACACCAATAATTTTCCAGTAAACACTATTGTCGAATTGCATGTTTTTCACCAATAGTTCAACTTTCCAGACTGACTGTTTGAGCTAATGGGCGACTATACATTGAGAGGTTGGCCATAACTTACCCCACCCGCTCATGTTATCACCTTACTGGTGGAATTGTGGAAACAAATCCTCTACCGAGGGATAATAACTGTTGATAAAAACCGGGGCTATGGTTTGATATGATATTCACATGGTTTATGAATATGGGTCGTTACACGTGCTTTCTTAGAATAAAGGGAAATAGAATCGAAATGGAACTGGCCTCATGTTATGCAATTTACAATATAAATAAAAAATATGTCATTACTATTTATATCGGCTATATATCAAGGTCTTTGTGGTACTATCCATAGGGAAAGTTAATAGCATAAGCCAATTCATTGACACCCCGACAAAGGCCACAGCACCAACGGTGATTCATCATTCCTATCTACATAGACGACAGCAGCGACGGTGGTCCATATTCCCTATCTACATAAACGGCAGCAATGACCGTGGCCCAAAATTCCTATCTACATATACGATAGCAGCGACGGCGGTCCATAATCTCTCTCTACAGAGAAGACAGCAGCGACGGCTGGCCATAATCACTATCTACATAGACGACAGCAGCGACGGTGGTCCATGATTCCTATCTACATAGACTGCAGAAGCGACGGCAGTCCATGATTCCTATCTACATAGACGACAGCAGCTACGGTGGTCCATGATTCCTATCTACATGGACGACAGCAGCGACGGTGGTCCATAATCCCTATCTAAATACGAGATAGCGGCAAGGGCGGGCCATAGTCCCCATCTTCATTGACGACAGTAGCGACGCGGGACATAAACCCCATCTACATAGACAACAGAAGCAACGGGGGTCCATAATCCCTATCAACAAAGTCGATCGTAGTGACTGTGGTCCATAATCCCTATCTGCATAGGCGACAACTGCGACGGCGGTCCATATTCCCTATCTGCATTGGTTATGTACTTCTAAATTCACTCTTGAGGTAATTACTCTCAAACTTTTCAAGGCACATTTAATAGCCAATTATTTACGTAGTGATAAATTGTTGATTATTACCCCGTAGGGCACTGTCATGTGGTCGACGTTATGGTCGTTGAGCCTGCAGAGATTAGTCGACTACATGTTCATCCACTGCAGAGGCGAGAGAGTGTTGGTCAGAACGAAGATGGGTTTCAATCAATCACAAAAATGTAAATACAATATAAACATTGTAATAATTTTTGATCGATGCAGAAATACTGCAGGATTTGTTGCTGCAGTGAATGCCATGGTAGATAATGCGGTTTTATTCATTTAGGAATCGTAACCTTGGAGTGAAGTGTTTATGCCCACATCAATAAGTAGCCGCAGACCCTTAACGCAGTCACATTGTCATTTTTCGTGTCATCACCATGACAAAATGCGGAGACTCTCTGCTGAATGTCGATTAGCGATTCTCATAAACTTTGGGAACAACCGATTGGGCCGCTTATTACGCTTTGTTGAGTCTAGGTGGTCGTGTAGGAGAAATAACGGCGAAAGCCGCGATTGTGCATCACAATTTCTCTATATTATTTAACAGTATCACGTCAGTTAACCCTTTACATTTTTACCGATCATTTACAAACGCGGTTTTCAGCGCTGATTACACCTTTGTTTGGCTTGCCCTAAATGTTGGTGAATAATGAGCCGAATATCGATTGATTTAGACAAACAGCGCCCCAAACAAACATTAGTAATGATCCGCTGTTGTTGTATCACACCTAGCCGACCTAAAGTTTTGAACATTCTACTGCAATAAAGTCCACTATTGGGTTTATACTACACCAATATCAGTCATATCATCTGCTGTTTATATCTTCAGCACCCACTTATCCCTGCCGGTAGACATAGTCACGTACATTTCGGAGAATTATTGGTTAAACAAAGCATTTAGATGCAAATGTGCCACGTTAACCCGGCATTTGTACTCGATTAAAGTAGACACTAACATGAACAATATACATGCTGCTTCAACGGGAGTATCCTTAATGCAAGCGTGTATTTAGTTACTGGCATTCTTAAATTGTTTGAAAGTTAACATGTGCTGTATATTACAACACCTTGTCTGTTGAACGTTCCAATGTTCTACCATCTTCCTCGTGTACCTAGTAGTTCTTGCTATATTTAACACTACTGAGTTAATGTTGCATATGCATATCATATCGACGCATACATATCACGATAATCGCTTACTTACGTAGTTATTTTTAGCAGCCAACTCACTTAGTACGCTTCCATTGGATATAACAACAATGCTAGGCTGATTCGACAGACGACATGGGATAAGGAGAATCCCAGTGTGCAGAATGAGTATATAAATACATAATGTGGATTGGTTCCCCAGATTAGTTTTAGGCATTGGAAATGGCAAAGGAATCTACACAATACTGTTTAACCGACCTTTTCTCTGCCTGCGAAGGCGGATAAATTAAAATCAACGATATTAACGTATCATTTGGACATTTAGAATGTACAGGTTTTCTTACTTTTGAAGCATTCTAATGAAGGTTACGGAGCAGATGATTTATAGAGGGCTACTTAACGATAGGTATTCGGTGCTTTCGATCATCACCTCTGGCCGGGTATGCGACCTCGCCTTATGTAGCCATCTAGTTGAATTATGAAAAAATGGTTTTATCTGTTACGAACTGTGCGATGTGTTGTCAACTCCAAACTGTTTGGTTTATTGTCTGCTTCGAACAGTTTATAGCTTTGTCTGCTGCATCCATTACTCAGGTGAAACCGGCTATCGGGTGAATGTAGTACTGTGTCGGACATACCAAGGGGTGGGACATTAAAACAGATATAACCACGGCTTTAGTTCTAATATCATCGGCGCTATAAAAATAGCCAATTGACCCAAAAAGTACCTCATAATGCAACTCTTACCAATTAATCCAGTAAAAGAGAAACGAGGATAGTTGAGTTTTGTCAATGATATCAATTAAAAAAACTCATTACTTAACACTGACATACCTAGCTCATCTGGCAATGAACTACTCCGAAGCGCAGTGAAATCGTCGCTTCAATTGATTGTCTCTGTCCATTCTGTGGCCTTCTCTTATATAAACCATCTACCTAAGTGAATATGTGGTTTTATCTGCTACGCGTTGTGCATTGTTTTGACCACTTTAAACAATCCAGAGGTTTTGCTGGGTCTAATACGGGATTTACGGGAGACCAATAGAAAAACCTGTTTGAGGATGTACAGCTTCCACACGTTTGGATACACAAGGTGCAAGATAGAGGATCTATCACTAATGTGGTATATGTGTTGATTGAGTACAGGGCACCTCTACAAATAACCAAAATGGCATTAAACCCTACACCAAATCCCTGAAATGATCGAATCGAGAGGATGAGTTGTTTAATTGAAGTCTATGTGTATCCCAATCTTGTTGACAACAACAATGAAAATCAGTTATTCCTATTTTCAGTAGTTCTGTTTGCTCATTCTTAAGGTTCCACTAATAAAGTTCATCGAGCTGAACGGGTTTCATGTTGTCCTTAAAACAGGACAAGATATAGGAAGATTTCAATAGCAGAGAGGCAATCGTCAGCCCCATCTCGATTGTTCTGGTCTACGACGGAGGCCAGGTTACGAAGTGGATATTGCTTCATGTGCGACATACAAAGGGACGCTACTATGACTTTAGTTACTCAGCTATGTAATATCAAAGTAAAGTAATATCTTACTATGGCTTAATTGGTGTGAACCTCATGCATACATCGAATGCATCTTTTATGAATAATTATAATGGGTGCAAAGAACCCTAACAGCCGATTAGTACCAAATCTATTTAAGTCTTAATTACAGTTGTGTAACTCTCATACGTTGCGTGTATTAAGAATGTTGCTCGACTGATTACATATAATGCGCTTACAATCACTTCTTGTACACACATATATGTTAACAACACAAACCGAAATTCGTAATCTAAATTGCTGGATGAACAACGATCACATTTGCATCCCAACGAAAACAACTTATTGTCAACAGAAATTATGCACTTCCGATTGAAATACCTAGGAATATTTACAATCGATCAGTTAGTGCCGCTGGAATGATATAGATGTCTGACATGGATTGTCATACCAAAGCTACAATCAACATCGCATCAATGTCTCCCACTTCAATCATTTCTCCGCAGCACTGGTCTATGATGTCAATCTATGTTATTTGCCTTGGCAACATGCTTCTACTTGCAGGGTTGATAACAATGATGCATTTCATACGGTATAACAGCACACTCCATCTGCGGTGGCGCAACTATCTCTTTGTTCTGAGAAGTAATAACACATCCGACCGAAGACTCCGAAATAATTACCGAAGTATGTGTGTGTGAGTTCGGTTTGGGTGGGGGTGGTGGTGGGTGGTGGTGGTGTGGTCGATTGGATGAGGTTACCAGGTCCAACTAGTTTTGCACTTGTACTATTATTTGATTATAAGTGGCTGAATTGATTGAGCATCGTATTTCCAAGTCACGCATGTACTTTCTAAAAAGTTTCCATAGCTGCTCAGTGAACGCAATGATCAAATCAATATATTATACAGGCTGTGGCTTATGATTAACTAAGCTGCTTTGATGTAATGAATCAAATTATTCGGACTATGCGCAATGCCGAATATGAATTTATCTAGCATCACAGCGATCAAAATGATACGTGTACAATATGACGCCATTTTAAGTGCGCCATGGGTCTAGCGATATGATCATTAAGTAATTGATAGACCAGCGGTAATGTTTAGTCCTCTGGAAATATTTCTTTTTCACCATCGCATTGTATTGTACCAAGGGCTGACTGTGTGCCATAATTGTGACATCCCTGATAGGGCCATACATAGACAACGCAACTTATGTTAAGTTCCTGCATCAAAATTATAATAAGTCTCTCTGATTAAATAAGAATAACCTTAATATGTCCATTGTTCTCATAAATATTCTCACTCTGAAACGAGGAACTGTCTGATGAACCTTTTAAAACGAAGGCCACAATTTGAGGTGAGTATGTTGTCATCATTTGTAGTACAAGCCAGATACGGCAGAAAGTCTTTCTCAGTATTTTTCATAGCAGCGTATACATACATATATAGATATATATATATAAATATATATATATATATATATATATATATATATATTTATAAATATATATATGCATATATATATACATATATGTATACATATATATATATAAAATATATATATATATATGTATATATATATACATATATATTTACATATATATATACATATATATATATATATGTATATATGTATATATACATATATATATATATATATATATATATATATATATATATATATATATATATATATTCAAGGTCATGTTGTCCTAGTTTGTAGTAAATCTTACAACCTTCTATAACAACAATACTACTCTCAGCACATATTTCTGCTAAATGACAAATTTTTTTTTATATTTGGTGTATTTACTTAGGCCGGCTTGGTATTGGGTCTGACGCATAACCATTTTCGTAAACATAGATTATCGCTCGATAATAATATAAATGATGTAGATATTAAAGCACTTACATGCATATAATGAGTGCTTACTTGAGGCAGTTAGCATAAACCAATCACTCTGATAACCGCCATGCTTTTCAGTTCTAAGCTGCAAGATATGATCGTGCAAAACATTGCTACAATATTTAAAATTCAGGGAGCAACTGAAGCACTGAGCATCAATTTGGTTTTCCAATATACTTTTGCGGCATTGTGGCTGATGTAACAAAATAGTACCTTATAGTTTTCCCCTGCCATTTTTAAACCTGTAGTAGTACTGAGTGTAAAGGTATCTGCTTGTCTTCGTAATACCGTTGATTCATGGAAGATGCCTCATTTTAAGCATTCTTAGTAATGAATGTGTACTTAGGATTCCAACTTCCGATTCACACTAGTACCTTTTCATTATACTTAGAGGGTGAGTAGGCTTGAGTGCCTAACCAGGGTGCCACATTTTGGAGGTTTTTATAACCTGACAATCGTTGGCTCGCAAAGATTAAGTTACCAACACACAACGTGGAGTTTGATCCGTTATTTGATCGGTGCTAAAAAGTTTCGGCTGTAATAAATCTATATGTTAGGTAAGCTGCCAGGCGACATATCATCTCGAGGACCTCCGTGATAAACGTTGGATAGCGAATTGGTGCGCTGGGTGGTTCGCCGAATTTTATTATTAGGACAGTGGTGATGATGAAGGCTACTACCGAATAGTGATTCCTATCGTACGGAGTTCCCACTTTGAACTCTCCACAGACTAGTGTTATTATCGTGAGATCACAACTACCACCGTTGTAGGAGATAAATCGTCCATCCAATACATCATCTAGACTTTCGAGAGCGTAATATGCTAGAGGGGTACACTTCGCATGCAGCTAAGCGATGTTATGACGTGTGTATGGTGTCATATTTGTGGACAGAAAATATACAAATGCCATGAATACATGGATATAATTTTACTTTAGAAACCTGGTGCTATGAGTAAGCTAATAAGCATGGATTCTCATGGGCATCAAAAGATTGGGGACAGCAGAACTGACAATCAACCATTCCTACATCCAATGGATATGCTTATTACAAGTTGCATAATCTGCAGGACGCCTCGCGACACCAACTTATGGCAACCTATTAATTTGTTTCGAAGTTTTCGTTCCGTAGGATGAGCTATAATGTGACTATAGCCCGGAGAAAATTTGGGGAACTTTTTGTTAGAAAATTTGTCATCAAACAATCACCTTGTCACTGCGGTACCGATCGTTGGTTTATAAATCGCAACCCGATATGAGAATCTATACAAATCCAGCTCGATGGGAGACACGATTTTTATAAGGTGACTCATAAGGATCCTACCGGCCATGGAAATATGCAACGAATTATACAACATAACGTATCTGTTCGTCTATCGAGAGCAATATAGTCTTATATTGAAACGTAAAGAACGGATTAGCCACACTCGCATTGGCTAACATACTTTGGAGCTTGGCACTTCAAAACGTAAACTTTGTATTGTCCTTGATCCTCGGCTGCTCTTTTCCCTCGACACTGATGTGTTTTCAATCTAACCTTCATGACTGCTCTGCCGACGCTATTCACGCCAAACTGCGAACTAGCAATTGCAGTTCTTCATTAGGAATTATGCGTTGATGTGACATGATGTGTTATGATTTATTCTAGAATTTCAAATACTAAACAGATACATTGACCCAAGCACTATATGGATTGTGCTGTATGTTTGAGTAGTGTTTGGAGACTACTACCCAAGTCCAGTCATATAGAGACGGATCAAGAAGCTCTCTATTACCAACACATTATTGCCATTCCAGAAATATAAAAACGATCTGTCCAATTATCTTATACTGTCCGAAACTGGGGATAAAAGCATTTAGGAAAATTATTACCCCAAGTCGGGTGATGCAAAATATCGATCGGATATCGACAAAAATAAAGGCGAATAAGCTCCTGTACATGCGAGACAAATTCGGAAAGCTTGAACGAGCAACTTTATCGTACAGTATAATGTTAATCTTCCACTATAAGTTAGCATAACGAAAATGAGGATCGATAACCCAGAGATTGCACATTATATTGATTCATTAGGCAGCATTATGCATAATTTGCCGCTGGCTTACCAGTGATTTATCCACAAATACAACCGGTGGCACAATAATGATGTTTGTTTCCTTGATAACACTACCGAAACTGTGTTCTTATAATTTATGGGGCAAATGACAAAAGATTAATGTTGATCATGGTCTGAGGCTTTAGCAATCGACATGCGTCAGGGTGATTCCTGTAGAACAGAAGTAGGGGTATAAATGTACAATGTTTCGAGATAAACTATTTCTCTATGTGAGGCATTGGCTTTAAGTGCAGATAATGAAACGGGTCCAATTTCAGAAGCTTCATTTGCATTCACCATGTGCTGGTGGACTTGGTGTGTAGTGGACGCACATATATTTACATTTGTATATTTATATATTTATATCAATATATCATATAAATGTACATGTATATATCAATCTATATGGATTTATATTATATAAATATATATATAAATATATATACAAATACATAAATATATATATGTATACATATATATATATACATATATATATATTTATATATATATACATACTTGTTTATGTATATATTTATCCAAAAATATAAATATATGTATATATATATAATATATGTATAAGGAAATATATGTATATATATATATATGTATATATATATGTATTTACTTAGATATATACATACATATATATACATAGTATAAATATATATATATATATATATATATCTATATATGTATTTATATATATATACATACATATATATACATATATATATATCAATATATATATGTATATATTTATCTAGATATATATATATATATATATATATATACATATATATATATGTTTACATATATATATATATATATATATATATATATATATATATATATATATATATATTTATATGTTCATCTGTATATATATATTTACTTATGTATAAGTATTTGCTCGCGTATGCGTGTGTGTTCGTGTTAACATGAGTTTATTGCCTAGGAATGGCCTGAGCATATGCCTTCAAACAATCCTTATATACCAATGTAATCAACATCGAGAGAGCATATCATAATATTGAGGCGCAGTAAGGGCGCCAAGTGACAGTGACGGGCACATGAAAGAGGCCAGGCATGTGAAACATGAGAATATTGAGCTGCTTGTTATCCATCCTCAACATCAGAGGGACATTTGCGGAAGTCTCACGCAATGGAATGAAGTCCAGTCCGCAAACAATCCCACTTGAGCTGTTAACACAACTTCTCAGTCATGTTGTTGTATGGTGATGCTCGTATCTCTCTGAAGAGGTGCGGTTGACACTTAATTAGTTGGTTTTGCAATGAATATACATGATTGGTTTTTCACCACAGGTATCTGCTTTACGAGAGTCAAAAAGATATTATTCCACAAGCATGCCTTGAACTGACATCCGGGTGATGTGGGGTCAAAGGGGATATATATATATATATATATATATATATATATAGATAGATATATAGAGATAGAATATATATATATAGAGAGATATATATAGAGAGAGAAATATATATATATATAGATAGATATAGATATATATATATAGATATAGAGTGAGTATATATATATATATATATACATATATTTCTATGTATATATATATATATATATATATATATATATATATATATATATATATATATATATATATATATATATATATATATATATATATATATATATATATATATATATGCAAAGGTATATATATATATTTAGGCCGTTAGGCAATAATCATTACAGCCTCCAATATGACGGATGCTCGCAGCGTTAGGCCAATGAAGTCACTGCCTATATCGCCACATATATAATAGAGGATCCATTAACCAGTACTTGTATGCATATGCAAATAGAGCTTGCATACACCATACAAAATATATATATTTATTTAGTCCGAGGCAATTTAGGTCAAACCTTCACATGGAGAGATTTTGTGTCTTAGCCGACTCATTCTATGGCTTTGCTTTCTCGATCAAGCCGGCAAAGTGGCTCGTTAGCCAGGTAGCTGTGGATCATCAATCAACGTTATCAATAAGCAAAGGCACTGCAAATGCACGGGTGAGCTATAGCGAAACCTTTATGACGAACGCAACGGTTGACTGGTGGACTGTTATACCCACGATGAGTTTTATGATGATTTATTTGTGCGGCTTTGCAAGCGCTCTTAATTTGTAGTTATGTGGCGCAATTTATTCATGTCCAATAGACGCCCATTAAGGAATCGCTCCAAAATCTTGGATCCAACTTTGATACTTATCTTGGCAGCCACATATTCACCTTGTAGCCGGGCCATACGGGCTGTCCTGAACAAGCGATTGGTGTGATTATACTAGTGCCATCCCAATCTATCATAATTCAGCTTTCTCAGTGTACCTAGTCTACTATATTGTAGTTAATTTAATAAGACCTCGTACATACTAGAAGTATCTTCCTACGATTTATAAACACAGAAACGGATCGTTATCAAGATAAACATGTGACAGAAAAACACTCAAATGTCAATAATGTTAACCAAAATATATAACTCATTAAATACATATTATCACAACAATCGACAGAAATGCACCACCCGTTCGGAGAGCGACTGTCAGTTCCCGATGTGTATTATATATTCAATCATACAGTCAGTCCATTAGTGAGTGCTGCAATAGATAAATCAATATTATCGGGAACTAGAATATGCCGCCGTACTTCCTATTTCCTAATGCAACTGTGATGGTAGTTCATTTCGCACACATCGAATCTTCAGCCTTTATATACCTTTCAGAACTCTTTCATACATTTATGTCACACTGTAGGTTGCCGAGCATCAACTACCCGTTCAAGCGTTTTGACATTAGCACATAATTCTACTTCCCACTGCTCCCATAAATGACTTAAAACACATTGAATACGATTCTGCAACATATATGATAATGCAATCCTCCCGCAACCAACAGTGAGTCAGCAAGGTACCTTTTATTCAATAACCTGTTATTACTCCACTAAGTGATCCAATTACCATTGAAAGTGCCACTGAGTCATATTCAATTGTCACACTTTTGACGTTCGAAAACTTTTAAGGCATTATGCCCCTGTTAACAAGCATCAATGACACTCGCAACATTGCTAGGTTGAGAATAAAGAGAACCTGATTCAATTAAATCTCGAAAAGCAGAAGCAAACATACAATAGGATCAACATCTAAGTATCGTACAATGTCAATGAAGAGCAAATTAATATGCCATAAGTCGGTCCTTTGATATTCACCCAATTACAGTGTTTTGTTCATTGTGGAGATGTTTGCACACGTACAATAAAATGGCTAGGTGAAATTAATTGACCACGTAAATGCTGACATCACTGGTTATACGTGATTGTAATAGCCTCGTACTGTGCATAATAACAAATGTTCTGTTTCTAACAACGAATATTGCAGACACCTGTGTATGCAGCATACCTGTACAATTCCGTGAGCCTGTATGCGCGTGCACTTGATAATGAGCTTAAAGAAGGAGGCCGTTCGGATAACGGATCTGCTATAATTGAGCAATATCAATGGGAGATCAAACATGAGTAAGTATAGGTTATGTTACCATCTGTTTGCATCATGTAAATAGCATAAGGCGACAGCCTACTAATTGTGTTGTGCAGTAAAGGTATACAATATTGATGAAAATGGCGACGCAGAGGGCAAAAACACAATGCTCGCCAGGGTTCCATATATATCCAAATACGTCAATTACTCTATTCTACCTGTTCGGAACTTTCCAACTCTATCCTCACAGCATGCTATACTCGAAAAGGACGACGTGAAGATAGACTCAATGTTCATAGCGCCGTCAGTGCACGACCTGATCAAGGTGGGTGTTTGTAGTACCCCAGGTTCTATACCTCCTATCAGCTCATTCGTTGTCACAATAATCTGCTCTGCGGACATAATGTTATATTGTTGTGTCCATAGGGTGTAATATTTCGTGGAGGCAAGCAACAAACACATTGGTAGCTGAAAAGCTCCAATTGCGTGGCCAACTAACGGTGGTAGCTTCAAGTGTGCTTTTGTAATAAGTGTCTGATGTTGAGAATGGACATGCAGCCCACCGAAGTATAATCACTAATCGACATCTTTGATCTAAATGGTTTCGGAGCATAATACAGATGTCAGAGTAGACTTTCCTACGAAATATCTATCAATTCCGCACTATATACTGCACTGTGCTATCCTACAATGTAAACAGACAAGCTATGGACGGTACCTGAGTTGTTGCAGAGTGCCTCGCCTATTATTCGAGGGATACTAAAGGGGGATATATATTCTTTTGGCATAATTCTATACGGAATACTTGCAAGATCCGGTCCTCATGGGGACTGTTGCCCATCCTGTAGAGGTTAACACCTTGGACCCATTCATGATATCCATCTCTTAGGAAACGATAGCCTCTTCGTTGTTGCATTAAAAGTAGAGAGATATTGGCGTATGCTGAGAAAGTGATTAGCTATATTGCTGCTCAGAATATAATATAAAATATTTCCTAAGGAGCCACGAGGACAGAATTTACCGAACCGACTTACTTTTTGAGTGAAAATGTGGTTTAATGTCCCAATTTCGATACCTGCAGAAATCGTAGAACATGTGAGGTCTCCTGTGGGTGATAACATTTTCCGGCCAGATACATCCATATTGTGCAAATGAGTTATGTGTAAGTGCATTGGGAATCTTGGTCATCAATTGACTTGGCAATGGTAGAACTAAGAATATAATTGGTTGTGTTTTGCTGTAAGTATTCCATTTCATACCATGGTAATATACACTGTTTCAACAACTGATGAAATTTCCGATTTGTCACAATTCCTATTCATAATGCATCTGCCATTTGTAGTAGTGATGGTCACATCATGAGAATACGCCTTGGGCCTGTTTCAGATTATAATATTTCCGCGTTACATGGACAGATTAATACTGATCTTACATATGATACCATTTATCAGCCATGTTGCTTTCGGCATTAAAGTATTATTTGTTACATATGTGTAAAGCAGACTAAAACGTCAATGAGTGTCACATTTTTTGATGTCACAGATGTGGTTATGATGCCATGACGTCATTGGCTACTTTCCCAGAGCTACATAGAGGGTGGCGTATACATCAATGTTTATTCGCATAAGAAACGAGGATCCCATATTGATTCAAAACTATGAAACTATCTCAGTAGTATCAGATGAATAGGCCTTGTTGGTAGTCTTGGGCTCTCCGTGGGCGAATTATTTGTTATGCTAACTCGCAACTCTCGATATAACAACGTCGAAACCCGACGAGCTGTTAACCAAAAACGAGCCAGCTGTTCCAACTGATCGATTCCGTAATGTGATTACAATAGTAATTATATGTGCGAATGCTGCGTGTTCGGGTTCCAGACAAATATATGGGAGGGTTGCAGAGGGGAATTTACTTGTTTTGTTAGCTTCGTTTGCTGCACCGATTATACATATAACAGATGAGGCTTGTGTGGTACGTTATTATCATGAGCGTTGGGTACAACGACATCAATTAAGGTCAATATCTATATTGTGGAGCTGGAAGCTCTCAGTGGCCGGAAAAAAGTTGCGCGGCTAGCATCAATTATTATGTGATCACCACTGCAGCAGAACTGCAAGTTTTGCACTAATATGTCGACTTTCCAGACTTACTTTTAAAGCAAATGGGCGACTAAATATCGAGGGGTTAGTCATTACTTACCCCACCCGCTCGTGTAATCATCTTACTGGTGGAATTGTGTAAACAAATCCTACACCATGTGTTTTTAAGAATAAAGGGAAATCGAAATCGAAATTGAACGGGCCTCAACAATTGAAGTCGACTTTCTCCAGAGTGATGACAATTCATATTATGAATCAAAGACATGTCAGTACTATTTATATATGCCATATAGCCAGGCCTTTGCGGTTCTATCCAAATGAAAATCTCAATAACTTACGCAAATTCATTGACACCCCGTCATAGGCGACAGCAAAACCACTATCTACATACACTATAATAGCGCCGGAAGTCCATTATCCATATGTACATGGACGTCACCAGCCACAGTGGTCCATAATTCCTATCTACATTGATGACAGCAGCGACGTTGGTCCATAATCCCTATCGACATTGACGACAGTAGAGACGGTGATCCATAATCCCCGTCTACATGGACGTCAACAGCGACGGTGGTCTATACTCCCCATTTGCATACACGACAGCAGTGACGGCGGGCCTTAATCCCCATCTACATTGACGACAACAGCGACAGCGGTCTATAATACCCATCGACATAGACGACCGCATCGATGGTGGTTCATAATCCCTATCTCTATAAGCGACAATGCGACGGCGGTCCATAGTCACTATCTACATTGATTATGTTCTTCTTAATGCTCTGGTCAGGTTATTACTCTCGAATTTTACAAACTACATTTGATAGCCAATCATTTATTTAGTAATCAATGATTGATCAACACCCCGTAGGGTACTGTCATATTGTCGAGGTAATGGTCGTCGAGCAATCAATCACATAAACTTGGATTCAATATGAACATGGAATTAATTTCTGTGTGATGCAAAAATACTGCTAGATGTGTTATTGTAATGTATACAATTGCAGTTTATGCTGTTATATTCATTTAGGAATCGTAACCTTGGAGTGAAGTGTTTATGCCCACATTAATGAGCTCCGCGTTCTCAAGCTGCAGATGACCTTTAACGCAGTCACAATGTGTGCGTTATCACAGGTTTTGCGAGTTATCACCATGACGTAATGTGAAGACTCTCCTGTGAATATCGATTTGCGATTTTCATATACTCTGGGAAAATTCGATTGGGAAGCTAATTACGCTGATGTTGAGTCCAGGTGATCGTGTAAGAGAAATAACGGCTAAAACACATTGCAGAGAGCGATCTCAATATTATCTAACAGTATCACGCCAGTTGATACCTTTCAGTTTTTACAATCAGTTCAAAACGCGGTCTTCATCGCTAAATACACCTTTGCATTAAATGTCGGTCCATAATGGGCCGAATATCGATTAATTTAGACAAACAGCGCCTCAAAAAACCGTTAGTAATGATCCGCTGTTGCTGTATCACACCTCACCTACCTAACTTTTTGAGCATTCTACTGCAATTAAGTCCACTATTGGGTTTATACTACGCCAATATCAGTCATATCATCAGTAGTTAGTATCTTCCGCACCTACTTATCCCTGCCGGTAACATTACTCACTTACATTTCAGTAAACTGTTGATAAACATCGCATTGAGATGCAAATTTGCGTAGTTAACCCGGGCATTTGTACCCGATCAATGCAGACACTAACGTGAACAATATACATGCTGTTTCAACGGGAGTATCCCTAATGTAACCATATATTTAGGTATTGACATTCTTAAATTGCTTGAAAGTTAACATGTGCTTATTAGTAAAACGTGTCTGTTGGGCATCCCAATTTAATATGTGCTACCACGTTCCACTCGCAAGCCGCTTACACATCTAATTGCTACTCTCCAACACCACCTAGGGATTGATTATAATAATACCGTTCTTACGGAGTTTCATCGAAAAATGCTATAGCTGGAAAAAGCTGTTATCGACTTAGCAAAATCAATCGATAGTATTTCATCATTCCAGCCTTTAAGCTAACCTAATCTTCAATAATATTTTGAAATTATCTTAATCTTTCGATATGTCGTTGTGTTGACGGATCAGATATCAATGTTTGTGGTGTGTCTCTGGTGGGGGCCATTCGCTTAAGCCGATCGTTTCTACAAATTGCAATTCCATTGAATCCTAAACCGCGCGATTTCATAAAGCTAACATTGTTTTGATACTGACACAAACAGAAGCGAACGAGGTATTGGACGTTTAATAGCCTGCAGAGTAAGTATTGCGCCTAGGATGTGAGTAACATAACCTCATGGTACCTAGTAGTTCTTGTTATATTTAACACAACTGAGCTGGTGTTGCATATGTATATCATATCGACGTATACATATCACGATAATCGCTTACTTACGTAGGTATTTTTAGCAACCAACTCACGTAGAACGTTTCCATTGAACATAGCAACAACGGAAGGTTGACCCGACATAAGACATGGCATAAGGAGAATCTCAGCTGGTAGAATGAGTATCTAAATGCATAATGTGGATTGGTTCCCCAAATTAGATTGGGGCATTGGAAATAGCAAGGGCATTTACACTATGCTGTTTGACCCGCCTCCACCCTAAAAAGACAAAACAAGCGTGACACTACTCTATAAAGGGCTGCGAAGGCGGATAAATTAATATCAACGATAGTCGCATATCATTTGGACATTTAGAATGTACATGTATTCTTACTTTTGAAGGCATTCCAATGAATGTTACAGCGCAGATGATTTATAGAGTGTTACTCCACGAAAGGTATTCGGTGCTTTCGATCATCACTTCTGGCCGGGTATGCGACCTCGCCTTATGTAGCCATCTTGATGAATTATCTGTTACGAACTGTGCGATGTGTTGTCAACTCCAAACTGTTTGGTTTATTGTCTGCTTCGAACTGTATATAGCTTTGTCTGCTGCATCCATTACTTAGATGGAACCGGCTATAGGGTGAATGTAGTACTCTGTCGGACATACCAAGGGGTGGGACATTAAAACAGATATAACCACGGCTTTAGTTCTAATATCATCGGCGCTATAAAAATAGCCAATTGACCCAAAAAGTACCTCATAATGCAACTCTTACCAATTAATCCAGTAAAAGAGAAACGAGGATAGTTGAGTTTTGTCAATGATATCAATTAAAAAAACTCATTACTTAACACTGACATACCTAGTTCATCTGGCAATGAGCTACTCCGAAGCGCAGTGGAATCGTCGCTTAAATTGATTGTCTCTGTCCATTCTGTGGCCCTCTCTTATATAAACCATCTACCTAAGTGAATATGTGGTTTTATCTGATACGCGTTGTGCATTGTTTTGACCACTTTAAACAATCCAGAGGTTTTGCTGGGTCTAATACGGGATTTACGGGAGACCAATAGAAAAACATGTTTGAGGATGTACAGCTTCCACACGTTTGGATACACTAGGTGCAAGATAGAGGATCTATCACTAATGTGGTATATGTGTTGATTGAGTACAGGGCACCTCTACAAATAACCAAAATGGCATTAAACCCTACACCAAATCCCTGAAATGATCGAATAGAGAGGATGAGTTGTATAATGAAGTCCATGTGTATCCCAATCTTGTTGACAACAACAATGAAAATCAGTTATTCCTATTTTCAGTAGTTCTGTTTGCTCATTCTTAAGGTTCCACTAATAAAGTTCATCGAGCTGAACGGGTTCCATGTTTTCCTTAAAACAGGACAAGATATAGGAAGATTTCAATAGCAGAGAGGCAATCGTCAGCCCCATCTCGATTGTTCTGGTCTACGACGGAGGCCAGGTTACGAAGTGGATATTGCTTCATGTGCGACATACAAAGGGACGCTACTACGACTTTAGTTACTCAGCTATGTAATATCAAAGTAAAGTAATATCTTACTATGGCTTAATTGGTGTGAACCTCATGCATACATCGAATGCATCTTTTATGAATTATTATAATGGGTGCAAAGAACCCTAACAGCCGATTAGTACCAAATCTATTTAAGTCTTAATTACAGTTGTGTAACTCTCATACGTTGCGTGTATTAAGAATGTCGCTCGACTGATTACATATACAGCGCTTACAATCACTTCTTGTACACACATATATGTTAACAACACAAACCGAAATTCGTAATCTAAATTGCTGGATGAACAACGATCACCTTTGCATCCCAACGAAAACAACTTATTGTCAACAGAAATTATGCACTTCCGATTGAAATACCTAGGAATATTTACAATCGATCAGTTAGTGCCACTGGAATGATATAGATGTCTGACATGGATTGTCATACCAAAGCTACAATCAACATCGCATCAATGTCTCCCACTTCAATCATTTCTCCGCAGCACTGGTTTATGATGTCAATCTATGTTATTTGCCTTGCGCAACATGCTTCTACTTGCAGGGTTGATAACAATGATGCATTTCATACGGTATAACAGCACACTCCATCTGCGGTGGCGCAACTATCTCTTTGTTCTGAGAAGTAATAACACATCCGACCGAAGACTCCGAAATAATTACCGAAGTATGTGTGTGTGAGTTCGGTTTGGGTGGGGGGTGGTGGTGGGTGGTGGTGTGGTCGATTGGATGAGGTTACCTGGTCCAACTAGTTATGCACTTGTACTATTATTTGATTTTAAGTGGCTGAATTGATTGAGCATCGTATTTCCAAGTCACGCATGTACTTTCTAAAAAGTTTCCATAGCTGCTCAGTGAACGCAATGATCAAATCAATATATTATACAGGCTGTGGCTTATGATTAACTACGCTGCTTTGATGTAATGAATCAAATTATTCGGACTATGCGCAATGCCGAATATGAATTTATCTAGCATCAAAGCGATCAAAATGATACGTGTACAATATGACGCCATTTTAAGTGCGCCATGGGTCTAGCGATATGATCATTAAGTATTTGATAGACCAGCGGTAATGTTTAGTCCTCTGGAAATATTTTTTCACCATCGCATTGTATTGTACCAAGGGCTGACTGTGTGCCATAATTGTGACATCACTGATAGGGCCATACATAGACAAAGCAACTTATGTTAAGTTCCTGCATCAAAATTATAATAAGTCTCTCTGATTAAATAAGAATAACCATAATATGTCCATTGTTCTCATAAATATTCCCACTCTGAAACGAGGAACTGTCTGATGAACCTTTTAAAACGAAGGCCACAATTTGAGGTGAATATGTTGTCATCATTTGTAGTACAAGCCAGATACGGCAGAAAGTCTTTGTTGTCCTGTGTGTTCGTGTTAACATGAGTTTATTGCCTAGGAATTGCCTGAGCATATGCCTTCAAACAATCGTTATAAACCAATGTAATCAACATCGAGAGAGCATATCATAATAATGAGGCTTAGTAAGGGCGCCAATTGACAGTGACGGGCACATGAAAGAGGCCAGGCATGTGAAACATGAGAATATTGACCTGCTTGTTACCCATCATCAACATCAGAGGGACATTTGCGGAAGCCTCACGCAATGGAATGAAGTCCAGTCCGCAAACCATCCCACTTTAGCTGTTAACACAACTTCTCAGTCGTGTTGTTGTATGGTGATGCTCGTATCTCCCTGAAGAGGTGCGGTTGACACTTAATTAATTGGTTTTATAATGAATATACATGATTTGTTTTTCACCACAGGTATCTGCTTTACGAGAGTCAAAAATATATTATTCCACAAGCATGCCTTGAACTTACATCCGGGTGATGTGTGGGCGGTCAAAGGCATATCTAAGACATTATATACATTCGTTTTAAACATTATCTAACCACCGTACAATGGAGCACTAAAAACAAAGCAAGCACAATGATTACCGCCGCTGGCAATCGACTGATTGTGCACAACACTTGTTTATATAGATATAGGATATATATATATATATATATATATAGATATATAGATAGATAGAGAGATATATATATAGGATATATAGATATATATATATATATATATATATATATATATATATATATATATATATATATAGTATATATAGATATATATATATATATATATATATTATATATATATGTAAAAATATATATATATATATATGTACATCTATATATATATATCTATATATATATATATATATATATATATATATATATATATATATATATGTATAGGTATATAGGTATATGTATATATTTAGGCCGTTCGGCAATAATCATTACAGCCTCCAATATGACGGATGCTCGCAGCGATAGGCCAATAAAGTCACTGCTGACAATTTGTACTGTCTTTTTCACTGTCTATATCGCAACATATATAACAGAGGATCCATTAACCAGTACTTGTATGCATATGCAAATAGAGCTTGCATACACCATACAAAATATATATATTTATTTAGTCCGAGGCAATTTAGGTCAAACCTTCACATGGAGAGATTTTGTGTCTTAGCCGACTCATTCTATGGCTTTGCTTTCTCGATCAAGCCGGCAAAGTGGCTCGTTAGCCAGGTAGCTGTGGATCATTAATCAACGTTATCAATAAGCAAAGGCACTGCAAATGCACGAATGAGCTATAGCGAAACCTTTATGACGAACGCAACGGTTGACTGGTGGACTGTTATACCCACGATGAGTTTTATGATGATTTATTTGTGCGGCTTTGCAAGCGCTCTTAATTTGTAGTTATGTGGCGCAATTTATTCATGTCCAATAGACGCCCATTAAGGAATCGCTCCAAAATCTTGGATCCAACTTTGATACTTATCTTGGCAGCCACATATTCACCTTGTAGCCGGGCCATACGGGCTGCCCTGAATAAGCGATTGGTGTGATTATACTAGTGCTACCCCAATCTATCACATGATTCGGCTTTCTCAGTGTACCTAGTCTACTATATTGTAGTTAATTCAATAAGACCTCGTACATACTAGAAGTATCTTCCTACGATTTATAAACACAGAAACGGATCGTTATCAAGATAAACATGTGACAGAAAAACACTCAAAAGTCAATAATGTTAACCAAAATATATAACTCATTAAATACATATTATCACAACAATCGACAGGAATGCACCACCCGTTCGGAGAGCGACTGTCAGTTCCATATGCGTATTATATATTCAATCATACAGTCAGTCCATTAGTAAGTGCTGCAATAGATAAATCAATATTATCGGGAACTAGAAAATGCCGCCGCACTTCCTATTTCCTAATGCAACTGTGATGGTAGTTCATTTCGCACACATCGAATCTTCAGCCTTTATATACCTTTCAGAACTCTTTCATATATTTATGTCACACTGTAGGTTGCCGAGCATCAACTACCCGTTCAAGCGTTTTGACATTAGCACATAATTCTACTTCCCACTGCTCCCATAAATGACTTAAAACACATTCTCCCGCAACCAACAGTGAGTCAGCAAGGTACTTTTGATTTAATAACCTGTTATTACTCCACTAAGTGATCCAATTACCATTGAATGTGCCACTGAGTCATATTCAATTGTCACACTTTTGACGTTCGAAAACTTTTAAGGCATTATGCCCCTGTTAACAAACATCAATGACACTCGCAACATTGCTAGGTTGAGAATAAAGAGAACCTGATTCAATTAAATCTCGACAAGTAGAAGCAAACATACAATAGGATCAACAACTAAATATCGTACAATGTCAATGAAGAGCAAATTAATATGCCATAAGTCGGTCCTTTGATATTCACCCAATTACAGTGTTTTGTTCATTGTGGAGATGTTTGCACACGTACAATAAAATGGCTAGGTGAAATTAATTGACCACGTAAATGCTGACATCACTGGTTATACGTGATTGTAGTAGCCTCGTACTGTGCATAATAACAAATGTTCTGTTTCTAACAACGAATATTGCAGACACCTGTGTATGCAGCATACCTGTACAATTCCGTGAGCCTGTATGCGCGTGCACTTGATAATGAGCTTAAAGAAGGAGGCCGTTCGGATAACGGATCTGCTATAATTGAGAAATATCAATGGGAGATCATACATGAGTAAGTATAGGTTATGTTACCATCTGTTTGCATCAAGGAAATAGCATAAGGCGACAGCCTACTAATTGTGTTGTGATGTAAAGGTATACAATATTGATTAAAATGGCGACGCAGAGGGCAAAAACACAATGCTCGCCAGGGTTCCATATATATCCAAATACGTCAATTACTCTATTCTACCTGTTCGGAACTTTCCAACTCTATCCTCACAGCATGCTATACTCGAAAAGGACGACGTGAAGATAGACTCAATGTTCATAGCGCCGTCAGTGCACGACCTGATCAAGGTGGGTGTTTGTAGTACCCCAGGATCTATACCTCCTATCAGCTCATTCGTTGTCACAATAATCTGCTCTGCGGACATAATGTTATATTGTGGTGTTATTTTTCGTGAAAGCAAGCAACAAACACATGGGTAGCTGAAAAGCTCCAATTGCGTGGCCAACTAACGGTGGTAGCTTCAAGTGTGCTTTTCTAATAAGTGTCTTATGTTGAGAATGGACATGCAGCCCACCGAAGTATAATCACTAATCGACATCTTTGATCCAAATGGTTTCGGAGCATAATACAGATGTCAGAGTAGACTTTCCTACGATATATCTATCAATTCCGCACTATATACTGCACTGTGCTATCCTTCAATGTAAACAGACAAGCTATGGACGGTACCTGAGTTGTTGCAGAGTGCCTCGCCTATTATTCGAGGCATACTAAAGGGGGATATATATTCTTTTGGCATAATTCTATACGGAATACTTGCAAGATCCGGTCCTCATGGGGACTCTTGCCCACCATGTAGAGGTTAACACCTTGGACCCATTCATGATATCCATCTCTTAGGAAACGATAGCCTCTTCGTTGTTGCATTAAAAGTAGAGAGATATTGGCGTATGCTGAGAAAGTGATTAGCCATATTGATGTTCAGAATATAAAATAAAATATTTCCTAAGGAGCCACGAGGACAGAATTTACCGAACCGACTTACTTTTTGAGTGAAAATGTGGTTTAATGTCCCAATTTCGATACCTGCAGAAATCGTAGAACATGTGAGGTCTCCTGTGGGTGATAACATTTTCCGGCCAGATACATCCATATTGGATTGCCAAATTACATCATATCATGCACGAAGGACGATACAGGAAGGCATTTAAGTAAAATAACCGATTACATACGCTGCTGTTATTATTGTATTAGGTAGGTGCAAGTGCACTGAACAGTTAGAAATTAAATACTGCAGGAAGCAGGAAGAAGAATATTTATGACGACATGATGCTCATGATGGATATACATCAAGGTCATCTTGAGGACCTTGTGATGAACCGAACAAAGAAGCTGGTAGAAGAAAAGAAGAAAACTGAGGGATTGCTTCATCGTATGCTAGTATTGTCCCGGCGTTCTATAGGCCGTTTTGACCGCATCCATGGCTTTATACAACCAGTGATCAGTGGCCGCGTGATTTTAAGATCTGTAACAGAACCTTTGGTTCGCGGACAAGCGGTAGAACCGTAAGCCTTCTCATCTGTAACAATTTACTTTAGTGATTTATGTGCTGTCTGCTTCAATCACCCCTTGCAGGTTCGTTATCTCTGTAGCATTAGTGACTCAAGAAATACCATTCATTTAATCATGGTAAGGCAGTAATATTTCGCAGATGCAGATCTCGTTACAACATAAAAAGCTTGTTGACTGCAGGACGACGATCGATCCCTACACCACATTCGGCTTCAGCATTGCGCACTACGGTATCTAAAAAGTGGAGACTATTGGGGATGCCTACATGGTCATGTCTGGGCTGCCCATGAAAAACGGCGACAACCACGCTGTTGAAATTGCTTCCATGTCTTTTCATCCCCTGTATGCCATCAAGAGTTTTCGCATTCGTCATCGATCACAAGAACCACTCAAACTGCGTATAGGAATCCATTCAGGTTGCTTCGTTGCTATACATTCTCTTACATAAAAATGTCAAAAGGATTTGTCGGAGCTTAAATTTGGTTTTGAGGATGCAAAATAGAAAGGCTTTTAAGTGGATGGGTACATTATCCAAACATGTACTTTATGGCAGATGGACACTCTTTGTGTTCAGCCATATAATGCTATGTTATGTATGCAGGGTCACGCGTTGTCGGCATTGCCGGACTAGCTAGGCCTCACTTTAACCGGCACAGAGGCTTGATAGCAATGAGAATGGCAAAGAAAAATAGATTGTACACTACCGTCGATTGTAATTAATAATGAAATTTGGTTGGAACAAGCTCTGGAAACTGGCCAGCTTCTAGCAATCTATGCTCACGCTTCAGGTCACACAGGCGATAAAGAAAGGCTTTGAGCTACTCTATTCCATGTCACTGTTCAGTTTCTCAAGAAAAAGTATATGGCGCGATTCTCCCATCTAAAGTTTAAAATTAAAGTTGGACAGAAGCTGCTTTCTAAAATTACGAATTGAAATATTTTGATAGAGTGATACCTAATCGGGATGATGATTTGTTATTTCAACCCCACCTACCTCGATATTTTATTCTGCATGTGTTTCAGCACATTCATCCTCGGGTGCCGTGTGTGCATAACATAGAATGATTCGACGGTAGAATGGTCAATATTTGGTAGTTATTTGCGCCACGGTACAATTGTTGAAGGTACTTTTATTTTAATTATCTTTGATAATGTTAAATCGGTCGTGATTTTAATGACAAGTGTACTATCTTCTATACAAGGTGCAGACATTGCGATGCCAGGGGAACTGTTCCGTTACGTGATACTGCATCCGGCTATCATCTTTTATATATAATGTGCAAATGAGTTATGTGTAAGTGCATTGGGAATCTTGGTCATCAATTGATTTGGCAATGGTAGAACTAAGAATATAATTGGTTGTGTTTTGCTGTAAGTATTCCATTTCATACCATGGCAATATACACTGTTTCAACAACTGATGAAATTTCCGATTTGTCACAATTCCTATTCATAATGCATCTGCCATTTGTAGTAGTGATGGTCACATCATGAGAATACGCCTTGGGCCTGTTTCAGATTATAACATTTCCGCGTTACGTGGACAGATTCATACTGATCTTACTTATGATACCATTTATCAGCCATGTTGCTTTCGGCATTAAAGTATTATTTGTTACATATGTGTAAAGCAGACTAAAACGTCAATGAGTGTCACATTTTTTGATGTCACAGATGTGGTTATGATGACATGACGTCATTGGCTACTTTCCCAGAGCTACATAGAGGGTGGCGTATACATCAATGTTTATTCGCATAAGAAACGAGGATCCCATATTGATTCAAAACTATGAAACTATCTCAGTAGTATCAGATGAATAGGCCTTGTTGGTAGTCTTGGGCTCTCCGTGGGCGAATTATTTGTTATGCTAACCCGCAACTCTCGATATAACAACGTCGAAACCCGACGAGCTGTTAACTAAAAACGAGCCAGCTGTTCCAACTGATCGATTCCGTAATGTGATTACAATAGTAATTATATGTGCGAATGCTGCGTGTTCGGGGTCCAGGCAAATATATGGGAGGGTTGCAGAGGGGAATTGACTTGTTTTGTTAGCTTCGTTTGCTGCACCGATTATACATATAACAGATGAGGCTTGCGTGGTACGTTATTATCATGAGCGTCGGGTACAACGACATCAATTAAGGTCAATATCTATATTGTGGAGCTGGAAGCTCTCAGTGGCCGGAAAAAGTTGCGCGGCTAGCATCAATTGTTATGCAATCACCACTGCAGCAGAACTGCGAGTTTTGCACTAATATGTCGACTTTCCAGACTTACTTTTAAAGCAAATGGGCGACTACACATTAAGGGGTTGGCCATAACTTACCCCACCCGCTCGTGTAATCATCTTACTGGTGGAATTGTTTAAACAAATCCTACACCATGTGTTTTTAAGAATAAAGGGAAATCGAATCGAAATTGAACGGGCCTCAACAATTGAAGTCGACTTTCTCCAGAGTGATGACAATTCATATTATGAATCAAAGACATGTCAGTACTATTTATATATGCCATATAGCCAGGCCTTTGCGGTTCTATCCGAATGAAAATCTCAATAACTTACGCAAATTCATTGACACCCCGTCATAGGCGACAGCATAACCACTATCTACATACACTATAATAGCGCTGGAAGTCCATTATCCATATGTACATGGACGTCACCAGCCACAGTGGTCCATAATTCCTATCTACATTGATGACAGCAGCGACGTTGGTCCATAATCCCTATCGACATTGACGACAGTAGAGACGGTGATCCATAATCCCCGTCTACATTGACGTCAACAGCGACGGTGGTCTATACTCCCCATTTGCATACAAGACAACAGTGACGGCAGGCCTTAATCCCCATCTACATTGACGACAACAGCGATCGCGGTCCATAATCCCTACCTTCATAGACGACAATAGCAACGGCAGTCCATAATCTCCATCTACATTGACGACAACAGCGACAGCGGTCTATAATACCCATCGACATAGACGACCGCATCGATGGTGGTCCATAATTCCTATCTCTATAAGCGACAACTGAGACGGCGGTCCATAGTCACTATCTACATTGATTATGTTCTTTTTAATGCTCTCGTCAGGTTATCACTCTCGAATTTTACAAAGTACATTTGATAGCCAATTATTTACGTAGTCATCAATGGTTGATTATTATCCCCGTAGGGCACTGCCATGTCGTCGACGTTATGGGTGTTAAATCTTAAGAGATTAATCGAGCCAGCGAGCCTTATGAGAGGAGCATGACTGCTTGCTCAACTACTGGAAAGCAGATCCCAAATCTCACTGTACAATGACGGCAACAGCAACGGTGGTCCATAATCCTTATGTACATTGACGACAACGGCGACGGTGGTCCACAATCCCTATCTACACAAACGACAACGGCGACGGTGGTCCACAATCCCTATCTACATAGACGACAGCAGCGACGGTGGTTCACAATCCCTATCTACATAGACGACAGCATCGACGGCGGTCAATGATCCCCATCTACATGGACGACCGCAGCTACGTGGTTCATAATACCCATCTGCGTTATCGAAAACTGCGACGGCGGTCCATATTCCCTATCTGCATTTATTATGTTCTTCTAAATGCTCTCTTCAGGCAATTATTTATGTAGTCATCAATGGTTGATCATTAGCCCCGTAGGGCAATGTCATGTCGTCGACTTTATGGTCTTTGAGTCTGCAGTCAAGCCCGCATGCTTAATGGGAGGAGTATGACTACTTGCTCATCTACTGCAGAGCAGGTCCATAATCACAATGTAAATTGACGACAGCCGCCAGTTGATACCTTTCATTTTTTACAATCAGTTCAAAACGCGGTCTCCATCGCTAAATACACCTTTGCATTAAATGTCGGTCCATAATGGGCCGTTGGCTTGCAAAGATTAAGTTACCAGCACACAACGAAGAGTTTGATTAAGCAATATTCAAAATGCTTCGGTCTTTGATCGGTGTTATAAAAGTTTAAACTATAACATATTCATATGCGCCGTAGCATCTCGGATGACCTCCGTGGTAAACGTTGGACAGCGTGGATTGGTGCGCTGGATGGTTCGCTGAATTTTATTAGCAGGACGGTGGTGATGACAAAGGCTACTACCGAATAGTGTTTCTTATCTTACGGAGTTCCCACATTCAACTCTCCAGAGGCTTCAACTAGTCAACGTATTATTCTCGAGAGATCCCAACTACCGCTGTTGTAGGAGATAAGTTGTCTATCCAATACATCATCCAGACATTCGAAAGCGTAATATGCTAGTGGGCACACTTCGCATGTAGCTAAGCGATGTCTGACGTCCATTGTGTCACATCATCCAGACATTCGAATGCATACATGGATATAATTTCCCTCTAGTAACACACTTATGAATAAGTATGGAGCTAAGGGCATCAAAAGATTGGCGACAGCAGAACTGCAATTGTGTCCTACATAGTGGATGTGGACAGAATCTGTATGCCTCGCGACACAACTGAGGCATTTTAGATATAAACAGATACCTCTAAGCAATATGGTGCTATGAATAAGTATGGATTTGCCAGGTTCATGCCGATCTTCTTTTACTGATTGGCGACAGTCATTACGGACTGCCAATCAACCATTCCTACCAACATCATTGTTATGGATATGCAGAAATATCACAAATTATCTTTATCTGTCAGATGCCTCGCGACACTAACTGCAGGCATTGCCACAGATACATCGGGACAAAGTAAACAGACTAATAAAACAGTATAAAATCTAGTAAATTGAAAACTGTCGAACAGCCTACCACATTATGTCGACAAGCAAATATATTGGTGTGACGGTAAATGCGCATAAGCTCTGTTTATCCGGGACAGTGGGATTTGACCGAACAGCTTTATATGTCGTAATTGTTGCAATTCGAGTTCAAGTTAGCATTCAATGCCGATCAGGTTCTAGTTCGCTGCGCCGATAACCCAGAGATTGCACATTATGGAATTAGGCGTAGCGAGGCTCCACTATTAGTCATGGCAAACGGTGGCGTTTGTTTCCTTGATAACATTACCAAGTCCAGACACATAGAGTGGGTCAAACGACAGAAGAAGATCTCTGATTAGCAATCGACATGCGTCAGGGGTATTCATATGGAACATTGTTATTCCAACGATCTAAACTATTTCAGAAATATGAAAATTGATCTGTCACTTAATTATCTTCATTATCTATCTGGTGGAATGTGTAGTGGTAACAGCCTCTAGGAAAAGTATAACCACATGTCGAGTAAATGCAAAATATTGATCGATATCGACAAAAATAAATGCGCATAAGCTCCTGTACATCCGGGACAAAGTGGGAAAGCTTGACCGATTATAATACAGCTTTTGTGTATATATTGGTATATGTATTAATATATAAGCATATATATGCAATTAATGTTTTTCAAGTTATATAACGAAATGAGGATCAGGTATATATATAGTATATCGCTGCGCCGATAACCCAGAGATTGCACATTATGTTGATTAATTAGGCTGCATTGTGCATAATCTGACGCTGTTCTATTTGTCTATCCACTATTACAACCGATGGCAAAATAGTGGCGTTTGTTTCCTTGATAACATTACCGAAATTGCGTTCTTATAATTTATGGGTCAAACGACAGAAAATTAATGTTGATCATGGTCTGAGGCTTTAGCAATCGACATGCGTTAGGGGTATTCATATGGAACATTGTTAAGGGTATAAATGTTAAATGTTTCGAGATAAACTATTTCTCTGTGTGAGGTATTGGCTTTTAGTGTACATATTGAAAGGGAGAGGACCATACAGTCCAGAGACTACCGTACAATGAAGCACCAAAAACCAAACAATCACAATGAATTAGAGAGGAGGCTATCTACGGATCCTATTAAGAAGCTTCATTGGCAGTCACTATGTGCTGGTGGACTTGATGTGTAGTGGACACACATATATTTATATTTTTATATGCATATATTTATATGTATATATCATATATATAAATATATATGTATATATAAATATATATGTATTTACAAATACATATTCAAGTATATATATAGATATATATATGTATATATATATAAATAAATATATATACATGTATAAATATAAATATATATATGTAAATATTTATTGATATATTTGTATATATACATATTTTTCTTTACATATATATATATATATATATATATATATATATATATATATAGCTATATATATATATATATATATATATATGTATATTTATGTATATAGTTATATGCGCGCGTATATATAATGTGTGTAAGCTGTGTGTGTGCGCGTTAGTATAATCTCAATGTGTTTGTGTGGTGTGTGTGTGTGTGTGTGTCAATGTGTGTGTGTGTTTCTGTGATTATAATGATGTGTGTGTGTGTGTGTGTGTGTGTGTGTAAAAAACATATGAAGTTAATAATACCAAGGAATGGCCCGAGCTTATGTCCTCAAACCATCTTTATAAACCAATGTAATCAGCATCGAGAGAGTATATCATGTATATATCGCTGCGCATTAGTATTTGTGGTGCCTACTCAACTTGGTATTCGTTCGTCTGATGAAAGAGGCCAGGCATGTGAAACATGAGATGTACTGAGCTGCTTGTAATATAGCATCATCAACTTAACAGGTTGTACAAAGCCACTCAACCGTGACTTGTGCCGTGACGGGGGGCACAAGCATCCCTCATCCCACTTTTTAGAATCGGTCCCGCACACCTGCCCTCTAGTTTTTGCCTATCTCCTCTCAAATAGGGAGACCATTAGACTCACTGGGCAGCTTGGTCCTGTATATATCTCTCCGACTATGTGCTATAAGATGCTTGTTCAGCATTTCATATAGTATAGCTATTAGATATAGTTAATAGATTTCTGCGATATATAATGAGAGGAGGAGAGGGCCCTGTTGTTGAGGGAGAGAGACACAGGGTCCTCATCTGTGCTTGGGTGTTGGTATTTTTACCCTGATCTCCATCAAGAGATTGAGAATCGTCGGCTTGTGAGAGCGGGACATTTATTCTTTTGGCATGGTTCTATACGGAATACTTGGAAGATCCTTATCGGAAATGTTGCCCACCTAGTAGAGGTAAACACCTTGGACCCATTCATGATATCCATCTCTTAGGAAACGAGAGCCACTTCGCTGTCGCATTAATATTAGAGAGATTTTGTCGTAAGTTGTGAATGTGGTTAGCAATATTAATGTTCAGAATAAAATATATTCTAATGAGCCATGAGGATTTTACCGAACCGGCTAACTTGCTAAGTGAAAAAGTGTGGTTTAATGTCCCCATCTCGATACCTGCAGAAATCGTAGAACATATGAGGTCTTCCGTGGGTGATGACATTTTCCGGCCCGTTACATAATTATTGGATTGCCAAATTACATCATATCATGCATGAAGGACGACACGGAAAGGCGTATAAGTAAAAGAACCGATTACATACGCTACTGGTATTATTGTATAAGGTAGGCACAAGTGCACACAACAGTTCCAAATTACATACTGCAGGAAAACGAATATTTATGACAACATGGTGCTCATGATGAGTATGCATCAAGTTCATCGTATGCTAGTATTCCCGGCGTTATATAGACCGTTTTGACTGCACCTATGCCTCTATACATCCGTCGATCAGTGGCCTTGTGATTTTCAAATCTGTGACAGAAGCTTTGGTTCGCGGAAAAGCTACCGGAAGCCTTCTCTTCTGAAACAATTTATTTGAGGGATATATGTGGCTTTACGGCGCTGTTTGCTTGAAGCACACCTGTGCAGGTTCGTTATCTCTGTGGCATTAGTGACTCGAGAAATGCCCGTCATTTAATCATCGTAAGGTAATAATATTTGGCAGATGCAGATCTCATTATAACATAATAGGCTGGTTGACTGCATGCCGACGATCGATCTCTACACCACCTGTAATTCTACCATTGAGCACTATGGTGTCTATAAAGTTGAGACTATTGGGGATGCATGCATGGTCGTGTCTGAGTTGCCCATCAAAAACGGCGGCAACCACGCCGCTTCCATGTCCTTTTTATCACCTGTATGCCATCAAGAGTGTTCGCATTCGGCATCGATCACAATAAACACTCAAACTGCGTATAGGAATCCTTTCAGGTTGCTTGCTTGCTCTTATATATAAGTATCAAGGTGTTTTGTCGGAGCTAAAATGTAAAATGAGGATGCAAAATAGAAAGGCTTTTGAGTGGATTGGTACATTATCCAAATATGTACTTTATTGCAGATGGGCACTCATTGTGTTCAGCTTTATAATGATATATTATGTACGCAGGGTCATGTGCTGCCGATGTTGTCAGACTAGCTATGTCTCGCTATTACCGACACAAAGGCTTGATAGCAATCAGAACGGCAAAGAGAGAATAGATTGTACACTCCCGTCGATTGTAATTGATAATGAAAGTTGGTTGAAACAAGCTCTGGAAACTGGTCAGCTTCTAGCAATCTTTACTCACGCTTCAGGTCACACAAATGATAAAGTAAGGCTTTGACCTACGCCATTTCATGTAACAGTTCAATTTCTCAAGAGAAAGTACACGGCGTTATTCTCCGATTTAAAGTTCATGATTACCGAACCAGTTGGACAGAAGCTAAAATCACGAATCGGAATATTTTGATAGAGTGATACCTAATCTGGAGGATCATTTGTGACTTGCACTTCGCTAACATCGATATTTTAATCTTCATGTGTTTCAACACATTTAACCTCAGGTGCCCTGTGTGTATAACATATAATGATTCTACGGTAGAATTATCAATATTTGGTGGTTATCTGCGCCACGGTACAATGGTTGCAGGTACATTTATTTGTGTGATCTTTGATAATGTTAAATCGGTCGTGGTTGTAATGACCTGCGTACTATCTTCTATACAAAGTGCTGACATCGCGATGACAAGTGAACTGTTCCGTTGAGTGATACTGCATCCGGCTATCATCTTTGAACCGGTGCAATAAGTGTTCTGTGTAAGGGCATTTTGAATCGTGGTCATCAATTGACTTGGCAATGGTAGAACTAAGAATATAATTTGCTGTGTTTCGCTGAAAGTATTCCATTTCTTACCATGGGAAGGTACACTGTTCCAATAACTGATGCAAATTGCGATTCGTCGCAATTCCTATTCATAATGCATCTGTCATTTGTAGTAGTGATGGTCACATCATGGGAATATGCCTTGGACCTGTTGCAGATTGTAATATTGCAGCTTACTATTCACGTGTTACATGGAGCACATTAATACTGATCTTACTTATGATACCATTAATCATGCGTCACAATGCAGCCATGTTGCCTTTGTTATGTCTGTGTAACGCAGACTTAAACGTCAATGAGTTTCACATTTATTAATGACACAGATGTCGTCTGATGCCATGACGCCATTGGCTACTTTCCCAGAGCTACATAGAGGATGGCGTATACATCAATGTTTATTAGCATTACAAACGAGGACCCCATAATGACTCTGAAAACTATGAAACTACCTCAGATTACATTAGATAAATTTTTGTTCTTGTCAGTCTTTGGCTCTCCGTGGGTGTAACATTTGTTATGCTAACACGCAACTATCGACGTTACAACGTCGAAACCCGACGAGGATTTAACTAAACAAGAGCCAGCTGTCCCAACTGATCGATTTCGCAATGTGATTACAATAGTAATTATATGTGCGAACGCTGCATGTTCCCGGTCAGCGCAAATATATGGGAGGATTGCAGAGGGGAATGGACTTGTTTTGTTAGCTTCGTTCACTGCACCGATTATACATATAACAGATGAGGCTTGCGTGGCGCGTTATTATTATGAGCGACGGATACAATCAGATCAATGAAGGTCAATATTTATATTGTGAAGTTGAAGGCACTCTGTTGCCGGAAAACGTTGCGCGGCTAACACCAATAATTTCCCAGTAAACACTATTGTCGAACTGCATGTTTTTCACCAATAGTTCAACTTTCCAGTCTGACTGTTAAAGCAATGGGCGACTATACATCGAGGGGTTGGCCATAACTTACCCCACCCGCTCATGTAATCACCTTACTGGTGGAATTGTGGAAGCAAATTCGTTACCGAGGGATAATAACTGTTGATAAAACCGGGGCTGTGGTGTGATATGATATTCACATGGTTTATGAATATGGGTCGTTACACGTGCTTTCTTAGAATAAAGGGAAATCGGATCGAAATGGAACTGGCCTCATGTTATGCAATTCACAATATGAATCAAAAATATGTCATTACTATTTATATCGGCCATATATGAAGGCCCTTGTGGTACTATCCATAGGAAAAGTTAATAGCATAAGCCAATTCATTGACACCCCGACAAAGGCCACAGCAGCAACGGTGGTTCATAATTCCTGTCTTCATAGACGGCAGCAACGACGGTGGTCCATAATTCCTATCTACATATACGATAGCAGCGACGGCGGTCCATAATCCCTATCTACATACGAGACAGCGGCAAGGGCGGGCCATAGTCCCCATCTACGTTGACGACAGTAGCGACGCGGGACATATACCCCATCTACATCGGCAATAGAAGCAACGGGGTCCATAATCCCTATCAACAAAGTCGATCGTAGTGACTGTGGTCCATAATCCCTATCTGCATATGCGACAACTGCGACGGCGGTCCATATTCCCTATCTGCATTGGTTATGTACTTCTAAATTCACACTTGAGGTAATTACTATCGAACTTTTCAAAGCACATTTAATAGCCAATTATTTACGTAGTGATAAATTGTTGATTATTACCCCGTAGGGCACTGTCATGTGGTCGACGTTATGGTCGTTGATCCTGCAGAGATTAGTCGACTACATGTTCATCCACTGCAGAGGCGAGCGAGTATTGGTCAGAACGAAGATAGGTTTCAATCAATCACAAATACGTGGATACAATATAAACATTGTAACAATTTTTGATCGATGCAGAAATACTGCAGGATTTGTTACTGCAGTGAATGCCATGGTAGATAATGCGGTTTTATTCATTTAGGAATCGTAACCTTGGAGTAAAGTGTTTATGCCCACATCAATAAGCAGACGCTGACCTATAACGCAGTCACATTGTCATTTTTCGTGTCATCACCATGGCAAAATGCGCAGACTCTCTGCTGAATGTCCATAAGCGATTCTCATAAACTTTGGGAACAATCGATTGGGCGGCTTATTAAGCTTTTGTTGAGTCTAGGTGGTCGTGTAGGAGAAATAACGGCGAATGCCGCGATTATGCATCACAATTTCTCTATATTATCTAACAGTATCACGTCAGTTAACCCTTTACATTTTGTACAATCATTTACAAACGCGGTTTTCAGCGCTGAATACACCTTTGTTTGGCTTGCCCTAAATGTTGGTGAATAATGAGCCGAATATCGATTGATTTAGACAAAAAGCGCCCCAAAAAAACATTTGTAATGATCCGCTGTTGCTGTATCACACCTCGACTACCTAACGTTTTGAGAATTCTTAGGCAATCAAGGCCAATATTGGGTTCGTACTATACCAATATCAGCCATATCATCAGCAGTTATTATCTTCCGCGCCAACTTATCCCTGCCGGTAACATTACTCACCTAGGCAACTGTACCCGGGCAAAGTACACACTAGCATGAACAGCCAACTCAAGTAGTACGCTTCCATTGAACATAACAACAATGCAAGGTTGATTCGACAGACGACATGGCATAAGGAGAATTTCAGTGTGCAGAATGAGTATTTGAATGCATAATGTGGAGTGGTTTCCCACACTAGATTGAAGCATTGGAAATGGCAAAGGCATCTACACAATGCTGTCTAACCCACCTTTACCCTAAAAAGACAACACAAGCGTGACACTACTCGTTACAGAGTCGCAAGGGCGGATGAACTAATATCAACGATATTCGCGTATCATTTGGATATTAAGAATGTACCTGTTCTCTTACTTTTGAGGCATTCTAATGAATGTTACAGAGCAGATGATTTATAGAGTGCTACTTAACGAAAGGTATTCGGTGCTTTCGATCATTACTTCTGGCCTGAATGCGGCTTCGCCTTATGTAGCCATCTAGTTGAATTAAAAAAAATGGTTCTATCTGCTATGAACTGTGTGGTGTTTTATCTACTCCAAACTGTGTGGTTTATTGTCTACTTCGAACAATTTATAGCTTTGTCTGCTTCATTCAATATTCAGGTGAAACCGGCTATCAGGTGAATGTAGCACTGTATAGGACATACCAAGAGGCGTATGATCCCCTAATGAGTTTATTGTGGTTAGATCTCCAAACGCTCGTAAATAGGGGTTTGTTTGATCCCTTCACGCGCATGACATATGGACCAATAAATGACACGTTTTAAAATCGATTATCATCGGCGCTAGAAAACATAGCCAATTGACCAAGGTAATACCTCATAATCCGAGCCTTACCAATTAATCCAACAAAGAGAAACGAGGGTAGCTGATTTCTGTTAATAACAATAATTCATTAACTTAATTCTTAAAACAGACATGTCTAGATAATCTGGCAATGAACTACTCAGAAGAGCAGTGATGTTACATCATGTGATCTGAAAACTATGTAATCATCGCTTCAGGTTATTGCCTCTAGCCTTCTGTTATGTAACCATCCACTTAAGTGAATATGTGGAATATCTGCTTCGAGTTGCGCATTATTTTTATCACTTCAAACAATCTAGAGTTTTTGCTAAGGCAAATTAGAAGTTTACGAGGGACCGATAGAAATTTTTTTTAAGGATGTACAACAAGTGCGACATACTAAGGGACGTTGCTATGACTTTAGTTACTCAGCTATGTATTGTCAATGTAAAGCAAACAGATTACCATGACTTTATCACATCCGCACATCCACCTGCGGTGGCACACCTTTCCCTCAGTTTGAGAAGTATTTACATATCCGACCGAAGTCTTGTAAATATTTACGGATGTATGTGTGTTTGAGATCGGATAGGGTTGGGGTAGAGTAGGGTTGTGATTTGGTCAAAGTGGTGTGGACAATTCACGGAGCAACTGAAGGGCTTGGTATCGATAGGCATTGTTCCTGATGTAACAACATAGTACAACATATATCATTAACATGTTTTGGTAGACATACTTTGTAGTAGAACTGAGTAAAACGGCACCTACTTGGCTTCGTAATACCCCCAATTCTCGGAAGATGTCGCATTGATAGCTTGATGAAAATATCCACTGTAGTAAATCCATATGCTAGGTCTGCTGCCAGGCGACATAGTATCTCTGAGGACCTCCGTGATAAAGGTTGGATAGTGAATGCATGTGCTGCATGGTTCGCGGAATTTAATTAGTAGGACAGTGGTGCTGACGAAGGCTACTACCTAATAGTGATTGATCTCCTACAGAGTTCACGCATGGAACTGTCCTCAGGCTTTGGCTGGTCAATGTATTATTCATGAGAGATTCAAACTGCTCTGTTTTAAGAGAGATGTCGTCTATCCAATACAGCATCAATACATTTAAATGCGTAATATGCTAGAGGGGCAAAATTTGCATGCAGCTTAGCGGTGTTATCACGTGTGTGTGGTGTCATATTTGTTAACAGAATGCCATACATCCATGGATATAATTTCACTTCAGTAATCTTCGCGCCATGAATAAGCTAAACAACATTACGGATTTCTCGGGCATCCAAACATTCGCGACAGCAGAACTGATAATCAACCATTTCTACACACAGAACACACTGTCATAGTGACTACTTTGAGGAAGTCCTGCAATAGCGCCCAGGGTTACTCTCTCTGGGAGTAAAAGTGACTCCCCTAAGGAGTAATTTAGACTCCCTCCGTTTACTCTTCAGAGAAAGTCATGTTGTAAATATTAACCTCATTAAATTGTGCATACTACCATTTGTATTTAAAAAATATTAGTAAACAATTTTAGAAAGAAACAGATGTTTATGGTCTCACACACGTAATAAGCTAAACATTCAAGCGGTTCTCAACTCACTCTCCTCAACGAGAAGTGGATATTCAATCTTCATATCTAGCATGAAAATCCCCTCCACAAAACTTCATCAGCATTCGCAGTCTAACGTCCATGCTGGTGTTTATGTGGTTCGGCACTGGATGAGTCGCGGAGATGTTGGATACAAACATTAGAGACTTTACTTGAAGATGAATTTGTCACTGGTATGTGCTCTAGCCCTTTACACGGTTGTGTGAGTGACCGGACCTCGAGGCTGTCGAGGCTGTAGCTTCTTGCTTGGCTCTCTGCACTTGTGCTGAAGCACAAGCTACTTAAAACACAACAACATGGCTATAACAAATTTCACGATTAGTAGACCAATCAGGATGCAAAAATTGTGACTAAATATCTTCATGGGACAGAACAAATTCCAACGTGCTCAATAAAGGAACGTACTGAAAAGTTTCATTATTCTTGTTGTAATAACCAACTACATGTTTTTTTGCTTATTGTGTGTGGTCAATAAAGGTATATCTGACAAGCAGTAACAACTGGATTCAAGCCATTTAAGATAGCAACTAGCCCAGGCACATCACCTGATCCGATCCCTGCCTCTTGAAGAACCTGATTAACTTTACGTGACAATTCCTCTTGACATGCCGCGGTAATGTTCTGTATTTCATCACTCACAAGCTGATTGTGGCCCTTGGCCATTTCCCTCAGGCACAAAAGAAATTAAGCTATTTTCTCTTTGTAACCAACTAAAACACTATAACTGGTGTTATCTCCTTGCATGATTTGATCATCATTTCCTTCACAGTCAAATTCACTGTCATTGTCACCTGGCACAATATTCTCTTCTACTTCAAGCTTGATGGGTTCACCTTTCTGTGTGTATATTCTCGGCTGCAAATAAAGGATGACCTTGGTACTGGTATTTACCATCTAAAAGTCACTTTCATGCGCGTGGATATAACGGTAATGCTAGTTTAAAGAAGCTATAATCGCAGCATGTAACTCCCATAACACCCGCAACATTCCGGACGTGACGTTTGATGAAGAGAGGTTGTGAAATGAGGGAATGGAAAGTATTGACAAACGAGGGGAAGCGAAATCAGAAGGCGTTACTACCGATTTACTCGGCCCGAATTACTCGACTATAAAATAGGAAAATAGGACCGTTTTATCGCCCACGACAAGCATAATAATGTATTACAAAATGGCCAAACATTAACTGACACGATACATATTCTACGAAAAGTAAGCACGGAATGACAATCAATATAATTATGTTTATGTAACCTGATTTTTCGCTTCCGAAGGACAATAAAACAAACAGTCGGACTCAAATCATTCTCCACATCATTCTTTAGCCTTGAAGTGATCACGTGACGAGAGCCACTGATAGCACGACTACTGCTGACAGTTCCCATCTGATTTCACCTAACGCGCAATAGATGAGGCCGCGGAGAGACTGGGACGAGTCATACTGACTGCCACAGGGGGTACCAAGAGCAGTACTCCATATGAAGAGTCACTATGACTCTACCTTTGCTCTGCGTGTGCCTCCATTGGATGTGCTAATTGCAAGGTTCTTAATCTCCAGGACACTTCGTGACACTAACTGAGGGCAGCCTATTAATTCAGGTCGAAATTTTCATTTCGTAGGATGAGCTATATTGCCATAGCCCAAAGAAAATTCGCAGAAGTTGTCGATAGAAAATTTGTCATCAAACCATTCTCCTTCATCGCAGCAGTTTGTCACTGCTGTACCGATCGTTGGTTTACAAATCATAACCCAATATGAGAATCTATGAAAAGTCTGCTCATTTTGAGATATGGTTTTAACCACAATACTCATAAGGATAATACCGGCCATGGAAATATGCGACGATTCGTACACCGTAATGTATCTGTTCGCCTGTCACGAGCATTATAGTCCTATATTCAAATGTAAAGAACGGATAAGCCACGCTCGGATTGGCTAACATGCTTTAGAGCTTGGCACTTCATAATGTGGACTTGGTAATGTCCTTGATCTTCGATTGCTCTGCTTCCTCAAAACTGATGTGTTTTCAACCTAATCCCCATGGCTGCTCTGTCGACGCCATTCACGCCAAACAGCGAACTGGCAGCTGCGGTTTATTATAAGGGATAATGCGTTGATGCTTGATGGTTTTTGTTTTGTTCAGTATGTGCTTCGCCAGACTGCAATCAAGACAATAGACAACGCGGAATATGATTTATTCCAGCATTTCAGATACTAGACCGATACATTGACATCAGCAATATATTGGTTGAGCGGTGTGTTTGAACAGTGTTTGGAGACATGTAATTGTGCCACTGCTCTTCTACAGAATTGGATCGTGTCTGACGCTACGCATGACGAGCAGCATAGAGAAGGGTCAGGAAGCTTTCTTTTATCAAGACATCATCGTTATTCTAATATCTTCAGCATAAAGATGGAAACGATCTGTCAAATGATCTTAAACTGTCCCAAACTTTCGGTAACAGCTCTCAAGAAAATTATTACCCCATGCCCGGTACAAGCATATATAAAAAAACAGGTCAGGCCCCCTCTCTTACATCAAGACATCATCAAAATATTGACCCCATGCAACGGTTGTCACAAATTCAAAACTGTCCCAAACTTTCGGTAACAGCTCTCAAGAAAATTATTACCCCATGCCCGGTAAATGCAAAATATTGATCGGATATCAACAAAAACAGTTCAAGGTTAATAAGGGTGGTCACAAGTAAGCATAACGAAAATTAGGATCAGGTGTTATATCGCAGCGCTGATAACCCAGAGATTGCACAATATATTGATTAATTAGGCGGCATTGTGCATTCTCGCTGATTTTTAAGAGATTGCAAATATATGATTAATTAGGCGGCATTGTGCATTATCCCCATTATATATTTAATAAGATTAATTAGGCATGCATTAATGTTGGTCTTGATCCCATTTTTTAATCCACTGGCAAAATAGCGGCGTTTCATTGATAACATTACCGACATTTTGTTCATATAATGTATGGGTCAAATGACAGAAGATTAATGTTGGTCTTGGTCTGAGGCTTTTGCAATCGACATGCGTCAGGGGATTCATGTGGAACATTGTTAAGGGTATAAAAGTTCTATGTTTCGATCTATGTGTGGTATTGGCATCAAGTGTGGCTATTGAAGCGGTTCGCGACTTACAGTCTTAATTTGCAGTCACATATAGTGGACACGCACGCAACATATAATCTAAATGAGTATATTTTTATCTAAATGAGTATATATTATATATATATATATATATATATATATATATATATATATATATATATATATATATATATCTATATATATGTATATATATATATATATATATATATATATATATATATATATATATATATATATATATATATATATATATATATATATATATATATATATATATATATATGCATATATATATATATATATATATATATTTATATATATATTAATGTACATATGTATATATATCAAGTATAAGTGTTTATGCGCGCGCGTTTGTGTGAGTCTGTGTGTGTGTGTTTGTGTGTGTATGGATGAATGTGTGTGTAAACATGTGTAGTGTTTTGCCAAGGAATAGACCGGGTATATTTATCCAAACAATTTTTATAAACCAATGTAATCAGCATCCAGAAAGTATATCATAATATTGAGGCGCAGGAAGGCGCCAAATGACATAACCATGACACATTAAAGAGTCCAGGCCTGTGAACCATGAGATAACTGAGCTGCTTTTTATCCATCATTAACATCAGAGGGACATTTGCGGAAGCCTCACTCCTAGTTTTTAATGATTTCCAGTCCTCAACAGATTCACAATGTTTCGGTCGTGCTGCTGTATGATGATGCTCTTCTTGGAAGGGCGCTGCTGATCCTTAGCTGATTGGGTTTGTAGTGGTATATACATGATTGAATGGTGTTGGATTATTTGCAAAGGCATTTTTCACCACCACTGGTGTCTCCATTACGGGAGTCACAAAAATAGCATCCGACTAGCATGGAGGGAACGGCCATCCGGTAGTTTCAGGCGGTCAAAGGCATATCTAAGACATAATACATGTGTTGTCAATATGATCTGATCTCCCTACAATAGAACACAAACATTAAACCAATCCCAATGAATACCGCCACAGCTGTAGCGGAGTTCTTAGCTTCTATCCCAAACATCCACAAGGTTATGTTGTTCAACTGAGCGAATTAACAGAAACATAGCTGGAACGTATTGAATCATACCTCACAAAAAGAGGGTCATATAATGCCTGTGTTATTAATCATTACAGTTCCGGTTCAACACACACACCTAGCATGATAGAGCCACACCAATGTCTTATATACCTAACACTGTAGTATGTTTATACAACTATTCCCTTTATATAATTCGTTTTTTCCTAAAGGGTTTTATTCACCATGATAGCGCTGTATTAATATGGTGCCCGAAAAGGCATCTGATGCATGTGCACCACATGCGTGAGTCACCTTAGTAATACCATCTGGTGTAAGTGCCCAATAGACAAACAAACACAACACACCAATTTGCTGCAACCTGCGAATATAATATACATTATGTATTGTTAATTACATGACAGCCACGCAAAAGCGAATCAGGATACAGCAATACACTGACTCTACGAAAAGAGGCATTTATGTAAGGAACACTTATGGTATGTAACACAATATATATATATAAATGGTATGTTCCTAGTGAACCGTGAGGATTAAGTGTTTGCTAGATACAGTCTGTAGGGTAGGTGACTCACCGAATACTGATACATGCACAGGATATGGGTACAGCCCCAAGCATTCAACAAATGTTTGAGCAATGATTAACGAATTAAAACAATATTAAAGCAAATTTGTAGAATATATGTGCATGATCAATAAAAGAAATGCATGCAGGGTATATGCAAATGGGTACGACAAAAAATTAGGCAACTCGACAATTACTCAATGTAATAGAACAACTGAAATCAATTAGATCATCCATGATAAACTACTAGATAAGTAATAATACTATAGTTGATATCTGTGCTCTGTTTTTAATCCTCAATGTATGAAGCTAATGATTTCAGCTGAGTGGATATTCTAATGACATTTCTTTGTTATGCTTAATCGCCATCTAATCAACTGCATTATGAAATGCTAATGCAGAGAAGATATATGAAGACGCATCCCGATAAATATATAAGGCGCAACAATCCAACCAGACATTAGAACATGCCGCTTGTCTTTGTTCATTAGCGTTCTTATTGGGTGGGGCTTTTGAGGGTTTTATATCTGTGTGACATTTTACGCCGCCATTATTGAAGCTAAGATTTATAATAGTATTGTCCGCGCGTGACTAGCTCGATTTTGTTCTCCCTTCGCGTAGACAATGTGCTTTAAAAACTTTCCTTGACGAATAGGCTCCCATTAAATTATGTCATATTTATGTCCCTCGATGATTAAGCAAATTCAATTGTACATCAAATGTGTTGACGGGACTGCATATTCGCACATGACAGCATTTTTATGTAAAATCGATAGTAAATTCCAGTAAATGGAGTTTTATAACAATTTAGATACGAACACCAAACTCGATTAGAGAACATATTCTATAATTTGTGGTTGAACTGTATTTGAGGGGTCGATGCGTCTAATGATAAATGATCTCCTGTGTTATTCATTGACGATTAGATATGGTAGGCTATAGTATGCATGGTGTCTTTAACAGTCTCATTCCTACAGAGGCTAACTCACAAGTTAATAGAATACATGCAGACAGAGAAAAACGATTGTGTGACCTCATATGAGATAAATAAGATAAATTTGGTGCGCTTCGATTTGGATCATATTTTCTGAATTGTTTATGGCGACGAGTTTTTCGATTTCTGTACATAAGGCCGATCAAATATAGTGCAGTTTTATGAAACCACTAGGGTAATGTGTTTCACATATTCAGGGGATCCTGTCTATATAAAGTTTACACTGAAATTGAGCTGATGAAGTTTGCTATCAACTACTCTAAGGCCCGTAAGTTGATGTAATGCACTGATAATCGACATTGATACTATAGCGACAATCACTCAGGCAAATTATATGCTGACGATTGTAAACGTCAGTGGAGAGCTGATTTGAGGGAGCCGCCATTTGTTGATATTTAATATCTCATCACCAAAGCCAACTCTATTACTATGCTCATTTTTATCTAAGGAGTAGGCGCCTTGGTGCCTTGATCTGTACCTGACCAAACCTGCTGTTTAGATCGATTACGATTGTTCAACTTGCACAAATGAGTCGAAGGTCACAATACTTGCATTCAACAAAGTATTTGAGAAGATGGATGTGGGGGCAGTGGTGAACATATAACCAGTGGGGATCAGTATTATGCAAGGATGCGAAACGAGAATTCTAACATGGTGCCATGCTTGCCCAATTTATGGTTGCTTCTATAAGGATGGTTCACGTGAAATACGAATTTGAAGTATTATATGTGTAAAATATTGTTGTGCATAAAATTCCCCACATTACCTGAACCCATCAGGTATATTGTGCATCAGCTGTCTAGATGCTGCGTTGGATAATCGTCTAATCATATCAAATTCGCCGTTGGAGCCAAATATATTCATTAAGGTACAGTTAATGGGAATAAATGTGCAGGTAAATAATTTATCTGAATCCACTTACACAATGGTGTTATCTACCCAGCAAATGTATCACAATGTCATCAGTCCTCGTGTTGACTGACCTTAACGTGGTCAGTGTTAGCCACTTCATGGTCACGTAGTAGATATGGAATACGTTACCCCATATCATCTATGTGGGCCAATCTCAGTATATGAATTGATAAATACTTTATCTGGCAAACAGGAATTAGCCCAAATAGGTCAATCTGCAATAATAATTACTGCCTTGGATATGACGGTTCATTTATGCTCACAGCGATAGGCTAATGGCGTCAGTGCACCATACAAAATATGTATTTATTTAGCCCTAGGCAATTTAGGCGAGCCCTTCACATGAAGAGCTTTTGTGGCTTAGCCGATTCATTCTGTGGCTTTGTTTTCTGTATCAAGCCGACAAAGTGCCTCGTTAGCTGGGTAGATCTTTATCACCAATCAACGTTATCAACAAGCAAAGGCACCGACGAAAGCAACGGTGAGTTTGATGTATTTGGTGCGGCTTTGCAAGCGCCCTTAATTTGTAGTTATGTGGTGCAATTTTTTTCTTGTCCTTAAGACGCCCATTAGGGGATCATTTGGATCCAACTTTGATATTTCTCTGTAGCCGGGCCATACAGGCTGCCCCGAAAAGCGATTGGTGTGATTATACTAATGATAACAAAAATGAATAGGACGACTTATGTGAGGGACGCGATATGTCGCTAAGGGTGTATGCCTTGCTGCAGACAAAACTACGGAACATGGCTATAATGCGCTGATCGTCAATTGTAGGACTCCCATCAACTCCATCATGTGATTCAACTTTCTCAGTGTGCTAATATGTACCTCGGATAGACTAAACGTATTTTCTTTCGATTTATAAATATTGATGCCCAAGACATATCCAAATATCCAGAGTAATAATGATTAAACGCAAACTACAATGAAACAGATTGTTATCAGGATAAACATGTGACAGAAGAACACTCCAAATAATGTTAACTAAAATGTATCGCTCGCCCAAAAGCATATCATTACAACGAGCGACAGTTATGTACCACCCGTTCGGAGAGCGACTGTCAGTTCGTATTGTATATCCAATCATACAGTCAGTTCAATAGTAAGTGCTGTATCGGATAAATCAATATTACCTGGAACTAGTAGATAGGCAACATATGCCGCCACACTTTCTATTGGCTATCGCAACTGTGTTGGTAGTGCCTCTCGCGCACATCGAATCTTCAGCCTTTATACACCTTTCAGAACTCTTTCAAATATTCATGACATCGTGAAGGCTGCCGAGCATTAACTACACATTGAAGCGTTATGAAATTAGTGCATTATTTTACTTTCCACTGCTCCCATATATGACTTAAAACTCATTAAATACGATTCTGCAACATATATGATAATGCAATTCTCCCTCAACCAAAAGCGAATCAGCAAATTACTATACCACTTAAAATCCGTTATTAGTCCACAAGTGATCCAATTACTATTAAATGTGCCAATGAGTCATATTTCATCGTTATACTATTGACGTTTGAACATTTGTAAGGGCATTATGCCCATGTTAGCAAGTATCAATGACACTCGCACCATTGCTAGGTTGAGTATAAAGAGAGCTTGTTGCGGATTCAATTAAACCTCGACAAGCAAAAGCAAAAACGTAACAAGGTCACCAACTAAATATCTTGCAATGTCAATGAAGAGCAAATAAATATGCCATGAGTCGGTCTTTTGATATTCGTACAATTACAGTGTTTTTTTCACTGTGGACATTTGTAACTGACATGCGTACAATAACATGTCTATGTTAAATTTATAGAGTACGTAAAGTTTGACATCACTGGCTGTACGATATTGTAATAGCCTCAAGATTAGCTATGATATTTAACCACTCGTTTCGTGTGTAATAACAAATGTTCTAACAACGAATGAGCACCGATATGGTTAATGCTGCAGATATCCCGTGTACGCAGCGTACCTGTACAATTCTGTAATCCTATATGCGAGTGCACTTGATAAAGAGCTCCGAGAAGGAGGCCGTTCACATAACGGAACTGCTTAACGAGAGCGAGCTGCACATACATGACTACCTGAAAAGCTCCAAGTACGTGGCCATCTTCAGTTGGTCGCTTCAAGTGGCCTTCTGCGGTCTGTTGGTGTTTAGCCAAAGAGTGTCTGATGTTGAGGATAAACATGCAGCCTACCGAAGTATAATCACTAATCGACATCTTTAATCCAAATCATTACTAAGCATAATATAGATGTCAGAATATACTTTCGGACGAGATATCTTTCGATTCCGCGCTGTATGTTGCATATTGGTTTTTTTAAATCTTAATATACAACCTATAAACGGCACCTGAGTTTAACGCGGAACGCCTCGCCTCCCATTAGAGGGACACAACTGGGGTACATTCATTCTTTTGGCATCATTCTATAGGAAATATTTGGAAGATCCGCTCCTTATATGGAATGTTTCCTCCCTTCTAAAAGTAAACACCTTGGACCCATTCATAATCTACGTCTCTTAGTAAACGATAGCATCTTCGCGTTCGCATTTATATAAGCGATATTTTGGCGTACGTTGTGACAGTGGTGAGTTACATTAATGTTAAGAATAAAATATAAAACATATTTGAATGAGCGGGCATGTAATGGGTGAATAGCTTTAAGATTTTATTCAACCGACTTACTTATGAAGTAAAAATATGGTTTAATGTCCAAATCCATATCTGCAGGATTCGTAGAACATGTGCAGTCTCCCCAGGGTTCTAACATTTTCTGGCCAGATACATCCATATTGGATTGTCATGATAACATCGTATCATGGGACTTCTGGGTTGAAAACATCATGACGGGACCAGACTTCTGGTGACGTCTAAAAGCGATACGGGAAGGCATGTATGTCAAATAACCGATTACATACCCTACTGTTATTATTATATTAGGTAGGTACAAGTACATATAACAGTTCGCAATTACGTACCCCAGCAAAAGGAATATCTTTGACAACATGATGCTCATGATGGAGAAGTATCAAGGTCATCGTGAGGACCTTGTAATGGACCGAACAGAGAAGCTGGTAAAAGAGAAGAAGAAAACAGAGGGATTGATTCATTGTATGCTAATATTGTCCCAGTCGTTTTGACCGCATCCATGGCTTTATTCGACCGGCGATCCATGGGGGTGTGATTTTCAGATCTGTGGCAGATCCTTTGGTTCGCAGACAATTGGTAGTACCGGAAGTCTTATCTTCTGTAACAATTTACTTAAGCGATATATATATATATATAGCTTTACGGCGCTGCCCTGTTCAAGCACACCCATGCAGGTTTATTATCTCTGTAGCATTAGTGAAGGACTCAAGTTATGCCCGTCATTTTATCATGGTAAGGTAGTAATATTCTACAGGTGCAGATCTCGTTATAACATAATTGGCTTATTGACTGCAGGACGTCGATCTTGTATTGATCTCCATAACACCTTCGACTCCATCATTAAGCACTATGATGTCTATAAAGTGTAGACTAATGGGAATGCCTACATGGTTGTGTCGGGGATATCCATAAAAAACAGTGACAGCCACGCCGGTGAAATTGCTTCCATGTCCCTTCATCACCTGTTTGAATTTTGCATTCGGTATAGATCACAAGAAACACTCAAACGTCGCACAGGAATCCATTCATGTTGCCTAGTGGCTATACATTTTCTTACACAAAAGCGTCAAGAGGTTTGGTCGGAGCTAAAATGTGATTTGACGATGCAAAATAGACAGGCTTTTGAGTGGATGAGTGCACTATCCAAACATGTACTTTATGGATGATGGACACTCTTTGTGTTCAGCCATATAGTGTTATGTAATATACCGGCGCTGTTGAACTAACTATCCCTCGCTATTATCTCTTCGGCAATACAGCTTCTCATTTCGAATCAAACGAGGAAGATGTTATTACTCTTGTTCAAGAGGCACAGCCGTCCTCAATGAATGCATATTGATTCTCACAAAGAAACCATGATCAATTTGTTGGATCAATGTTTTTGCGATATTTGTGGTATTTCCGGCACCGAAATACTCAACAATTTAGTACGGTATACATTTTAGCCATGAGGTCGTATTTCGATGAAGGTCGGTTTGTATGGATTACGTACTATGTCAAAATACAACATATTAAATTGTGTCGGAGGCCTTATGCTAAGCAAACAAATGCTGCTTCCATCCGCCACAGATTCTAGTGCCTCAGTTATGATGCTGCATGTACGTCGCAACACCGCCTATCGACACATGGCTCATGGCCCCAACACTAGTACGCCTGATACGAGCTTCTTTGACTTAATGCACGACCATCCATCGGAATCTTCGGGTTTCAATCGTAGAAAAAGCTTAACCAAGACAAATTCAGGAAGTATATACAATTGTATAACATATAATGATTCTACGGTAGAATGGTCATTATTTGGTGGTTATCTGCGCCACGGTACAATGGTTGCAGGTACATTAGGTTGTGTGATCTTTGATTGTAATGACCTGCGTACTATCTTCTATACAAAGTGCTGACATCGCGTTGTTTCGTTGTGTGATACTGCCACCAGCTCTTTTCTTTGATATATAAAGTGTCTCCCTAAAATCATTGTACTAAAGTATTCTGTGTAAGGGCATTGGGATTCTGAATCATCAATTGACTTGGCAATGGTACAATTAAGAATATGATCGGTTGTGTTTTGCTGTAAGTATTCCATTTCATACCATGGTAATATGCACTGTTCCAGCAACTGATGAAATTTGCGATTCGTCACAATTCTTTTTCATTATGCATATGTCATTTGTACTAGTGATGGTCACATAATTGGAGTTCGTCTCGGGCCTGTTGCACATTATAATATATCTGCTTAATATTCACGTGTTACATGGAGCATATTAATACTGATCTTACTTATGATGCCATTAATCATGCGTCACAATGCAGCCATGTTGCTTTTGGCATTAAAGTATCGTTTGTTATGTCTGTGTAAAGCTGACTTAAACGTCAATGAGTTTCAAGTTTATTGATGACACAGATGTGGTTATGATGAAATGACGTCATTGGCTACTTTCCCAGAGCTACATAGAGGATGGCATATACATCAATGATTATTAGGATTACAAACGAGGACCCCATATTGGCTCAAAAATCTGTGAACATATCTCAGTAATATTTTATGAATAGTCCTTCTTGGCAGGCTTTGGCTCTCCGTGGGTGTAACATTTGTTATGCTTACCCGGTACTATCGACCTTACAACGTCGAAACCCAAGAGCCAGCTGTTCCAACTGATCGATTTCGCAATGTGATTACAATAGTAATTATATGTGCAAATGCTGCGTGCTCGGGATCCAGGCAAATATATGGGAGGGTTGCAGAGGGGAAATGACTTGTTTTGTTAGCTTCGTTTGCTGCACCGATTATACATATAACAGATGAGGCTTGCGTGGTACGTTATTATCATGAGCGTTGGATACAACGAGATCAATGAAGGTCAATATTTATATTGTGGAGTTGGAAGCACTCCATGGCCGGAAAACGTTGCGCGGCTAGCACCAATAATTTTCAAGTCGAACTGCATGTTTTTCACCAACAGTTTAACTTACCAGTCTGACTGTTAAAGCAAATGGGCGACTACACATCGAGGTGTTGGCCATAACTTACCCCATCCGCTCGTGTAATCACCTTACTTGTGGAATTGTGGAAGCAAATCCTCTACCGAGGGATAATAACTGTTGATAAAAACCGGGGCTGTGGCAGCGATGGCGGGCCATAATCACTATCTGCATAGACGTTAGGAGCAACCATGGTCTATACTCCCTATCTACATTGACGACCGAAGCGACGGTGGTCCATAATCGCTATCTGCATAGGCGACAACAGCAAATAATCCCAATCTACATTGACGACAACAGCGACGGTGGTGGTCCATAATCCTTATTTGCATACATGACAGCATCAAGGGCGGCTCATAGTCCCCATCTACATTGTCGACAGCAGCGACGGCGGGACATAAACTTCATCTACATAGGCAACAGCAGCAACGGCGTTCAAAAATCCCTATCTGCATAGTCGACCGTAGTGTCTGTGGTTCATCATTTCTTACTGCATAGGCGACAACTGCCACGGCGGTCTATATTCCCTATCTACATTGGTTATGTACTTATAAATGCACTCTTGAGGTGATTACTCTCTTATTTTACAAAGCACCTTTAATAGCCAATTATGTACGCAGTCATCAAGGGTTGATTAATACTCCCATAGGGCACTGTCATGTGGTCGACGTTATGGTCGGTGACCTCGCAGGGATTAGTCGACTACTTGCTCATCCACTGCAGGGGTGAGCGAGGTTTGGTAAGATCGAAGATGGGTTTCAATCAATCACAGAAACGAAGATACAATATAAACATTGTATTAATTTTTGTTCAATGCAGAAATACTGCAGGATTTGTTACTGCAGTGAATACCATGGTAGTTCATGCTGTTACATTCATTTACGAATCGTAACCTTGCAGTGAAGTGTTTATACCCACATCAACAAGCTCCGCGTTCTCAAGCAGCCGTTGACCTTTAACGCAGTCACATTGAGTGCGTTATCACACGGCAGATGATGTGTTTTATCGTGTTATCACCACCATAGAATGTGGAAAGTCTCCGCTGAATGTCGAAAAGCGATTATTTAACAGTATTACATATGTTAACCCTTAACATTTTTTACAATCATCCGGGCAAAGTAGACACTAACATGAACAGCCAACTCACGTAGTACGCTTCCATTGAACAACAATGCAAGGTTGATTCGACAGACGACATGGCATAAAGAGAATCTCAATGGTATGTTTTGCTTAATGTGTGTGGTCAATTTAGGTATATCAGAGAGTCAGTAACAACTGGATTCAAGCCATCTATCATAGTATCTAGACAGGCACATAACCTGATCCGATCCCTGCCCTGATTAACTTTCCTCATGAAATGCAGCGGTAATGTTCTGTATTTCCTCACTCACAAGCTGATTGTGTACATTTCCCTCAGAAACAAAAGAAATTAGGCTTTTTGATTTTAGTAATCGACTGATCCACTATAGCTGGTGTTATCGCCTTGAATGAATTAATCATCATTTCCTTCACAGTTAACATCACCGCTAGTGTCACCTGGCACAATATTCTCCTCTACTTCGACCTTAATGGGTTCTCCTTTCACCGGATGCAAATAAAGGCTAACTGTTTTTAATATGGCGTACGAGGACCCTGGCTCTGGTGTACACCTACTGAAATTACTGTACACCACAGTCACTTTCATGCGCGTGGATATTACTATAATGCTTCAGCAGCTTAAAGAAATGTCTCGAGTTATAAGCACGGCATGTACACGGGTAACTAAACATTCCGGACGTGGCTTTGAACGAAGAGAGGTTGTGAAATGAGAGAGGGGAAGGTATTGAAAAACAAGGGGAAGCGAAATCAGAAGGTGTTACTACAGCTTTACTCGGCTCGAATTAATCAGCTATACAATACGAAAGCAGGACCGTTTTGTCGCCAACGACAAGCATAAAATTGTGTTACCAAATGGCCAAATCATTAAGTAACACGATGCATATACAACGAAAAGTAAACTTGGAAATGATAATCAATATCATTATGTTCGTGTTACCTGATTTGTCGCTCCCGAAGGACAATAAAGCAAATAATTCTCAACATCTTTCTTTGGCCTCGAAGTGTAAACAACTGATCACGTGACGATAGCCATTGGTAGCACGCCTATCGCTGACAGTTCCCGCCTGCTTTCATCTAACGCGCAAGATATAAGGCCAGGGAGAGAGCCCGGGACGAGTCGTACTGACTCCCACAGGGGTACGAAGAGCAGTACTCCCTATAAAGAGTCATTATGACTCTACCTTTGCTCTGAGTGTACATCCAGTGGATATGCTAACTGCAAGGTGCTTAACCTGCAGGTGACACTAACTGAGGGCAATGTATTGATTTTGATCGAAATTTTCATTTCGTAGGATGTGCTATAATGTGACTTGCATAGCCCGAAGGAAATTGTGGATGTTTTTCGAAAGAAAATTCGTCATTAAACCAATCTACATCATCGCAGCAGCTTGTCACTACTGTACCGACCGTTGGTTTACAACTCATAACCCATTATGAGAATCTATGAAAAGTCAGCTTAATTGAAAATATGCTACGTATCATATACCATAATGATTCGTTCGCCTATCGAGAACCATATAGTTCTGTATTCTAACGTAAAGAACGGATAAGCCACGCACGGACTGGCTAACATGCTTTGGAGCTTGGTCCTTAAAAATGTGGATTTCATATTTCCCTTGATCCTCGACTGCTCTGCTCCCTCGAATGTGATGTGTTTTCTACCTAACCCCCATAGCTGCTCTATCGACGCCATTCACGCCAAACAGCGTACTGGCAACTTCGGTTTATTATTTGAGATTATGAGTTGATGCGACATGTTTGGTTTGTTCCGTATGTGCTTCGGCAGATCAGATGGTGGTCCAGGCAATAGACAACGCGGAATATGATTTATTCCAGCATTTCAGATACTAGACCGATACTTTGACACAAGCAATATATGGGTTGTGTGGCGTGTTTAGGCAGTGTTTGCCGACAGGTGATGATGCCATTTCTCTTCTACGGAATTGGATCGTACCAAGTCTTTGTCATTACTGATGCTACCCATGTCCAGCCGCATGGAGCAGGGCCAAAAAGCTCTCTTGTATCAACACATCATCGTTATTCTAATATATTCAGCATAAAGATGAAAACGATCTGTCAAATGATCATAAACTGTCCAAAACTGTCGGTAACAGCCCCTAGGACAATTATTACCCCGTGTCTGGTAAATGCAAAATATTGATCAGATATCGACAAAAACAATTCAAGGTTAATAAGGGAGGTCACAGTTTCTGTACATGCGAGATAAGGTGGGAAAGCTTGACCGAGCAGCTTTTTCGTACAGAAGAATGTTACACTTAGAGTCCAAGTTAGAATAACGAAAATGAGGATCAGGTGTTGTATCGTATCGCCGATAACCCGGAGATTGCACATTATCTTGATTAATTAGGCTGCATTGTGCATTCTCCCAATTTTCTATCCAGTTATACAGCCGATGGTACAATAGTGGCGTTTCATTGATAACATTACCGACATTGTGTTCATATAATTTATGGGTCAAATGACAGAAGAATAATGTTGATCATGGTCTGAGGCTTTAGAAATCGACAGGCGTCAGGGGGATTCATATGGAACATTGTTAAGGATATAAAAGTTCTATGTTTCGTGATAAACTAGTTCTCTATGTGTGGTATTGGCATCAAGTGTGGATATTGAAATGGGTTGCGACTTCTAAAGCTTCATTTGCAGTCACAATGTGCCTGTGGACACGCATAATATATATCTATATATCTATATATAGTATATATATATATATATATATATATATATATATATATATATATATATATATATATATATATATATATATATATATATATATATATATATATATATATACATGAATATATGTATATATATATATATATCAATATATGTGATATGTGTAGTGTATTGCCACGGAATGGCCCAAGTATATTGCTCCAAACAATCTTTATAAACCAATATAGTCAGCATCCACAGGGCATATCATAATATTGAAGCGCAGTAAGGGCAGCAATTGACATTACCGTGACGCCTTAAAGAGTCCATGGCTGTGGACCAAGTGACCACTGAGCGGCTTGTTATCCATCATCAACATCAGAGGGACATTTGCGAAAGCCACACTCCGTCTGTTGAATGAACTCCAGTCCGCAACCGACTCACAATGTTTCGGTCGTGCTGCTGTATGATGATGCTCTCCTTGGAAGGGCGATGCTGATCGTTAGTTGATTGGGTTTGTAGTGGTATAAACATGATTGTATGTGTTGGATTATTTGCAAATATAGTTTTTTCACCAACGGTATCTCCATTACGGGAGTCACAAAAATAACACCCGACAAAAATAAAACCCATCACAATGAATACCGCGACAACTGGCGATGGCTATCTATGAGTTGCGCACTTAAATCCGTTTATTTATCTTTATAGAAAGCATCGATTAGCATAGGACTGCAAACACATGAAATGATTCCTAATGACAAGCCATGAGCAATTGCCCAGTGGCATCAGGTACATATTATGCGAACACTTTTCAGCGTTTACGAACTATTGAGAAAAAATCATCATCATCATCATCATCATCATCATCGATTATCATCCGTGTTTTGATTATACGGGCTTGAAGTAATACTCTACACAGAGTTGGGCCTTTTGGCTTATGCCACGACTTGTGATGATGGAGCTCAGATTTAGAGACATTATAAGTGAAGCCAGTAGCTTGACTTAGCTTACAGGAATGACCCTCAAAGTCAATTCCATTAGAATCGTTTTGTAATGTTGATTGATGAGGTGGGATGTAATGTTAGATAAAGGGTGGTGATCCCCATGTCGATCACGTTAATTTACAATTGCTATATAAAGAAGCTGCATGGATACATCAGGGTAGAACCATATATACAAGAAGGCTATGATCCGGATTGAAGTTGATGCAACGTGTCGTTCTCTGCAGCCACATTGCCACACCCACCCTGTAACTGAGTTACTCGCCCTAAATACGCGATTTGTATGATGACATTTAATCAATCAAAACATGAGATATGAACACATTATTGCAAGGTGAAATATCAAGAGCACCCATCTGGCATATTCTGCATCCTAGCGTCTGAATACTGTACTCAGCTGCTTAAAGGGTGCGATGATGTTCACATGATTAAAGGGGCGTAACACCTATAAAAGTGTTTGATCCCCGAGGCGTCAGCAGCTCTGTCTTAGAAGCTCGGGAGATTTGAATAAAACTTGTAAATTCCAGCTTGTGATGCGATTCTTTCATTTATGGCAGAAGGTAATAACCATTTATGCATCGGACGGGTTCTGACCTATAATTCGATGAAACAAGCATGTTATAACCCGTGTACATGACTTTCATCGAATGATCATAAATATAATTTCCGTAGCATAATGTTCAGTATGCGGTAATCGTTTGAAACCTACTGCCAATATTCTACAAGCATAACAGGTCAGAACAATCTCACCATTAGACGCAAAAATGGGGCGAATACTTATGAATTTCTGAGATCGATAGTAACTCCTAATTACATAGCGACGATTCAGTTTGCCTGATTCCGACAATATAAACGGTTGAATCATTGTCATAGTAGAGGTTGTCCACTAAGCTGTTAGCCAAGAAACATAACTGTTGTACGTTATATGATCCCTTATTGGTGCATATGGAACATATCCCGCCTCCTCTATCCATAACCCCGAAACGACCGTGCAAACTCTTAGGGGTTTCTAAGAGCAGCCACTTTCGAAATAGTGTAAATATCAATATGCTGCAGTCAGCACTTGCAAAGGTTATCTAAGTTACTAGCTCTGTAATACAACCTGGTTATTAAGGATTGATAAAGAAAGTTTTAAATGATACACAGAAAACTATATGGCCTCACATTTGTCAGTCCACAAATTTATCGAAAAGACTCCCACCCGCTTAAGTGCTGATCAACGAGCAGCTATTCGCTACTTCCCATGCATCTTGAATGCCATTATAAGCGATAACGACAGCATTTTCAAAAATATATAGCGCTTTTGTGTTTAAGTAGCCCGTCAATAAGCGGATATCTTAGCTTCTATCACAAACATCCACAAGGTTATGTTGTTCAATTAAGCAAATTAACACACACATAGCAGACAGGTATTGAATTATACCTCACAAAAAGAGGGTCATATAATGCCTGTGTTATTATTCATAACAGTTCCTGTTCAACACACACATAGCATGGTAGAGCCACCCCAATTTCTTATATACCTAACACTGCAGCATGTTTATACAACTATTCCCTTTATATAATTCGTTTATTTCCTGAAGTTTATCATTCACCATGATAGCGCTGTATTCATATGGTGCCCGAAAAAGCATCTGGTGCGTGATCCAAAAAAGAAATGCATGCAGGGTATATGCTAATGGATACGACAAAAAATGGCTCAATGTTATAGAACAACTGAAATCAATTAGATAATCCATGATAAACTACTAGATAAGTAATAATACTATAGTTGATATCTGTGCTCTTTGTTTTAATCTTCAAGGTTTGAAGTTAATGATTTCAGCTGAGTGGATATTCAAACGACATTTCTTTGTTATGCTTATTCGCTATCTAATCAACTGTATTATGTATGTGCAGCAGCAAACACCTTCTAAGATATTTTCACAATGCAGAGATGATATATGAAGACGCATCCCGATAAATATCTAAGGCGCAACAATCCAACCAGACATTAGAACATGCCGCTTGTCTTTGTTCATTAGCGTTCTCATTGGGTGGGGCTTTTGAGGGTTCTATATCTGTGTGACATTTTACGCCGCCATTATTGAAGCTTAGATTTATAAAAGTACTGCCCACGCGTGACTAGCTCGATTTGTTCTCCCTTCGCATAATTGAACTGATAATGTATAATTGCCACATCGTACGACAATGAATATATCGTCGCAGTGATACGCGTAGACAATATGCTTGAAATACTTTCCATGACGAATAGGCTCCCATTAAATTATGTCATATTTATTTCCTACGATGATTTAGCAAATTCAATTGTACATAAAATGTGTTGATAGGACTGCAATGTTCAATGTTCGTTTTCATGACAAATCGATAGAAAATTTCAGTTAATCGAGTTTTATAACAATTTAAATATGAACACCAAACTCGATTAGAGAACATATTCTATAATTTGTCGTTGAACTGTAGTTGAGGGGTCGATGCGTCTAATGATAAATGATCTCCTGTGTTATTCATTGACGATTAGATATGATACACTATAGTATGCATGGTGTTTTTTAACAGTTTCAATCCTATAGAGGCTAACTCACAAGTAAATAGAATACATGTAGACAGCGAAAAACGATTGTGTGACCTCATATGAGATAAATTTGGTGCGCTTCGATTTGGATCATATTTTCTGAATTACTTATGGCGACGACTTTGTCGATTTCTGGACATAAGGCCGATCAAAAATATAGTGCAGTTTTATGAAACCACTTGGGTAATGTGTTTCACATATTCTGACATTCTCAGGGGATCCTGTCTATATAAAGTATATACTGAAATTGAGATGATGAAGTTTGCTATCAACTACTCTAAGGCCCGGTAAGTTGATGTAATGCACTAATAATCGACATCGATGCTATAGCGACGATCACTCAGGCAAATTATATGCTGACGATTGTAAACGTCAGTGGAGAGCTGATTTGAGTGAGCCGCCATTTGTAGATATTTAATATCTCATCACAAAAGCCAACTCTATTACTATGCTCATTTTTATCTAAGGAGTAGGCGTTGGTGCCTTGATCTGTACCTGACCAAACCTGCTGTTTAGATCGATTACGATTGTTCAACTTGCACAAATGAATCGAAGGTCACAATACTTGCATTCAACGAAGTATTTGAGAAGATGGATGTGGGGGCAGTGGTGAGCATATAACCATGCTTGTCCAATTTATGGTTGCTTCTATCAGGATGGTTCACGTGAAATACGAATTTGAAGTATTATAAGTGTAAAATATTAAATTCCCCACATTACCTGAACCCATCAGGTATATTGTGCATCCAACTGTCTAGATGCTGCGTTGGATAATCGTCTAATCATATCAAATTCGCCGTTGGAGCCAAATATATTCATTTAGGTACTGTTAATGGGAATAAATGTGCAGGTAAAGAATTTATCTGAATCCACTTACACAATGGTGTTTTCTACCCAGCAAATGCATCATAATGTCATCAGTCCTCGTGTTGACTGACCTTTACGTGGTCAGTGTAAGCCACTACATGGTCACGTAGTAGATATGGAATACGTTACCACATATCATCTGTGTGGGCCCGTCTCAGTATATTAATTGATAAATACTTTATCTGGCAAACTGAAATTAGCCCAAATAGGTCAATCTGCAATAATCATTATCCTCACAGCGATGGGCCAATGGCGTCACTGCTGACAATTTGTACTGTCTTTATCACTGTCTATATCGCAACATATAGAGAGAGGATCCATTAACCAGTACTTTTATGCATATGCATATAGAGCTTGGATCCACCATACAAAATATATGTTTATCTAGCCCGAGGCAATTTAGGTGAGTCCCTCACATGAAGAGCTTTTCTGGCTTAGCCGATTCATTCTATGGCTTTGTTTTCTGGATCAAGCCGACAAAGGGCCTCGTTAGCTGGGTAGCTGTTGATCATCAATCAACGTTATCAACAAGCAAAGGCACCGACGATGCACGAGTGAGCTATTGCAAAACCTTTATAACGAAAGCAACGGTGACTTTGATGTATTTTGTGCGGCTTTGCAAGCGCCCTTAATTTGTAGTTATGTGGCGCAATTTTTTCTTGTCCTTTAGACACCCATTAGGGAATCACTCCGAAAAAACTTGGATCAAACTTTGATATTTCTCTGTAGCCGGGCCATACAGGCTGCCCTGAAAATGCGATTGGTGTGATTATACTAATGCTAACAAAAATGACTGATGTGAAGAACGCGATGTATCGCTCAGTGTGAATGCCTTGATGCAGACAGAACTACTGAATATGGCGATCATGAGCTGATCGTCAATTGTGGGATTCCCATCAACTCCATCATGTGATTCTGGGTGTAAATTGTAGTTAACTGAATAAACTAAATATATCTTCCTACGATTTTTATATATCGATGCCCCAAACATATCCTGATTAAATTTTGAGTGATAATAATTGATCGCAAACAACAATGACACGGAGTGTTTTTAGGATAAACATGTGACAGAAGAACAATAATGTTAACTAAAACGTATCACTCGTCAAAATCATACCATTTCAACGAGCGACAGTAATGTACCACCCGTTCGGAGAGCGACTGTCAGTTCGTATTGTAAATCGTGTCATACAGTCAGTTCAATAGTAAGTGCTGCATCAGATAAATCAATATTACCTGGAACTAGGAGATAGCTAACATATGCCGCCATACTTTCTACCTTCTATTGCAACTGTGATGGTAAGTCCTCTCGAGCACATCGAATCTTCAGCCTTTATATACCTTTCAGAACTCTTTCAAATATTCATGACATCGTGAAGGTTGCCGAGCATTAACTACCCATTCAAACGTGATGACATGGGCACATTATTCTACTTCCCACTGCTCCCATATATGACTTAAAATATGTCCCTCCACCAACAGCGAATCAGCAAATTACTATACTACTTAATAACCCGTAATTACTCCACAAAGTGATCCTATTACCATTTAATGAGTCATATTTAATTATCCAATTAATGACGTTTGAACATTTGTAAGGGCATTATGCCCCTGTTAACAAGTATCAATGACACTCGCAACATTGCTAGGTTGATTATAAAGAGAACCTTTTTCAGATTCAATTAAACCTCGACAAGCAAAAACAAAAACGCAACAAGGTCACCAACTAAATATCGTACAATGAAGAAGAACAAATGAATATGCCATAAGTCGTGTCCTTTGATATTCGGACAATTACAGTGTTATGTTCAATGTGGAGATTTGTAATCGACATGCGTTTAATAACATGGCTATGTGAAATAGAAAGTGTACGTAAAGTTAGACATCGCTGGCTGTACGATAGCCTCAAGATTAGCTATGATATTTTACATGGAGCTAACAAATGTTCTAAATGCATCGATATGGTTAAAGTGTACCCGTGTACGCCGCGTACCTGTACGATTCAGTGATCCTATATGCGCGTGCACTTGATAATGAACTTAGAGAAGGAGGCCGTTCAGATAATGGAACGGCTTTACAAGAGCGAGCTGCACAATCATGGCTACCTGCAAAGCTTCTATTGCGTTGTCAGCTTCAGTTAGTCGCTTCAAGTGGCCTTCTGCGGTCAGTTTGTGTTTCACCAAAGAGTGTCTGATGTTGAGGATAAACATGCAGCCTACCGAAGTATAATCACTTATCGACATCTTTAATCCATACCGTTACTGAGCATAATATAGATGTCAGAAAATACTTTCGGACGAGATATCTTTCGATTCCGCGCTGTATGTTGCCTTGTGCTTTTCTGTAATCTTAACAGACAACCTAGGGACGGCACCTGAGTTATTGCTAAACACCATCGCCTCCCATTTGAGGGTCACAACAGGGGTACATTCATTGTTTTGGCATCATTCGATACGAAATATTTGGAAGATCCGCTCCTTATGAGGAATATTTCCTCCTGCCTAAAAATAAACACCTTGGACCCATTCCATAATACCCTTCCCTTAGGAAACGGTAGCATCTTCGCGGTCGCATTTATATAAGCGATATTTTGGCGTAGTTATGCCCGTCTTTTTATCATGGTAGGGTAGTAATATTCTGCAGGTGCAGATTTCGTTATAACTTAACTGGCTTGTTGACTGCAGGGCGTCGATCTTATAATCGACCTCTATACCACCTTTGACTTCATCATTAAGCACTAAGATGTCTATAAAGTGGAGACTATTGGGTATGCCTACAAGGTTGTGTCCGGGCAGTCCATCAAAAAGGCGACAGCCACGCCGGTGAAATTGCTTCCATGTCCCTTCATCTCCTTTCTGCCATCAAGAGTTTTGTCCCAAGAAACATTCAAACTCTGCATAGGAATCCATTCAGGTTGCTTACACAAAAGATTCAAGAGGTTTGGTCGGAGCTAAAATGTGATTTGACGATGAAAAATAGAGAGACTTTTGAGTGGATGGGTACACTATCCAAACATATACTTTATGGCTGATGGTCACTCGTTGTGTTCAGCCATATAGTGTTATGTAATATACGCAGGGCCACGTGTTACCGGCGCTGTTGAACTAACTATCCCTCGCTATTATCTCTTCGGCGATTATGTCAATACAACTTCTCATATGGAATCAAACGAGGAAGATAAAGAACTCCTGTTATAACTCTTGTTCAAGGAGCACAGCCGTCCCCAATGAAGGCATATTGATGCTCACAAAGAAGCCTAGGTCAATTTGTTGGGGAAATGTTTTTTGTGATATTTGTAGTATTTGCGTCAGCGCTCCGACTCCGCGTGAGTATCTCTAATGTAACCGTATGTTTAGGTATTGCTTGAAAGTTAACATGTGCTGAATAGTACAACATTGTGACTGATGGACGTCCCGATTGAATATGTGATACAATCTTCCATTTTCAAACCGCTTACGTATTTAATTGTTACTCTCTAGCACCACCTACTGATTGAATATCATTATTCCGTTCTTACGGAGTGTCATCGAAATATGCTAAAGCTGGAAAAGGTCAATAGTCCATTCATGGCCAGGTACAGATGATGAGTCGCCTGGTCCCTCGTCCGGGCCTGCGGTTGGCACACTGCTGCGCTCACGGAGAAGGAGCTGAAGCTCAGGAGGGCTCTGGCATGGAGTGTGGCACCCTTAATGAAGAAGGTGTGCAAGGACAAGCTCAGCAACGAGCTGAAGAGGCGACTCTATGTTGCAACAGTCGAGTCAGTACTGCTTTACGGCGCAAAGTCAATAGATAGTATCTCATCATTCTAGCCTTTTAGCTAACCAAATCTTCAATAATATGTTAAAATTATCTTTACCAACAGGTAAGTGCATTTTCGCTATGTCTGGATGTTGAATAGCCTGCAGAGTAAGCATTGCGCCTAGGATGTGAGTAACATAACCTCATGGTATCTAGTAGTTCTTGTTATATTAAATCCTATTGAGAGGATGTTGCTCACGCATATCATATCAACGTATACATATCATGATAATCGCTTACTAAATTTTTTTTTAGTAAGTAGTTTTAGCAGCCAACTCACGTAGTGCACTTCCATTGAACATAACAACAATGAAAGGATGACTCGACATACGACATGGCATATAAGGAGAATCTCAGTGGGTAGATTGAGTACTTAAACGCATAATGTGGAGTGGGGTTCCCCAGATTAGATTGAGGCATCGGAAATGTCGCCATACTAATGCATTCTATGTATGTATGTATGTATGTATGTATGTATGTATGTATGTATGTATGTATGTATGTATGTATGTATGTATGTATGTATGTATGTATGTATGTATGTATGTATGTATGTATGTATGTATGTATGTATGTATGTATGTATGTATGTATGTATGTATGTATGTATGTATGTATGTATGTATGTATGTATGTATGTATGTATGTATGTATGTATGTATGTATGTATGTATGTGTATGTATGTATGTATGTGTATGTATGTATGTATGTGTGTGTATGTATGTATGTATATGTATGTATGTATGTATGTATGTATGTATGTATGTATGTATGTATGTATGTATTTATGTATGTATGTATGTATGTATGTATGTATGTATGTATGTATGTATGTATGTATGTATGTATGTATGTATGTATGTATGTATGTATGTATGTATGTATGTATGTGTATGTATGTATGTATGTATGTATGTATGTATGTATGTATGTATGTATGTATGTATGTATGTATGTATGTATGTATGTATGTATGTATGTATGTAGTATGTATGTGTACATATATGTATCTATGTGTGCATGTTAGTAATTGCCCTAGGCAAAACCGAATAATCCTAACCTTACCAAATAATCCAGTATAAAGAAACGAGGGTAGCTGATTTATGTCAATTATATTCGTTAAAAAACTTGGATACACAAGGTGCTAGATGAAGAATCTTTATATTTGGCCTAGCACTGCGGTAGCATATATGTTGATTGAGAACAGGGCATCTTTATAAATGTCCATATGGCAATAGCCACTGTGAAAACATCCCTTAAATGATCGAATTGAATGGATGAATTGTATTATAAAGACCATGGGTATCCCAATGTGGCTGACACCAACAATGACAATTAGCTATTCTTATTTTCACCAACTCGCAAGTAACTTAAGCATGCGCTAATGATGTTTTCTTTTAAAGCAGGACCATACATAATATATATTATTCTGGTCAGCGTCGGCGGCCATATTACGAGGTGGATATTGCTTCATGTTTGACATACAAAGGGACGCTATTATGACTCTAGTTACTCAGCTTTGTA
>CM067344.1:37481492-37551492 GCA_034190875.2 Urechis unicinctus | reverse complement strand
GCTAGCATATATTCTCACCGTGTCATAATTGGGTTGGGGTTTGAATCTGTAAAATCTTCTTTGCGTCGTCGAGCATATTTCGGAACAGCTAGGTATTAGTAATTGCCTTTAAATAATGATGTTACCCAAATATAGCGAACACTGCCTTTACAATCACGGAATATCTATTCAGTAACCCCCGGTTTAAATCAGCTTCAGATCCAATAACGCTGGGTATTGATACGCTACGTTATCGTGATTTGCTGAAAATGATCCATCATTCACAATTGGATGCTTTTAGAATATGTATTAACCACTGGCAACTGCTCCCTCCTTTGTCACGGAAATGCCCTTAAGTTATTGATGATTTTATGATTGCACTGATGAGTAAATAGGTCTATTAGTCTATGCTTAAGAACTAAGAACAATCTAATGTCATTATTGGTACAAGCGTATTTGAAATATGGTGGATGCTGATACACCGATACTTGATCGGGGTACAATAACAATGATATGGCACTTGACAACGCTCATCTTTAGTTCATTTAAGTTCACCGATGAACTTAGTCGCCCATTTGGAGCATCACCTAAGCAATTCATACTGCACATAGACCTTCAATGTGTCTTAGTGGTTCTGATTACATTGTACGTCCTGCCAGGCGAATAACGTCTGAGTGAACGATCGATGCAAATGATCAAAGATTATATTTCATGTTTAAGGCATAGCACCTATTCGGTGGGTATATTTCACATGCGTAAATCAAGGATTATATTTCATGTTTAAGGCACAGCACCTGTTCGGTGGATATACTTCACATGCGTAAATGCTTACGTTACTATGCAATATGTTGCATTTATCGATAGTTTGATTGTAACGGAATAACCCTACCCCATGCAAAAATATTCTAGGTACTGAGCTAACTGAATGAACTCTTTATGTACGTCTAGAAACACCAAAGGCCACCCACGTATGATAATGAGAGGCAGATTTAACTTTTATAACTTTTAATTTATGTCGTTAATTACGATCGGGAGTAACATTAGATAGAATGTGGGGATTCCATGTAGAGCACGCAAATTTACAATTGTTATATAATTAAGCTGCATGAATACAGCAGGTTAGAACCAAATATAAGCCTTTATGTAATAGTTACTGCCAATAAAGCGATGTATTTAAATTGACGGCTGCACGAGGGCAGCACATGATAAAAGAAACAATATGTTCAAAGGCATAATCATGTCATCGTGTTCAAGTTTAGATAGTCCTGTACGTGGATGGTGTTAGCCACATCATGGTCGTCGGTGTGGACACGTACCAGTATATGATTGGATGAATACTTAATTTGTTTATCTAGAATTAGCCTAAGTATAGCATACTGCAATATTCATAACTGCTTGTTCATTATACTGCCAGCGATTGCCTAATTGCGTCACTGATGGAAGCCTGTGCTGTCTTTATCGCAGATGAATTCGTTGCTGAAATAACAAAGCAAAGGTGGTCCTGTCAACATGGAACTGAGTGACAGTAATTGCTGGTTTCCAAATATAAATTTGCAAATGGGTAACAAATCTGTTCTACCTATACGCAAGTTGTCACAGCTGTTGATCTGAATATTTAGTAATGAACAAGGTATATGACAAACGGTCGAGTATGGCGCATAGGCAAACTAAATCCCCTATATTGACGAGATATTATTCTGGTATATGGGTAATCAAACGATCACGATGTGATTAACACCCTCAAACATTTTACAAAAAGAAATTGTGGGGTACAATTGTACGCTTACACACATCACAGAAAAAAAGTTTGGCATAAGTTGAAATATTGTGATGGCCGTTTTTTCCAATCAGGATAGAATACGATAATCTTATCATTTCGACAGCAAGTGCCAGAGAAATCAGTTGCATATATAGGTATATACCATATCCACATAGTGTGCTGCAGAGTTTAGATTACCACTTCCCACACCCACATGAACGGAATACCATCTCACAAGTATGAAACCTTTCATGTGTCGATGTAATCAGAGATGTGACCCGCTTGACAAAGCCATTATTTTTTAAGCACGTTTGAAGTCAAAACAAATGAACATGAACATGGAATCCTAGAAATCAGTATATAGAGATATCGAGCTGTTGGTAGTTGAATAAGCACCTCCTTGATATACAGAAGGTTATTGGTATCCTGAACACCAAGTATGAGCCTAATGTTAGCAAATAGGGGCACGTCCATTGTGGATTGGAACGATAACAGTGCAATGGAATTTGTATATATTAGAGGATACAAGATAATCAGACAATTGTGGACACTGTAAGCACTCCCAGGTCAAACTATATATTTATTTAGTCCTAGGCAACTAAGATAAGTTTTTCACAACAAGGGCTTTTGCGGCTTAGTCGACTAATTATATGGCTTGATTTTCTAGCCCTAGACGGCGAAGTGCCTCGTTACCTGGGTGGATTTTTATCATCAACCTACGTTGTCAACAAGCAAAGGAGGGAACAACACTTTTTAGACACAGCAAATAAATCTATCAGCACTGCCAATGTGCAAAGTTGTTAATTCTAGCATGCAATCTGCTTGGACCTCATATGGGAAACATTGTTCATTTCTACCGCAGGTTTGAATTTCAAGTCATCGTTGATCTTGTTTACCTGTGGTATGCAGGATAAACCCGTCATGTGTAATCAAGCAGATGTGATAAGACATTCCAATGAGTATCATAAATATAGCAGTACTAACGTATCGGTTAGTTTGGCTTTTTGTACTCAGACCCAATATGCCGATGCACTTCCGATGCTGCTCACATGAGTTAAGCTACGGGCGTTGGCTGCCATTTATGTCTTTATGAGTATCCAATTATTATATACATATCATTTTGCTTTCCGCCAGCTTATCACTGCTGTGTCCTCTCAATATTTATTATCAAAGGTTACTAGAATTTAAACAATCTAATCGAAAGTAAATATCATTATTCATTATTGACTTGTTTGTCAATTTCCATGGCGAGCTATCTCCGGGCGTTAATTATTTCAAGAGAGTCTAACAGTGCAAGTTATTTGAGAGGTTCAAAAGCATATGCTATGTTGTTACATCACTTGCCCTTGTCAGCATAATATACCTAGGACCTAATCCGTGTCAAATGCTTCAGTTACTACGTCCAGTTGGATTATAAAAACAGATTGTTGCTAGATTAAACTATATAGCGTAGGACTTATTACAAGAAGGTTGTCGAATCGGCTTATGTGAACAGCCTATTACGCAGACTCACTTAACATTTATATGAAGTCGGTCAACGCGAAAAGCCAACAATTGCAGTCAAGCTGCCTCATGTACTTGAGGATATTGCTCAATATTAACAAGCCGTGAGTTACATTTATGAATATATAAATATGCGATATCATCGATTGACCAAATATTTGGTCGGCCGAAGTCAAACGAAAATCAATCTTTGTGTAATTTTATGCCCTGTGGTATGAATAAGCAGCGAGTTCTAGTTCGTCAAACTGAGCGTTTCCAAGTCATGAAAACTTGTCCTTTGAGGTTGATCTTAAATAAATCCAATAAACTTTACCACAATAAACTGCATGTGGCGATACTTGTTTATCTTATCGCATATACGTAACCGATACTTGTTTATCTTATCGCATATACGTAACCGATACTTGTTTATCTTATCGCATATACGTAACCGATAGAGATCACGGTATAAGCCTTAAAACTGAACACGAAAAGCCTTTAGACATAACATCCAAATCATATTTCAGACAAACAATCATCGTTATGTTGCGACACAGTGGAAGTCGTCGAAAAGTAATGCTGACATGACTGTAAAATTGAGATTTTGTAAATTGTTTTCGAAAGATACGTACCATATTTCTAGCTGAAGCATAAAATCAACTTATGTTGAATTCTTATAAGAGAGTCTATAGTTATCAGCAATGCCTTTATTTTTCGGACGTTATAGCATACACCATCATTGCGCGTCGAAATGGAAAATATACGTGAATGTTCATCGATGACAAGAATATCATCTTAACCGCTGATAAGAACTAATGGTACGATGACTGTCTATCATCATTGAAATGTACCACGGAAAGATGTTTAAATATAGCAATCACAAGCTTTTTTTGGCGGTTTACACTCGCCTTGTTACTTTTACTCACAGCTCAGTGCATTACTGTTTACACACGAGAACAATGTCACTACGCGTTTGCAACATGGAATTTCAATTTAACCTTCAAACGATATTTAAAGGTTAGGTAAGGTACTATATCAATGTCTCTCGATTGTCTTAACAAGGCAGCTTCACCCTGTATCCGATACTGAGTCCATTATATGGGTGACTGGTTAGACATTTGAGGAATGAGGAGACTAAGGCAGCCATTTATATGGGTTAGTGGTTAGACTTTTTATGAATGACAAGATTAAAGCAGCTATTTAAGAATAAAGTCGACAATGTGACAATACCTCATTGTCCCTCATCTGAGTAATATCTTTCAAGAAATAATGCCACCAAGAATATTAGGATAAAACTTAATTGAGCTAGAGCATCCTTGTATTGGTATCAAGATCATTTTGCGCCGGCATCTTGTTGCGATGAATGCCTTGACAACCCCTATCAATAAACCTGACGCATTTAGGTCGTACTATCATACTTAGATATACGTTGTATAGTTTAGCCGAATTCGTTAGATTGCTTGCTTAAGCGTGCATACATCAGTTATTACTTGTTTCACAGAGCAGCGGTGTGTACGTCAATAAATGCACTGTTCAAATAACTATGGTATTCGCCATGCTTAATTCAACAATTGATTTATAGCATAGTGGCGCATTCAGATATATGAATACATGTATTAGGGTTAGCGACAAAACGTTGTGGCATCAAGACCGAACAGAAAAAACCCCAGTTAATGCATGACAGTCATCGTAATACTGTGGCGCGTTGTAACGGTAACCTCATCTTAAACTTATTTTCGCCGAGTAAGCTGCTCTGGTCGAGTAAATGTAGGCTTTGGCGACGGTAAAACCGGCTTAAACGGCATCCATACTAAATGCTCTTAAGGGACTGCGGGATTATGCTTTAATAATGTATGTTTGTCTATAGGTTCCATTATGTTGAGTTTATATGAATACTGTGCTTATGTACTGTTGGTCCTTATAATCATATAACTGTTAGAATCATTACTCAACCGCACATGAAGCTTATAGTACAGAGATATGTATTAGTGGTATTTGGCGGGTAATCCGCATTCACTGAATGATTTATTTGGGCTGCAATGATGTCCACGCGATTAAAAGGGCGTAACCCCTATAAGAGGTTTCGAGTTCGGGAGAGTTGAATAAAACTTTTGAATCCCACCTTCTGATGCAGTTCTTCCGTCCTTGATAGTAGGTTATAACCATGAATGCACCGGACGAGTTTTGAAATATCATTCTAAGCATGCTTAGCCCGTTCACATGCTGTCCATCACTTCTGATAATTCCCGCAACACAATGTTTAAAATGCAGTAACCGTTAACAACCTACTTCCAATATTCTACAAGTACAGTAGGTCAGAACAGTCGCTCCATTAGACGCACAAATTTGGCAAATACTTATGATTATATGCGAAACAAACAGTACGCGCACGTGAGATTAGTAGTAGCTACTAGTTACAGACCATATTTACGGTTGAATCATTGTCATAATAGAGGTCATCCATGAAGCTGTTAGCAAGGAATAATACGATCCCTTGATGGAGCATATGGCAATGATTCGACTGACATTGTGAAAATCAGATATATCTGTAAAAGCAGTACAATCGGTCCACAATGTCGGATGCGGTTTTTTTGCGGAGCGACGTGCACCGCTCTACATCATCGAGTCAGTTTAAGGATTTTATTCTGGATATACACTGCGCATTAATTAAACTGACGGTTGAGGTTTTATTTGTTGCTGTCCAATAGCATATTTTCATCTATGCTAGAACTTATTATGTCAGTACAGCAAAAACACCCTACACTGCGCTCGCTGAGAAGGAATGCACTCAAGATGACATATTGCAGGGCCGTTGCCACCTCCTCTCCCTAAAATCCACGCTAACTCTTGGGGTTTTTAAAAACAGCCACGTTCTAAATCTATGTGATCTACCCGAAATATCAATATGTGGCAGGCCGCACTTGCAAAGGCTATACCAATTATTAGCGCAGCGGAAGCCTGTAATACAACCTACTAATTATGTCTAATCAAGCAAGTATTGAGTTATAGGCAGACATTTACGTTGCTCTCATATTTTTGCGACCACATATTTATCGAAAAATACTCCCACCCGCGCAAGTGCCGATCACTTATAGATATTTTTACTTCTAAAATTGCACAATCCGTACAAGCCCTCAGCAAGTCGATTCCGAAGTATCAATTGATCAATGGACCGGTGTGTGTGTTTGTCTCTTTCAATAAGCAATTCGTTAGTTATGTGCATCTCGGATGCCATAATAAGCGAAAAAGATAATGACAAAATGTTCTACAATATATAGCATTTTGATGTAGGTGCAAAACGACCAATCCATAAGTGAATTCCTAGTTTCAATCACAAGCATCCATAAGGTTATGTTGTTAAGTAGGGCGCCTTAACACAAACATAAAAGGTAGATAATGAATCATACCTCATAAGGGTCATATATTAGCTGTGGTGTTATTCTTGACAGATCCGGTTCAGCACATACATAGCTTGGTAGAGCATAAACGCTTGAGGCACACCCGTTAGCCGTTGATAATGGTAAAATGCCAATCTGCGGGTGGAGCAAATGGGTGTGACAATAGATAGAGCAACTCGTCAATGGCTCAAAGTTGGGCATTTCTATAATGACGGGTATAGGAGATATTAGAGCTATATGAAACTACACTACACAATTACGATAATAATAACGGTCAAAGGCTTTATTTTAGATGGTGATGTAATTGAACTGCTGAAATTAAAATCAACCAGACCATCTATGCTAAAGCACTGTATAACTTATAATGCAATAGTTGATGACGTTTTGTCTCGTTTTGTAAGCCTTACGGTTGGAGACAATTACTTTTTAAATTCCATGTTAAACTTAGCCGTAATCTAAGCAACTGCGTGATGTTTGTACAGTAACATTCATCTTAAAGAATATTTCGTAAACGCGGAGAAGATAGATGAAGACGCACATCTGTGCATGTAAAAGGCAATAGCAAAGGCGCTACAATCCGACCCGCCATTACAACAAACCGCTAGTCTTTGTATCGTAGCGTTCTCTTTTGATGAGGCTTTTGAAGGTTACAGATCTGTGTGACATTTTACGCCGCCATTATCAAAGCTAAGATTTGTAGAAGTATTGCCCGCGCGTGACTAGCTCGATTTTGTTCTCTCTTTGTCGAGCGCGAAAATAATTGCTTTTGATTGGCTAGTTCCTGGTGCCGCGGAAGCAATACAGCCAGTTACCGCGCATGCGACAATAAATAGGCCCAATAACATCGTCTCAGCGATACGCTCAGACAATATGCTTGCAATACCTTTCATGTGTGAACGTCCCGTGATGATTAAGCGATGTAGTGATAGGATTACCATGTTCACACATCACAGCATTGTCATGATTAATCGGTCGTAATTTCCAGTAAATCGAGTTTTGTAACAATTCACACATGAATATTACGAATAGAATATATTGCAATTTTTTTTCAAAATGCTATATATTGTAGAACATTTTGTCATTATCTTTTTCGCTTATTATGGCATCCAAGATGCACATAAGTAACGAATTGCTTACATATGTATATATATATATATATATATATATATATATATATATATATATATATATATATATATATATATATATATATATATATATATATATATATATATATATATATATATATATATATATATATATATATATATATATATATATATATATATATATATATGGTGGTGCAACAACTATTGGGAGAAGAACCACTCTCTGCTGCGATAAATATTTAGAAAAAAACGCAAAATTGGGTGCAAATTGAATAGCAAGGGTTTAATGCCAGATGTCAGTCGGTTCTGCAGAGAAGGTCGCGTTGTCAATATAGGCCACTTTGAGGAATCATAACGCATATAATAATGGGCTTACTTGATTTAATCCAATAGATGCTAGTCTATGTATATATATGCGTCGAAGTTTGGGTCTGTTTAATTTGCTATGTACTTTTAAGCGGATTTTGAAAGAGCCCCACAGATGAATTAGCGCCCCGACATTAGCAAGTTCTACAGACAGCGAACATTACCTAAGTCATCGCAATCATAAAATACCCGATCATTTACCCACAAATTGACTCAATATTAGTTTCTGATTACAATAACAATGATATGCCTCATTAAACATGGTTGTCAATCTGGAACAATGTCTAACGCAGACTGGAAATCTGTCTCAGTGGTATTAGTTGCATTAGACGTTCTGATTGGCTGATAAAGTCCGAGGGTACCACGGATACTTATGGTCAGAGATTACATCCAATGCAATAGATGGATGGACTTAACATACGTGAATTCATACGTCCCAATGCTTTGTGAGTAGTTCACGTCAACTTAATGATAACTATATGCATGAGTGGATAAAATTATTTTAGTTTAAGCAATTCAAGGTACTGAGCTAACTGAATGAGCAGTGAGTGTGTCTTAAAAAGTCAAATGCCACAAACATGTGATGCTGAATCGAATGTCTCGAGAACATGAACCAATCCAAAGGAGATTGGGTGTGCCCGCAGGGATTAGAGTTAATTAGTACTGATTAGAATCTGTTACATGTGTGCTGATTAAATATTACGTCAATGGCGATGGGAATAAAAAGAAATTCAGTAGGCGACGGGGTGATCCATGTAAAACCACGTTTATTGACAATTGCTTTGTGATGAAGCTGCATGAATGCAGCGCGGTAGAGCCAAATATATCAATTAATCCAACAGCAAATAAAGAAAGATGGCAGTTACGCGAATTACCTGAACGGACGGCTACATGAAGAATCAACGTCCCCAAGGATGGCTTTTTTCTCCAAATTCAACATCTGTTCTCGTATTTGTGAAACTTGACGTGGTCACGCAAGGGATATGGCGTACGTTACCCCATATCATATGATTGGGTACGTCCATACACCCACGATGAGTTAGCTGCCTAATGATTATTTTTTGCAGCTTTGCGAGCGTCCGGAATGTGTAGTTAATTGGTGCAATGGATGCTCATTAAGGGATCCGCCTGATATTGATGCAAAATATCGCTAAACGTTGTAGCCAAGTTGCCTTATTCACCTTGTAACCGTGTCACACGGGCTGTCCTGATAAGTGATTGGTGTGATGACACATTATTTTTGTGGTCTTAAATGTATCAAAGAGGTTTAAGCTCAAGCATGGGCCGGCCTTGGTGAGTAACGCTAGCGAGGCGATATGTGTGGGTGCCTTGTTGCCAACAGAACCACTGAACATAGGGAGGATGATATGATCGGCAACTTTTAAATCCCCTTTAACTTCATTATGTGATTCAGCTTACTCATGTGTACCTAGTCTACTACATTGTAGTCAATCCAATAAGACCTCGTGTAGGCTAAACGTAGCTTCGTACGATTTATAAACATCAATGCTTCGAACAAATCCACATTAAATTTAGGGTAATGATGATTGGACATACAATGACACGGACGGTTATCAGGGTCTAACAGAAAACCTTCCAATACAACAAGCGATAGCAAGTAACCAATATTTAATACACCAAGCCGTTTGGAGACTATCAAATCGTATGTGTATCTAATAAAACAAAGTCTGTTAAATTGTAAATGATCCATCAGATAAATCAATATTATCAGGAACTAGGCGATAGGCAGCACTAGTCGTCAAACTACTACTTTTCATACTGCAGCTGTAATGGTCTTCCCTAAATAATACGTTTGGCTATAAAAACAGACAAGCAATGCACAGTTCGAAGCAGCTAAAATTACGTCTTCGCTTTAATAGACAATTAAATATATGACGGCTATATAAATGGTCCAAATCAAATTTTCATAATTTGAAACAACGACACTATTAAAGTTGGTTGCAATTGACCAATCAACAACAACAACCTTACCGAGCCATTAAACTAGACGTATACATTCCACAAACATCAAGCGACGTAACGAATAAATGAAAATGAGCAGCATTACATCAACCACCCACGCTGCTCAAAGACGGATGAAAAAGCATCCACATTTTCTTTTTATGCTGCAAGAAAAAATAAATTAGATATTAACCTATATCATCACAATTGTCTTTATAAATTTAATTGAACATGCCATTCAGAATAATTAATGTAATATCCAACTTTAACTCCAGACTTCCATGATATACTATGTATTGTATGTGAGCATCACTTACATAGTTGTGTTCTCGTACGCCGATGCTGCTTTACAGAGTGTTGGCAGCCAAAATATATATATATAAATGTGTATATATATAAAGATATATATATATATATATATATATATATATATATATATATATATATATATATATATATAAGTATATATATATATATATATATATATATATATGTAAATATATAAAGATATTTGTATCATAGTTATATATATATATTATATATATATATGTTTATGTATATAAGTATTTGTATATATATTTGTGTATAATATATATATATATTTATATATTTATGTAAATGTATATAATATATACATATATATACATGTATATATATACATATATATACATATATATATATATGTCTATATATATCTATATATATACATATGTATATATATATACATGCATATATGTATGTTATATATATATATATATATATGTACATATTATATACATATATATATATATATATATATATATATATATATATATATATATATATGTATTATAGATATATGATAAATATGATAGATGCTCACATTTAAGGCTCAGCGCTTCTGGTTCTAACCTTGAAACGTTGCATAACCAATGCAACGAATTTTCAAGTTTCCATTTGCTATTATTTCTTATATAAAATAGTTGTCAGTAACTCCTTGTTGCTCTAGGGCCAGAAACAGAACAAATTTTAATCTCTTAGCGACCTCTGCTGTTTTCGTAAGGAGCTAGCTGAGCTTCTAGTCCGCATATATTGCTCACATATGAAGTCAAATACGGTCGTGGCTGCATTATATAAGCTCAGGATAACAATTAACTATAGAATGTTTCCCTATAGTCCCACAAGCTTCATCAGATTCCTTGATATTGTATACGAGAGGTAAACGAGTACATTTTAGGGCTATATCTCAATGGTCACTAGATGGTGGCCTGGCACATTATTCTTAATGTCCCATTAGCATAGTTGATATTGATTTTACTGTCAAGCGGGTCAGAATAGATATTAATGATATTGCAACGATGCATTTATTGTATGCAAAATTTTATAATTACATTGCATTTAGATTAAATTATAGTTACTATGTAGCAGAAAATGTAAATCCATCCGGTATATGTTTTATGCCTACATAATGCCGGAATCAACTGACTTCCTGATTGAAAGCACATGCTATAATGTGACAACTTTTTTACTCCTGGGTGAGGTTGTTTTTGGTCTTGAAAATGTGCAACCACGCCCACAATATTGTAAGCGTCGCCACATTCGCATACTCAATATGGCTTTGGGTAGTTCTATCGGTGGGATTTGTATATGAAAGGTTAGTTGGTTATGTGAATGTTGTTTCCCTAACATTACCCTCTGCAAGCGATACTTCGTGGAAAATATGCATCCTGCTAGCATGCAGTACATTATATGAGTAGAAATGACAACTCCATGCATAAACGATCCACTCATTTAGTACGCATGTTTATAAGCAATTTACTAACTACTCTTGTACGACTTTCATCGAATGATCATCAAGGGAATAAAGCTGATCCGTGCGACATATTGTCCAGCATGCAGTAATGGTTGAAAATCTGCTTGTACACGACCACTTATAAACAAGTACAGCACGTAGGAACAATTTCACTAGAAGACGCACCAATGGGACGAATAATTGTTGGAAACAAACCGTTCGCGTACGCGACATCGTCAGTAGCTTTTGTTACATAGCGACGGTTTTGTCTGATTCAGACCATACTTACGGTGCAAAGCTGTTATGGTAGAGGCCATCCATGTGACTCATAGCCCGGATACATAGCTCTCCTATGTAAAATGATTCCTGGTTGGTGCATGTACCTCACATGCTATTAACGTTGTGATGATCGGTGCATCTGTATGCATCATAAAATTGGCCTCCTATTGGCCTCGGTTTCTGCAGAATATCTGCTGTTTTACCTCGAAGCTGCCACTTTTATGGATTTTATACTGGTTGTGAAAGAGTAATATCTGAATCGCGTATTTGTAATGACAAAGCCAGGATTTTTCAGTGCAGGAAAGCGTTAAGAAAGAATCCATTCGGGATGTCATACTGCTGCGCCGTTCCCACCTCCTTAATCCATAACCCCCAAACTAGAAGGGCAAACGATTGGGGCATCTAAGAGAAACTCTTCCTGTATATGTAGATGTGTATTATCCGCACTATCAATACGTTGCAGGAAGAGTTTTAGTCACTTCCTAGGTGGAAATGCCTTTGTCAATTCAAACAGTTAATTGCAGCGCAGATATGCCCACTTGTGTTTGACTTCTAGTCAGACATACTCGCAAGTCATAACAAGTTGGTTGGCTGCTGCGCGTCGAGTAGCTTCAACAAAAGTAGGGGGCGCTGCCCACGCGGTGTCACGGAATTGGTCGGGCGAGCTGCCAAGTCGGGTATCTTATTATAACAAGATCGTTGGTTATACCACCTGATCAACGAACTTTCAAGTTATATGCAGAAATCTATATGGCTCGCATATTTCATAAACACCCGCGCAAGTGATGATCACACAGATGTTTTACTGAAACAAAGCCATTCACCAACATACATCAATAAGTCTATTTTGACTCCTTAGATGCTCTTTGTGATCAACGAGATCTATGCTCTTGTCAGATTTTTGTTCGCTGTATTTGCAGGTGGTATTGACATGACAACCAATCGTAGCATTCATAACACTCTGATCTATATAACTACGTCTGAACAAATACTCTGGTTGATAAAATCTTCTGACTACACAATCATCAAATAATGATTTAAGCTGAGTACATTTTCAAATAACAATTGTACTATACGCTTATCCGCAATCTGACCGATGTTGTTACGTCTTTTCGATAAATATTCTATGATGAATACTGCACTGATTATGCGGAGAAAATATTGCGAAGCAGAATGGCTAAAAGACGACAAATTAGACTGGAGATGATGGCATTGCAGCACAAGTGGAACGTTATAGAGGATAAAACTATAATCAGTCCATGGTTGATTCAAGGCAAACGTATATATTTATCCAGTGAGCGGTGATTTAGGTAAGCCCTTCACGAAGAGGCTGGTAATCTGGCCGTAGACGACAAAGTGCCTCGTAACCTGAACGACTGCTGATCATTAATTAACGTTATCTACAAGCACAGGAGGAACGAATTTAAATAGTCCTTGCCGATGATGCACTGGACTCTTTTTAGCGCAGTCACCTGGCTCACAAGCATTCTGCTAGGGCCCCATATAGCAAACATGGATGAAATTGGCAGTAGCTATCTCAGAGATTGTTTCTATCGCAGATTTATCGCTTTGCCGACATTGATTTCCCTAAGGGAAGCATATATGAACATTAATCAAGCGAATATGGTTGACAATAACTCAGAGGAAATGTGATTAAAAGAGTTTGATCCCCGAGGCGTCCATAGTTCTGTCTTAGAAACTCGGGAGAGTTCAAAAAAACTTGTAAATACCAGCGTGTGATGCAGTTCTTCCGTTCTTGACAAAGGGTAATAACCGTATATGCACCGGACGGAATTTGACCTATCATTCCAAAAAGAAAGCATGTTATAAACCCTTTTTTCTAACTGTCGATGACTTTCTTCGATTGGTTATTAAGATAATTCCAATAACACCATGTTTAGTTTGTTAAGTACAGCACGTCAGACCAATCTCACCAAAAGACGAATACTTCTGTGCGAAACAAACAGTATGCGCACATAATTTCAGGTTGAAACAATGTCATACTTGAGGTCATCCATGAAGCCGTTTGAAAGGAAACATAATAGGTACATTTATTAGCGCCTATGAAAATAATTTGATTGACATTGTGAGGATCCAGTATATCAGTAAAAGTAGCATAATTGGCCTCCTGTACAACGTCGTCTACATTCTCGAATCAACCACGTTTAGGGATTTTATTGTGGACATACACTGTGCCGTACTTGAACTAACGGTGCAGATGTATTTTTTTGCTGTCTAAATAGCATTTATTTGATCATTACTGCAGCTTTGTTTTCGGGAACTCTCTTTTTCCGCCTGTCCTTCCACCTGCAGAACTCCCCCGATGTTGTTGATGAATGATGAAACCTCCTCGTCATCTGTGCTTCCTTCTTTGCATGTTCTATCTTATGCACTTTCGGTCATACTACCATAGGCTTTTCAGTCAGTTCCCGGTGCAAGTCGTCCTGCGCTTCTTCTTTCGCGTGTTTGACACGCTTTACTGCTGAATTGGTCAAGTCTTGCTTCTAGAGAGGCTTCAGTTCCATTTCCTTCCTATTCGCATGTTTCCTTTTGATTGCTTTCTGAACGTTGTCGGTCTACCACCACTCTTCTCTATCTGGCTTTATACCATACTTCGCTCAACCACACATTTCTTCCGCCGTCTGTACCAATGCCTTTTTAAAAAGACCCAGTCCTCATCAGCTGTCATCACCTCCTGCACGCTCGTTGCTTTCCGTAGTACCTCACTTTGATATCTGTCTGTCAATGCTTCCATCAGCTTCCCCACTTCGTATTCATGTCTCGTTCGAGCACAGCTCCTTCTTGATAAAGCTCTTGGGCTTCGATGTAGCCACCACCTGCTTGTGCTGCTGAACCAAAGTATCATTCGGTATTACTTTCGGCTTTTTTCGGGAATCTTGTAGTTGCTACCATCTTACATTTCAGACTGCACATCTCTAAAAGGTGTTCTCTTTTTGCGTTACGGGAGTCTCGCCCAAATCCACCAATACACTCGTCCAAACCACGCCTGTCTGCCTCTGTGTGCGCATTCATGTCACTCAGTATCATCAGTCTCACCTTTAAATTTCTTCTTCATCGCGTCATCGCAACCTGTCTGAGGTGCATATGCTGCCACAGCAAACATCATCACATCCTTCAGCTGCGCTCTCACCGCCTTCAGCCAGTATTTCACTCTCATCACCTCAACCACCGTTTTCTTGATGACCCTACGTATAACTATGCCTACACCATTCAACTGCTCATCTCCGCCCGTGTAGTACATGTTACAAATTAGCCACGCAAACTCTTGGGGTATCTAGGAACAGCCACGTTCAAAATCGATGTGTGCTACCGGAAATATTAATATGTTGCAGGCAGCGCGTACAAAGGTTATCCCAGTTATTAGCTCTGCGGTAGCCAGTATTACAACCTAGTTATTAAGGTCTGATCAAGGAAGTATTAAGTTGTACGCAGACATTAACATGGCTCTGATTTTTTATTTCGAACGCACATTTATCGAAAAAGAATCATTGTCGCACAAGTGTTGATCACGTAGACCTACAATCAGCCTCAGTGGTATTCCACGCATTGAACGTCGTGATAGGCTGATACAGACCGAGGGAACTATCGATGCAAATGGTCAGAGAGTATATCTAATGTACAAAAAGGGAGAGAGTTTTTTGATACTTTATTTTACTATATGTTTTAGTTTTCGACAGCTTGGTGGTACCTCTATGTCTAAGTGAATAAACTCCTTGAAAGTTATATGACGAAGCGGTTAACTGAACTGTTTAAGTGCGTATGAGAACGTCAAATGCAACAAACCTGCGTTGATGGGACGATTACAGCAGCGTGACTGTGCTCGCGGGAATAACACTTTATAATCATGTGTGCTGACAAGTACCGGTATATGCTTCAATGAATACTTTATTTGTCAATCTCAAATAAGTCATACTTCAATAATCACAGCTGCATCCAAGCAGACTGTTCATTTATGCTCACAACAATAGGCTAATGGCGTCACTGCTTGTAGCTTGTACTGCCTTTATAATACATTAAGTGTGCAAGAAAAATAACACTGTCAGAATATAAGTCTTATTACTGTTATATATACGAATAAGATGGACCAACTACGCTGATGTTATAACGGCAATCTATGTTATTCATTATTCTTGTAACAGCAATCTATGTTATTCATTATTCTTGTAACAGCAATCTATGTTATTCATTATTCTTGTAACGGCAATCTATGTTATTCATTATTCTTGTAACAGCAATCTATGTTATTCATTATTCTTGTAACAGCAATCTATGTTATTCATTTATATCAACTGCGTGACAATAATTTCTCGTTTATAAATAATTATTTGTGAATCCCTAATGAATCCGTTCCACCTACAAGCCAGCGGTTAATGATTGTTCTGATTCTGTAATATTGAACGAGGCATATATCTGACGATTTGGTATGGCCCATTGGCCTACTTTGATGTCAGTTTTTTTCGATATACGTGTTATCCCAAGATTACAATGCGATTGACACCATATTATGCTTACACACGCCATGGAGAAACAGTTGGTATGAGTTGGAATTAAGTAAGGCCGGAAAAAAATATGATATCCCTGACATTTCGCCTGCCAGCGTGCCCCTTGGGAAATCAGTTGCGTATTATGTCATTGACCCTATACATATGGTGTGCTGCAGTGTAGATCTTACTCTTGGTCCGCCCATATCGACGGAATGCATCTAACAAATATGAATCCTTTACGTGACTGTGAAAACGGAGATGCGGGCATGACCCGTTTAGCCATTCTTCTGACCGTGTGCTTGAAGTCGGAACAAACGAATGCAAATTTACTATCCGTCAATAATTGAGAGTTATTACGGGACAAAATATATATTCATATTAGTCCAAAGTAATGAAAAAAACCTTCAAGAGAGGGCTACTGTGGCTAAGTCGATTCACTCTATGGCTTTGTTATTTAGCTAAAGCCGGCCAAGTACCTCGTTACCAACGTTATCGACAAGCAAAGGAGGATTTATTACCATACCAGTCCCTGTCTACGCTACAATATGATATGTCGGCACTTACAGTGGATTCCGATCACGGTGAACATTATAGTATGCCTCTGCTTGGGCTTCTTGCGGACAACGTAGGTAATCGCTATCGCAAGTTTATATTATTTGTCAACATCAATCTCATTTTACATAGGAAACACGATTAAAATGGCAATCTCTATATATCACATGAAAGGTGCTGATGATGATCGAATGATTTTTTTGTGCAATCTTCATGACGAATGCAACGGATGACAGTTATGAGTCATTTTGTGCATATTTAAAAGCGCCAACTATGCATAATTGTTTTTTTGCGATTCATTTTTGTGCAATCGACACACATTAGAGGATCACTCTAAAATAGCTATGATCTGACGTAAGGGTGATGCTCTGGATAAGCTATTGGTAAGATGACAATTATGCAATCAAAAACCTCAGCAGCGCATTTTGGCACGTGAACAAATTATTTACCTGGCCTTAACTGAATAAAAACATGTAACCAGATGAATGGGACTATCTTTGTGAGTGACGCGATATATCACGAAGTGTGAGCGCCTTGTTGCAGACATGACTACTAAACATAGGGATGATGCAATGATTGGCAATTTTAGGATACCCCTAACCCCAATACGATTCAGCTTACTCGGTGCACCTTGTCTGCTAAATTATAGATAATTATATAGGACCTCTTATCAAATAGAACGCAAAATGAGAGCACTAATAATTATATTAAAATTCTTGAAACGGGTAGTTACCTAGATAAACATTTCACAGAATGACATGCTAAATTGTTAACTGACAGATGTTTCTCAGGCAATAGGAATAAATCACAATTTAACACGCTCGCTAAATGGAGTGCGAAGCGTATTGTGTTTCCTACAATCCCAATACATGCAAACATTCCACGTTCAATCAACCAGTCAATTCATTTGAAAGTTACGCATCGGATGAATCTCTCCTCGCATGGAACTAATAGAGAAGGCAGAATTATTGTTTAAGCAGCATTGGTGAACAGGCTCCTACTCCGCATATGTTAAAAAGCCAACAATAGCAGACAGTAAATCTTATGTCCATTTACATAACTGTATATGATAGCTAGTCTTGAGTTATATTTGCGAGAAGAATTGATTTACCAATGCTTAATTCAATACGCAAAAGAAATCATCTTTATGCAGTTTTGAGTACGTTACGTGAATGAGGTGCAAGTGCAATATATTTAATAGGATCATTTAATGATATATTTCCTTTTACAAAATCTGTTATTTAAAGTTAGTTGTCAATTATGTCAACGATAATTCGATACTGTAATCCAATTGCGAATACATGAACGATCTGCTAGCTGAACGAGAAAGACCTTTGAACATTAATCAAGTCTTCATCATGATTCAGTCAACAAATCGATATCTTGCTGAAACATCGTCAAATTGTTTGTAAGGGACACATAGGTCCTGCTAGTATTTCTGAATGGCATAACATATTGACTAGGAATGAATCTATTGAAATTTGCTTCTTAATTGCTTCTTAAGTTAGATATCAAGCACATTATCGACGATCCGTCATAAGAAATGATGACATCATTGTGAAACTAGATGATAACACATTCTGCAATTGCTTTAAGCGTCGGCATGCTGTGTGCTAGACAATTGCTCATCCCCGTTACAGATTAACTGCATACATACGTTCTCTCCGACCTGAACATATAGACCAATTCTGTCATGAGCGTCTGTACTTATATTGATCTGCAATATCACTATTGTCTGATAGCACACAGCATTATTCTGTCGATATATTGCAAAAAAACCCAACATATTGTGCATGTTTGAATGTTCATCAGTGAAACATATCACATTGTAACCGAGGAAAGGAACTCAAGAAGTAACAAATAGTCCAGCTTCGCTTTTAAGTTGATAATGGGTTGCATTGCAGAATATCTGCAGCAGAATTTCACAAAGGTTTGGTGTTCCTATAGCCAGTGGCTTACAAATCTGCAGTGCATGTTATTGCGCTGCAGAGCAGTCTGCCTAACGACAGCAATGATCGTTATAGCATGAGAAGTAATATTTACCGAATCATATAATGATATATATCTGTAAATCTATGGAGATCTTGAGGTGTATGTCTGGCACGACAAAGTAGATTCACCCTGAATATGATTTCATCCAGTATTGCAGATATAGAATTGATATGCTGACAACATGATTTAATAATGCATCGGTAGTCCAGCCAACTGAAATAAGGCAAAGGCTATGAATAAATCACACCGCCTGCAACGAATAATATCGATGTGTACAGTCTAGGCCAAGACGTCATCGATGTAAGATGAGATTTTGCAGTTCGCGCAGAATACGTAAAGTATTATCAGAAGTAAAATTAAGGTACTGCCAGATTGAACTTCGACTTAGCATCGATTATCAGCTGAATCTGGAATATAGAGAAATAAAGGATTGGCGCAATGTGTGTTTGACAAGAAGCAATCCGTTAACATATATTCATCTGGAATGCCACAAAAAAGAAAGGATAATAATAACATTTTTCCGTTGATGTAGGAATGTTCCGCATAGATAAGCACATTGCACGTTAGCAAAACAAACAAATTCAGGATGATGGCGTTGAATAGAGTGCCTAAACCAGAAACATAGCGGGAAGCTATTTAATCATACCTCATAAAAAGTGGTTGAATGATACCACATATCATGGCTGAATGTAAGCGCGTGAGGCACACCTATTAGCCATTGATAGTAGGCAAATGTCAACCTGTCGATGACGAACAATGCGTGCATACACCATAGGACACATAAATGTCTGGTATTTCGGGGTGGGGAGTTTCTGCGTAGTACATCGAGTGGCGGATAGGGCTAACTCACAAATCAAATACACAATTGTGCTTAATTTACGATTACCACATCATACAGCCACTGACTAAAACTGCCATATACACTTTCCAATATCGCTATCATTTCAGCATAATCAAGATTGAATGACTGTATGATTCGTTTACTTCATGAAGTGGTTCGGCTCGCGACTCTGACAATATGGCCACCAATTCACCATAATAGCGCCGTATTCAACACTATTCAATGTGTGCCTAAAATGCTTTCTATACCGTTTTATAGCCATTAAAAACCGGCCTGTGCGAGGCAAACAAGCGACACATGAATATATCATTCTGGTGCATACTGGACCAAATTACCATGCGCTTAACCATTCTTCGGATAAAGCCATTTTGCCACTTTGGGTTCATTACTAGGCGATAATGTATGACTACTAATTATCGCCGGCGAGCCACGTGTACGTTTATATCTGATATATGTGGTATGGTTAGCTATATATTGTTAATTGCCTTATCGCCATGGAACATGGAGGCATAAACAACGATAGTTGGCATGACGAATGAGAATGATAAACACACAAGCTATATTCGAAAATATGTCTAAATGGCATGTTCTTAGTGCACAGTGAGAATGAAGGGTTCGTTAGATACAAGCTGTAGGAATGTTGAATCAACCATCTGTACATGATGCGAGCAGTGACCCATGCAGAGTAAAAACCGCCGGCCAGATAAATATAACCGTTCCTCAATATAACTCAGCATCCTTGTCGATTTTACAAAGTTCTTCGCCGAGCAGATCAGATTTAACACAACTAAAACTGGCATTAATATACCTTTCAAGGGGATTCCCTGAACGCTTGCTGAATGTTTATCGGGTTGCGTTTACATCACCGGGAATTCAGGGTGTTACCCGGTTTCTCGCTAAGACGCAAAATCATAACATCTGCAAAGCCAGACAACACTTCAGTATTCTCCGGTCTGAGGGACGACAAACTCGGTATGAATCAGGTACAGAAACACCGACAAAACTATATCCTGGGTAACACTGAATAAGAAACAACAAATGTAAATTCCAAAGTCATGAATTAATTAATATGAATAACCAAAAACGCAATCCGACATAAAATTATCAAACATCGAAAGAGAGGCTGAAATTGTATTTTTACTGGATTTTCACAACCAATGTTAATTTATGTCTATTCTTATGATTCAGCATACGAATGTGCCCAAAATGTATAATGTATACTACTACCCACACTAAGTCTATGCAAAACGACTAATGCAAGGATTATGGTCTTTTAAGCAATCTTCTTGAATAGTTTTGTTTGGTGATAGCGACCTTTTTTTTATCTGACTCTCATCCGAAACACGTGGTTGATGCTGGCCGAGTTAATGCGATTCAATTATTTCGGACTCTCGGCCACAAATGAGGCACCAAATGAAAACAGCATCAGCCCCCTAGCGTCCCAAAAATAAAGCTTGTTGATTTCAATCCGGTAGCTTAATATACACGGCAATAATATGGTTTAAGGTTGCGCTTGATTATCGCGTACAGGTGCCATTGCGATAAGTATGTTATCGCAAGATCACGGGGATGATATGGCGAAACACACTCGGAAAAACTGCGTGACCATAGGTCCGGATCAATCTGGAATGTGGAAATTATTTCACGCCGACTCATATAAGTCGGACTACGCAGAAATTACTGTGCAACGTTAGCCACCCCCCCCCCAATATATATATATATATTTATATATATATATATATATATATATATATATATATATATATATATATATAGATATATATAGAATTATATATATATACATATATATATATATACACACATATATATATACACACATAAATATATGTATATATATAAATATATACAAATATTATATATATATATATATATAATATGAATATATATAATATATATATATATATATATATATATATATATATATATATGTATATGCACACATATATATATCTTTCTCTCTCTCCATATATGTGTTTAGATATATATTTTTAAAAATATCATATATATACACATATATATATAAATATACATATAAATCCAAATATGTTTATATATGTGTATTTATATATATATATATATAGACATATATATATATATGCATATTCATTTATTTATATATATATATATGCATGTTTATATATAAACATATATATATATATTTGTATACATATATATGTATAATTATATATGTATATACCTTTTCATACTTATAAGCGTATGAAGAGGAAGTACGTCTCCTTTCAAACTATTGTTCAAGGGAAATATACACAAAAAGAACCTACGTGCAATTATTACAAATGATGCCAGAAAAGTATCTTTATTAGTACTAATTGTTAAATTTGTAATGTACTGAAACGGACAGGTAAATTCTTTCCGAAAAGCAACCAACCCTATGCTATAATCTTCTTTAAAAGGTATTACAACAAACGATGGGAATCAATCAAAATGTAATACATGAGTCTATTCCAACGCGACGGTCGTTTCCGATGTTGATTGTGTAACTAACAATTCTAATAATGACACGCAATCCAAAATCCAATATCCACACTCAAAAGCGGTCTACAGATAAATACGTGCATGGAAAAAGCAGAGAGCATGCATATGTCGCCGATCAAAATTTTACCTGACACGGGTGTCATAAAATTAATGTACAATTGTACGTCTCACTACTACAGCGGGACACCAATCATCGTCATCACAGGACTTGAAACACCCATCAGGATACTAAAACCTACCCTCTTATTCTATTCGACCTCAAAAGCTGTGAGTCAGTTCACTATATATCAGTGAATGTCACCATGCAGGGGCGTAGCTTCCTATAAGCCATGCAGGCCGCGGCCTACACATGTCCCCAAAAAGTCGAAAAAATAAAAATGCCAAAAATGCAATAAAAATCGGAGGGGGAGGGGTTTGGGGTAACGGAACACCATAAACAAGATTTGCCAAGAACAGACAGTGATTGATTTTTCGGAATCTACACGTAAAGAATGGTTTATAGTCTCTATATCCCAAGGAAGAGTGCGAACGACTGGAGCCCGCAAATTGTAAAGTTGTTAAATGAAACCTGGCCATAATGTCTTCATTTCTCATTTCCAACATTTAATAAGTTGTATTAAATTGTGTGCTTAGTACAATAACTCACAGGTATATTTTAAAAGAAGTTATCAATAACACACGCGCCATAACATCGATCCCTAAGGTCTGGTATCCTGTGCGCCAAGTTGTCGGGAGCTGTATATAATATAGGCAAATAATATTCAATTCTTCAGTGTATTAATTTAGTCATTAGTATCTTCTATTTGCACTATTTGTCCGGCATTATTGCAGAGATCATCAACTGATGTCGCTATGTTAATAAAGAATACTGCAGGCGGATATTGCTGACGACATGACAGTTCCATTCGGAGTAAATCTAAACTCTTGATAAATACATAGTTACTTATTAACTGGGTGAAAATTAATTCTCGGAATGAACAGAGTACCAAGTCGAATCTAATTAACTGCCGTCTGGTAAACAAAAGCGCGCAATAATCAAATGGCAAATGGCTGGTCCCTAAAATAAAATGGCGCGGACATTATAATCGGAAGTGTCAAACAAACAATTTTAGCAATAGATAAAACATTGTGCAATACTTCCGTCGCTGTTGCCACGCAAGGTATGACGTCATGTAGTTTGTGTAATAAAAAAACTATGCATGTAATCTTTTCGTGCTAATTAAACAGTTAGAACCTAGATAAGTGGTCACTATATCTATCGGTATTCGTTCTTTGCATGACTAAAAGGCTAATTTAGCTGCACAAAGATTGAAAATACGTTCTATACTATATTCAAAGATAAAGCCAGTGGTCTGTAGTTCACCTAAAAAAAAAACAGTCACAAAGTTAGCCGACGAACATGAACACATGCACATGTCAACGGGCAATAAGAAGCTAATTATGACACCTTGTTGTAATTGGCAGGGCCCTGGCTTTGCGTTAACATCAAACTCCCATTGGGCTTTGGTTACCATTTCATTTAGTGGGGAGTGAGAACGGAACTGGACTTGGTGAAAGACGTGCTTGTTCTTTGCGTCCATGTTGTAGTTGATACTTAGCTTGCGTATTGATCAATTTGAAGCCGAAGGATAATAATGAATACAGTGGCGACATTCAAGGTTAAGCAATCGATTGACTTTTTTATTCTACTCAATCATAACATTTAGCTTTATTATTTACTTTCGTCATTAAAATTATTCAATAAAGCACTTATTTTCTCATTTATGATAAAAGATGAATAATCCTAATACGAGTCTGTTTGCAAGCATACATTAGCAAGTCAATTCGTTGTTTAATGCTTTATGTTTAAAGCACCGGATGCAATTAACTCATTACGTATAGTACGTACAGCTAATGAATATTGCTAGGAATCTGGGTCAATTTAGATAAATGAGCTTCTCATTTCCTATGCATCGCCAAGGTGCGAGGCATTGAAAGAGTATTCGGAAATGACTTACTGTTGTATGAGCGCTAACCTGCTATGCAAATATCCGTCTGTGATTAATCCGCAATGGAATCATTGGAGCTGGAATCTATTGCCTACGAGATCACGAACAACTCTTGTGACCTCCCTCTCAATGACACTTATTCATGTGAATTGATATCTGCTTTGCAAGGGTACATATTTGCACATTGTGATTTAATAGCCCTCACTTAGGTTTGATATGAAAGGAACAACGACACGCTCCGAACAAATAGACATTTTTAATGCATACTTATATACATATATTGCAAATAATAATTTGGGAGAAATATTCAACATTGCTAGTCCGGCCTTATTCAGCCTAACCAGATGCGAGTTTCTATAAATATATCAGGACTCGAACACTTGGTGTTACAGGAACCTACTTGTCGATAACATAAAGTTACTCTGAGAGAATGGTCGGGTTTAGCTATTTACATTCCGTTTGCGTAGTAGCAAAAGTTGATTTCGACCTATTGTGCATTCCCAAACCGAGCAACAAGGCATTAAAACACGACAGTTAATACATATTGCAGGGAACAGTTAGTTATCATATACAGTCTGGCCTGATACTTGGCCCAGAAGATGCACGCATGGTATATTCAGGCTACAAAGAGCGATATGTTGTTCATATTATATGTTCGACCAAATCTTCTAGCCAATTTGCATCTACTCGAAGCAAAGCAAACACATTTAAAACGTCTATTGCTACTAAGTGCTGCTGTTGTTTTCTGGATTTGAAGGAATCCATTGATCCTTAAACGACACTTAACACGGAGTGCCCATTCATACTTTTTTTGCTTCAACTTAAAAAAACCTTTTGCACGTACTTTCCCTGATACAACCGTTATGTAAGCTGTCAATGACCACATTTATTTATCAGGATCTATTTTTTGTTCATTGCTAATGCACATCATTTTGATTTCGAAGCAAAAAGGCTGAATAAAGATCCTGCAGTTTTAAGCAATTGTTTGTGTCATCCGTCCTGCATGTCCAACCGCCCACGAGTGATCTGGAATGCAATAAGTTGTGTCTTCTTAAAGCGCATGTTGAAATACAAGTGTTGATGTCTTTAGCGGGTTAAGTACTATCATACATCATTCTTAAGGTATACGTGTGCTCATATTTTTTTATTCGGTCAATTGTGAAGTAGACAGAAGACAGCTTTGAGCATTCACCCTCGGGTGGACTTTCCTCCATCCACGACGAAGCAACAACCCTGTATGTATTTAGATGCGTCACTGGTCTAGTTTGTTACAAGGAGTCTTTAAAGTATTTTTAAAGACAGCTTCAAGGCATGGATATCAGCCCTTGGCGTGCACTGTAATCTAAAGCACACATCAATTAGACTGTCGTTACCAGCTATCGTACATAGAGAAATTCAACTGACGACTTGAGATTGGCGCAAGAGTTTTACAAATTATTTGCAAACTTTGATGTCCCACATTTCAGTCTAAAAATCAGAAAGCCCCATTTTTAAGAGGCGCAATGGTTTCATGTGAAGCTGCATCAGCCAAATAGAAAATACCCAATTGGTGTCATACTCAATTGGTGTCTAAATGGAATTGTCAATTTAATTTATTTGTTCGTTACACGAATAAACCGTTCTATTACAGTCCAGCAAATTCGAGATTTTTCCCTTGAGGGAGTTATTAAAATGAAATCGTCAGCCGAAGTGACTTTCCATTGATCTTTCAGTCGCTTATATGGGTCTGTGGTTGTTATTTCCAACCCAGGTGCTGCTTGAATCCTTATAATCAAATCCACTTCACATAAGATTTGATGAATTTGTCATATTCGAATGGAACATTACCCTGGAATCCTTGTTTATCTCATCACATTCACTGCCTCCATAACCACAATTTTAGGTATAGTTTAACTCTTGCACGTGCAATCCAAGAAGGCAAATAGTTAACGCTAAAAGCTGACATGCATTATGCTACGAGTAAATTTGACAGCAGGCACGGGGTATCCAATTTTGCTAGCGTCTCAAACGGTAATTGGCCAATATCAGGATTATCTGACATTACGACAAATCATGCTTAGATGTTCGCCCACATAATGCAACCACTGTAATTTACTTTGCTATTTTTGTTGTTATGCAGTAGCTGGACCTAAAACACCCTCTGTGAAACATTGTGTTGAAAGCTGATTTGGTTAATTATGTTACACCGACAGCGCTCATGGTTGCTTTGATTTTCCTCGGAATGACACATGAAATGCTCGACAATATGTTCAGGTGTCGAAGCAACATCGCCCCGCTTTCAAAGAAACCCACCACGTGCCATACTCCTGTAAAGCAAGTCTTTCCGAAAATGAATAGAACATCTCAAACACATCCAGATCGTGAATCCCACTCAAAACTCAGTAGAATAGGCTGCAATGGGGAGCCAAGTCTCATGGTTCTTATGCAATTTGTGAGCTTGTCATCAACTGCGGTTTGCATGAACATGTGTTGCGAGAATGAGTAGCACGACGTAGGTCTATAATGGCGTCTTTGAGTTATAAACATATCATTAACTAGCGCCATGCATAATGCATCGAACTGTATTGCAACCGGGTGTCGAGAGAAATTGGATACATAGGTGCAAACAGAAGCTTAAGATACTTAGTATTGTATGGATAAATCAAACCCAAGTTACAGTGTAAATTGCCGGTAAGTTTATGTTTAGTAATAATAACATCTTCAGGTGTACTACTTTTATTGCGGTCTTATGGAGGGATGAATCCGACGAAATCGTTTGTCAGATGACTCCTTGGGGAAATTGAATGTTTACATAATCTGATTTTCGGACAAACTCATGGTGTTTTGTTATTAACCAACCGGGGAAAATATCCGATTATACGCAAACTTGGGTCCAATATGATATATTGAGGAATTATGAAATTAATTAACTTCATCATTAATTAAGTCGCTTAAAAACAGATGAGTGGCATATAGCACGTCTTCCCAATCAATACTGTTTGATAAAGCAGCCATTCATCTAATGTTATGATATTTACTATGGTCATTTTACTGTAGCTGCGCATTGGCATGACATCAACGTAATACATGTTAATTGTAATCTTCATTTGTTGCAGACCTAGGATAGGAAGATGTGAAAACACCTGTGTTTGGGATAAAGGGCTAAATTACAATATAGTGCGTTTGAGGCCGCTTGCAACAGGTGGGAATAACACGGGAGTGCCTTGTTATTGAAAGGCACGAGGCTTGCTCGTCTTTAAGGGTATTATGTACCGTATCGCGGCCTGACAGAGATTGTTGCACTACTTGATGATTCCCGAAGGCAGAAAAAGTCAGACCATAAAGGATATCCAACCTCACGAAAGTATTTGCTGGACAACAACCCCCAGTGAGTAGTGCTATCAACCAGACGACTATGTGGATTCAAAATTATCTTAATGTTGACGTAGTGTAGAATCCCAGGCGCCGAATGAAATACCAACCTGTTACTTGACTGATCATTATTCAAATTTACTAACAAAGTTGTTTTTCGTAAACAGCAGCAGTTACCCAGACCTAAAACATTACATCAGAAGATGGCTACATGCACACAGTTAAAGGTGTCATGCAAGTTGATTACATCTTTTTAGCTGTTCTCGTTTTTTGTGATACTAATTATACTACATATCAGTATCAATACATCGGACTGCTACACGGCTCTATAACGGCTACATAAGGCACATTGGTATTGTGTCGGGGCTATTCAGGATGCAACATTCTTCAATAACATGTTCCTTTAGTATATAACAACACATAGTGGTTCAGTGAATTACATTCATCAGTAAGGTATTCTATAACGCAACGTCAACGACACATCGGCAATGTCGCAACACTTTGAAAGTCTTGTGGTAGCTACAATGAGCGCTTTGTACCATATCCATGTAATTACTTTTTTGGCAATAGCGCACGCGCCAAGTTAACTCGTCATATCAGTAATGCCAAGACCTTAATTGGCTCAGCATTGACGTCATGCAATGATATTCGTATTCGGTATGTTCCATTAAACCACGATGCGCGATAAATGGGCAGCAAGCGTGCAAGGGTCCGCTTATATAATACGTATACCACCTATTTAACCCGATGCATTTTGCAGATGGACCGATACAAATGACGGAATATACGACTATACGACGCCAGCATGACACATAAGCAAATAAAAAACGCATATTAATATAAATTGACTAGCGATTATACCAATGATCGACTCATTGGGTATATCAGATTGATGAAATATATCATATCAAAGTAAGGCGTTATACTTTTCATTTATTACAGTCAAACGCCTCGCGTCAGAGCAAAACTCCGCTGCAAAACAAGTCTCGCGCGTAACCAGGCGTTGTGATACTTTCCTATAATCGGCGTTATGAATATAATGAGCGTAATTAGAAACCGAGACGAGCTTAACAGTAATAGGCTACATAGTTAGTTTATATCCCATGTCATTAGAGAAGAATACTAGTGCCCGCTCATTTCCCAAAAAATAAAAGTTTGAAATCATAGTAACACGTTGATGAATAATGAAGCATGTATATATGTGCTATACAGTATAATATAACTCATCGAGTAGAATAATTAAGCATTACACACGGCTTTGCGTCTTCACTAATTGTGTGTAAATGTGTACATTTGCTTAAAGGACTAGTAACAACGACAGATATCAATATCAACACAGCAATTTAGGGCAAAAGCATGTTCGTATTCGGTAGCACGTTTTGTCTATACATGCAGATAGCCGATGTTTACAATAACAGCTCCAATTACAGGATACGTTGGTCTCTGTAATGACGCCATTAGTTATGGATTTTTACTGCTTTATCTTGCAGTACAATACAGTCAAGGTAACTAGACTTATTTAGACAAATCAATGCAATATTAACAACCTGTATCTTCTTCGAAGTCATTCGTGCTACTTAACTAATGTGTATTGTACGCCGAAACCACATTCAACAACCAGTCAATACTGAGTACTAAATTAGAAACCAATAGTGAAGCATGTAACCTGGGCATTATCATCGTTATGTCATTAATGACTTCATAATTTTGTTTGAATGCGATCAACTTGGACGACGTATGTCTTAAAGACAACCTTTTGACAACGTGTATCTCGGCATTGGCTCCTTTAAAATAACCCCCTATCCAGGATATACCACGAAAGGACTCGCTTGGTGTGCGCTGGGGATGCGCACAGCCGTTCACATTTCGTACGATTCGCATATCAAGGCGATGCTCTAGATTTGATTGCTTATTCAACTGACCAGTGTCGCTAGCGGAAGGATCGGCTACTCGAGTTAGTTACTAAAGAAGAGTAAATGAACATGCCATCATCCAGCTTACTGCAGTGATATTGAACCACGTAACGATAAAGCAGACGAGGCGTTTCTATATTCCTAGTAACGCAGGCGAAGTGAAGGTGTTGCACAGCTTCGTTGGGTAGCATTGGTCCATATGTGTGGCATTTGGGTAAGGAAATGGGGGATAAGAAGTACCCTTCAGCACCATATACTGATACGTTAGAGGAAAGTAATTACCGAAATTGACGATTTTCGTAGGGAATATTGGCTGTCAGGATGGTATAAATCAATTCAATCTTGTGTCATATTTTATAAACACGATATGGGCAGTCATAGTATTCGACCAAAAGCTTGCATGGCTAAATTAGTTCTGCGAATTAATCACAATTTGATGTAAGGTAGGGAATCAATAAATATGATCTTGCATATCAAGATCATATTTATTGATGCCCTGCATATGTTCTTGGTGCTTACTCGGGACTTGCAATATCAAACCTGTTCCAGGTGAGCTGAAGCTTATATTGGTTGACTCTTTTAATATTTGAAAAACTACTAAGCATCAATGTAGTCGATGCCATAGCGGCCAAGATGCCACATATTCCAGCGACAAACTCAAAGCACAGTATCCAATCCGTCCATTTGTTTTGCTGACAATTTGATAAGGTGCAGAATACACATGCTGCATGTGGACCTATTGATCACACCTATTGATACAAATGTGGAACGCACAGTGCTATGCATGAAAGGAATATCTACGGACAAGTCAGGGAGATTAACGAGATAGACTAATGCTTGTATATATATAACTATTCATCATATATTATGTTGCCGTACATTAGAAGTCTGATGCCAAAAGCCTTGTACATGCTTTGTATACTTGACATTGGATGATCAATCACGAGCGCTACACAATGTCGTATTCCGTTATGGTGAAGACTCGAGTCTAGCACATTTCTCATTTCACCACACTAAGAGACATCTAGTGCTCTTCAAGCACGATGCGTGGTGCAGCCAGGGAATTGAATGTTTTGGCACCTCCAATCACTGGCATGACCCCAACGTCACCCAGTCAACGTGACATCGTGAGTCCTGACCAAAACCTCGAGTCCGCGACGTGTTTGCTAAACCTAACCCCCGTTTTCCGCATCATGTGTAGCCCCCACCCCCCTCACACTTATTACCACCATTATTCACTCCTTACCCCCGCCATGGCTCCCCACTACTCACCACTCTGCTAACAGACGCCCATTCAAGTAATATCCCTTATGCTAACTTACACTAATCGAATCCATTACTACACCCTCAATGGCCAACACCAGCTCCCCGCCGTATTAACCCTTTCCGCCTTCCGTTATTCACGCCGTGCTAACTCACCGTTTCCTTTGCTCTTTATTCCACCCTTCAATCCTTCTCAACACTTCCCTAATGCTAACGGTATTAATGCAACCACATCTCTGCAATCCTCGCTATGTTAACATACTCTAATCTCAGCTATTAACCCACTTCAGTTTCTGCAGTGGTCTAAGTCTATTCCCTGCTAACCCATCTTTACTCTAGTAATCCACGCAATTCTTACTCGCTCGTTTCGCAACCGTTACTCTCCTCAGCTCTCATCCCCGCCATGACCCATCCCAAATACTCGTTATTCTGTTCTCAGTAATTCATGCGGTTATTGTACACTTCCTCTTGCCATGATCGTACCGTAATCGCTGTTGCGCTTATCCATAAAAACCCCATAATCACCGCTACAATTGCACGTCGATTTCACGTTGCTAACTCGATTACTATGGACCAAACTGCGATCTATAATCTTGGACTGCAGCCACGGATGTATAAAAACTACGCAAAGTAACAATGACTATATTGAATGTTTAACCTCCGTTTGTCTCAATAGTTTATTTCTCCAAATATATCGATGATCTCTCAATTATGAAGAAGAACCGGGGCTCTCGAGGACCAGCGGTTGCTGTTTGAATATGGTTTTGATACGTCACGGGTGTGAGAAGGTTACGAATTGGCTGCTGTATGATGTAAGCATAAGTTGATTGAGCTATGTTAAAGTGGCAGTTGCAATCTGACGCTAGTTTCGTTTTGAACTACAATAGCACCAACTCCAAGCAGGAATTTTGCTTGTTGCCTATTGTCACGGACTGACGAACATAAAAAAATCAATGTTTCAAGTTCGTAGCATCATTTAGTCCAGATAGTTATATCTCTAATTTTATGTAAGTAATAAATGGGTTGGATGTAAAACGCATAAACCTCCACCGATATAAAAATCGTACTCGATAGATAATACGGATTGTCTCTTATCACATACTGAACTGTGTCAATATTAAATGCAGCACGATTGTGTCAGTTTCATGCTTGGGCTACGTTCGATTTTATGAACATTGGTTGTGTGCGCTATATCCATGCCGAGACGCACAAGTATGTCAAGGATTATAGGTCGTTTCGAGCAAGCAGGTCGAATTGTTTTTATTATGTTTACGCGCAACAAAATTAAAAAGACATATGTAAAGCCGGTTTTGCGGCAAGCAACATTGCTTGGTGGAAACATGAGGGTTGCCACGGAAGGGTGGTGGCTAATATCTCGATACTACCACAACAAATTGTCTTTGCGTTCCGTTTTCTCTGCAATTAGCTGAAGTTATAAGAACACATACAGTCTGTGATATTAAAGCAAGATAATTGCTAGGTCTCCAATCCAACCACACTGCCTACGCCCGAATGGTTTGATGTGCCATGTATAAAATAAAACGTTGCTTTTAAAAACATTCAACACCCTTTAATTGTAAGTTAATATCATTGTGTCCGGGATTTGTATGCATAATTTAATCGCCCGCGATATACATTTTATGTTTGATTGTTTCTTAAAAAATACAGAGTGTATATTTGTATGCAGCTGCTATGATTTAATACTTTCCGTAGCAAAACTAATATCCTGGGCACCGATTCAGTCTACACCAAGGGTCATCTTCTATGTTTATGTATACATACATTCATACTTGGAACGGTGTAATTCGCAGTAGAGGTAGATTGGGAGTGGAGGGAACAATTGCTTAGTGGCCACAATTTGTCCCTGTAGGCCATGGTACAATTAGTCCATGAACCAATACCATTCTGACCAATAAATCTACGCAATGAGGCATGTTTTAACGCTGGTTATTGGCGGAATACCAGTTGTTTCAACCAGCCGTCTGTCGGTTTACGATCCATGTCAGGTTCTAACTTTGGCGGGGTGATTGTTGGTTTTGTCTCTTAATTAACTCTTTTATGTGACATAGGTGTCTATTTGTCAAACGGACCGCGAGCAACAGCTAACTAACTCACGTCTGCAAAGGTAACACCTGGTGCACATCATCTTAGTGAAGTAAATGATAAACACTTTCCGGCAAATTCTATTTCTGTCACTGTGTCAATATTGCAAGTTTTAGCGTATTGTTATTAATCGAGTTGCCTTAGAATTATTCCATCACAAAATCAAACGTTCTAAACACAACAATGCATGTACCTGATTTGCTGCCGTCTGTAACTATCAACATGACATGTACTAGTTACCTCAAGCCTACAATTAAAACTTGTCTTGTATCATAGTGAATTACTCGATTTCAAAGGTGCATCCTATCAATAGATGCTGCCGCTTAAAGAAGAATCAATTACTGCCATGCCAAATGCATAACTAGCGACAACATTCAGCCTTTTATAGAAAAAGATCAAACGCAAATAAGCAACAGATATTATGCAACCTGAGGTCAACTAGTGTCATTATTGCGGTATTAATGCGAAGCTCATTCTCTAACCATGATAAATCATATCTATTTACTTTCATGTAACATAGCCAATGGGGCAAGCGTTTCTCCATAATCTGTGTTTTTACACAGACCATCCGCCGACAAAGCTTAGAGTCATTGATTTGTACTGCGCGTTTGTAAGCAAAGATGAGCTGTAAAGGTTATTCTCACACAGGTTAGCATATCACTAATAGTTCTTGGCTACTTCAAATCCGGATTGCTGGAACACAGAATCGCCGTTCTCCTTTCTCCTGTGTTGTGCTGTTATGGCTTTCGTAGGGTATTAGCTGCCTCCTGTCCTTTGCTATTTGCGTTTCGTTCAGGGGGCGGATTTTTTCACATTATCTGTCGCCGAATATATATAATATCATTATGACATTGTGAAATCACGTTAAAATTGCACTGTTAATAGGATCTTTTTGTGACATCTACGAACTCACACACAGCCGTCAATCAGTTGCATTATCATCCCTCGTGAGTCATACAGCAGCGGTTTTCCACAGATGTTGTATTTAATAACCTACTTGATACCAGTTAAATATAAACATGCAATCTAAATATTATATTAAATAATATTTTAATGTAATATTGACGTTAAACACGGCAAGCTGTCAGCAGCCGTTTACTTTCAAAATGCTTTCTGCGTTTGCCAACGCATGGTGATGCAGACCGAGGAAATTGCCATGACAGTGTAATAAGATCTATTAAAATTTCCGAAACGTTCAAGGTGTAATTATATGGACCAACCATAATCAGCTAATTAAAGGCTTGTCATGATCTGCATTCAAGATGAGAATAGCTGATAGTAATTGCCCAACCGCTATGAAAATTTACCTGATGCAAAAATTGTCAAAATATTTCCTTTTGTCAATGTAAAAATGCCGTTTTTTCTTTTTCTGATTTGCAGTGATATAAACTTATGTCAGTTATCACTTAAACGGACCACTCCCACAAATTCATAGTAATGTAAAACATGACAACAGCTCCCACACATTAATGGTGTCCTGTTTGTTAGCGCTTCCTCGTGAATTCCTAAGTTTTAATATGCGCCCATAGAATTTGCAATGATATTGGTGATTCATATATTCTACATAATCTTACAATCTTTGACCAGTGTTGATGTGATCAATTCGTCGTGCCATTTAATGGTTCAGGTGTAAATAAAGACTTTATATATTACCAATCATGTATAAAAATACGACTATAAATTCTCTAATATTTAATTTTATGTTAATGCTGGAAAGTAAACTTGTTTATGATCTGATGAAAGTAAGATTAGTAGCTCAAACATCAGACGATAATCCCAGCCAGTTTTCCATGGTCGCAGCAAAGACATGCTTACCAGCGACGAGTAAATGTGGGATGTATTTTGTTGTCAATCAGTTTAAAAATATTGACAAATACATCGTAATAAGAATTCATTATATACGAATGCTTAAATATTCTTTGTCTTCGGTGAAGCTCTTTTGCAGTCAATATTTTAAAGCTAGATAGTCACGTGACTGGCTTGTGAGATCATGAGATGCAAAAATATCTAAAGATGGGAATGTTTGTTATTTTTCGGAAAAAATGGCAGCGTAATATATATCACTTGCTGCCTATGAGGCTACTGAGACCCGTTTGTCGAAGAGCTAACGACGAGCTCGCCATTACCATGCATCAACGCAAGTCGATTGATGGATTCTATGTTACTTATATTAAGTGTCATTTCGAGTTGTTACCCTAAGTGTGATTGGTGCTATCTCCCATAGAAATGGATTAATTTACCATATGCGCCACACAGTATTCGACAGCCATGTTATGCACTCTATATACGAATGGATGTGTTTTATCCATGAAATATATCAAAACAAAAGACGAGGAGAATTTTTAACTTGGCATTAACAAAGCTTTTATGCAATAAGTGACAACTTAGGGAGTCTAACTGTCATGTGTCGAGCTATTCAAATGGTGTACGCGACATTTTTGTTGGGGTTGGACATAATAGCGCGCCAGCATTCTGTAGAAATTAATATTGTTGTAAAAATCATTTGTACACATGAAAGTGTTAATTCGATTACAATGAGAAATAAACATGGTTTATGGGAGAGGGAGGTTGTAGCCGGATGAGAATATTGATGTTACCATGGATAATAAACGAGCAAATGTGCAACGTAAGATAGAAAAAGTTTGCACTTCTGGAGTGAGTTGAAGATACTTTGCTAGCTATAAATGGCACAAACAAAGACACAGTGCACTTCATTCAGGGCAGCGATATTGCATTTCCATGAATTTGACAGGAGCAACTAATTGATGCATTGATTATTACGCACATAACTGTATTGACACGTATCAAAAGTAACCCCCGAACAAAGTCGATGAGTATAAGGTGCCGGAATATTGATCACCACAACCCCTTGCTAATTCATGTCTACATAGCGTATCTTTGCGCAAGGGAGCCCCTATTTACTTGCGTAAAAGTATATATATATACTTTCAAATATATATATATATATATATATATATATATATATATATATATATATATATATCATATATATATATATATATATATTTATATATATATATATATATATATATATATATATATATATATATAATATACATAGATAAATTTACATATATATAAATATATAAATATGTATATATATATATTTATTTACATATATATATAAATATTATATAATATATATATATATATATATATATATATATATATATATATATATATATATATATATATATATATATATATATATATATATATATATATAAACATGGCTTGCGTGTTCTTTGTAAAGCTTCAATCTCTCTGATGTTGAGCACAAAACTGATTTACATTGCTACCAGTGATATACACTAGTATTTGCAGTAGTTGTTTACCTATTTGACTTGAATAGTCATTGTGGTACAACATAAGAGTTAACTGGATTACGGTCCAATATGCGATTGATAATCATACCGTATTATGTTTGATTACCCACATGGTGTCATGCGATTAAGAATATTTCATCACCAGCAAATTGTGAAATATGATGATCTTGCCAATGCTTATAATCATTGGCAAATGCTCACAGGTTTTAAATGCAAAAGTGAGGCGCACTAATCCGTAAGAATATGTTTCTTGCATCAAATTAGTGCAAACGTGGGAATGAGTCCAGGGCAAGATTTGCTGAAATGGTACTTTTGACTGATTGTCGTTTCTATGCATTTTCACGCGCAATACATATGTTGTATTGATGTCAGCTACGTCAATAGTTATATATATGGTTGCTAGCCAGCGACAATTTTGTGTCTGGTTCTTGTGGGAACTAAATTCGCTTTGATGATTTTGCGAGCCCGAAAAATTAGGAGTGTCAACACTACTGCCGTAGTAATCGTCGATTGCAATAATTCCTGCTCCGTTATTTTGTCCTTTATTTTAACAAATATTCAGAAAAGCGTTATATTCGTGACATATCATTAGTTCATGGTGGGCATGGAAATAATTTCATTTGTCCACTGGTCGTGGCGTGTATTTATTGCCGTTTTCAAGAACGCACAAACCTAACCACTCAATATGTGAAAAGACATTTTTGGATTGTGATGTATCTTTGCAGTCTTTCCTTAATGTCCATATACAAGGTGTAGCAAATATTGCCCAGAAACAAGAACGTCGGACATATTTGCAGCAATGTTATCGTTCTGAGGATTTAAATGCACATTGATTCAAACATGTATGTGTACAGACAAGCACTAGTCGATTCCTAGTATATATGGATGACTGACTTTGTGCATGTTCTCCAATTTACACGAATGGATAATGTTTTATTTAAAACTTGATCGATAATGTTTAACTTAACTCTTAATGAATAACGCAATTCACCATTGCAAACAATATGACCGTCATGATGAGCGAGCACGTTGCAAAAATTTTCACCCAAACTACATATTACATACAAATTGTATTCAACATCTGGCTGCTGGTCACGGCGGCGGTGACACATGATAAGATTTGTGGCACACATAAAAGAGATTCACGTAGCGACAGTGGCAATCAAGTGGGTACACAAACAGCTTACTCAGATAAATATGGCTTGCCATATAAGCTAGATTAGACATCCAGCAGCCAGGGATGAATCTAGATATCGCGTCACTTTCCCTATAGGCACACAAGTCCCGACTAATTTACAAAATTCTACTCGTGCGCCGCCGTTTTGTGGCCTCATATGGACTCGAGCCCTGACACTTCGTTCGATTTCTGCAGACTTTAGTCGTTTTCGGCAGGGCTCAAAGGGTTTCTGCTCTCATCTTTTTCACGGACCCTTTGAAGCGTTTTCTGCTGGTTGCTCTGTGACCTTGGGCGGACATCGATTTAGACTGTTGGTTCCTGGTGGTCTACACAATAAAATATTGATTACAGAAACCTAACTAGCGCACTTGCAATACTTGCGCGTGACCTAGATTGCGGTCTCGCGGGTTATGTGGAAAGGCTTGTAAATTTGAATTCTAAGGGGTTCTAGGGGTCCTGGGTACAGTGCATTAATCCATAAGGAATAGGTGGCGTTCACCGGACGCGGGCGCTTGGCGGTACTACAGGCAAACCTTCAAGTGAACGCGACCCATTCCTAATGGAGTAATGCACTTTCCCTAGGACCGCTTTATTTGCAAGCGATTACACAGCTATAGCCACGTGGTTACACTGCTACATAGCTTGTAATTGCTTGCGCACCGGTAAAATGATTTGTTTGCAACGTATATTCTGTATTACATAGCATCTTCCGTTCCTGCTTTGAACCACAAGTTAAGCAAATCTGCAAACTCGAGATGGTTGCGCGTCCACAGTGTATACAGGAGGCCAGTGGCTTAATCCCTAGCTTGCGTTCTCGCCACACGCCTTTCCTTTTATGCAAGCAACAACAATATATTATTTTGCAGCTAATATCAAATATAACTTGCTTGCTCGCCACCAATGCTGCTTGCAGTATTTAAATTTGCAAGTCTTTCATATCATGCAAACAACAACGTGCTGATATTATTAAATATAACTTTTAACGATAATCTTCTTTTTATGAGCTTATCTAATGTACGGGATCAATAGATTTGTGCAGGTGCACTTTGCAAGATTCCGGCATCTATGGCATTGCAATGCAGAGCTTCATTTGTATTTTCCCCGGTTGTTGACCAATGCCTTGCTGAAGAGCGCTTAAAAGACAAATGTCGCATCACGTCATGTATACAAGTTAATGCGTTCCAAACACTAATAACGAATAAATGCTGCGATGGTCAAGCTAAGTTATCGGTATTGGATTCTTCTAATCATATAGTTGTTTACCGCAACGATCTATGTGTGCGTTTTGTTGCCCTTTCAGACATAATATATAGGAAAATTTTTAGTATTATCGACCTAGTCGCCCATGTAGCTCACTAAATGTGCAGTATTCTTCGTAACTCAGTTAAAGGCGATACATTGATGGAATTAATGAATAGAACACGTGAAATATATGTGTGCCGCGCATCAAACACACATCAAATATAGCGATTTAGCTTCCTTTATTACCTTACGTTCTATTATAATTACTATTCGTTGCAATCGTTCTTAACAATAACCTCCTACGGTATACAGGTTTATAATTCGTTTTTTTGTTTGTTCTCGATCGGAATAATTTGTACAGTGAACAATATTTGTAAATTCACACCACTGTTTACGTTGCACCCAACACTAATGTTCGACAATATCTTAGACATTTTTTAGCAACCGGCACAGGACCCAAGCTACGTGGAAAGTAATTACGTCATGACTTTTTGTCCCATCGATTTATAATTAACCTATCACGTTCTACTATTCGCACAATAATAAATATACCTAGCTTCCTACGATTCGTTTTTCTTAACAATAACCTCCTACGATATACAGGTTATATATTTCGTTTTGTTTGTTCTCGATCGGAATAATTTGTACAGTGAACAATATTTGTAAATTCACACCACTGTTTACGTTGCACCCAACACTAATGTTCGACAATATCTTAGACATTTCTTTTAGAGCAACCGGCACAGGACCCAAGCTACGTGGAAAGTAATTACGTCATGACTTTTTGTCCCATCGATTAGGCATAAATTATGGGTGTGGTTGACTATACCCAGGCTAAGCCACATAAGTAATTGACAAACACCACCATTACGAGGCACTCTAAGGCTTCGAAGTGCGTTCATAAGCGAATTGGAAACTACTGAACTGTTTTGAATTAGCTGCGAGCCCTGGTACGGAAAAGTTACAGGTAATCACATTGAGATGAGGCTTCTCTGACCTTGACTCTCGGCAAAGCAATCGTTCTATTTTAATAAATATAAGTAATGCATGTGAAATAAATACCTCATTATCACGATAAATGCCAGATATCATTGCTAGACTCGGCTCAGTTAGTGATAAACATATACAAGAAGTGCAATATATTGTACGTGGCAGAGTTTACGTCTGCAATATGTCTATGTTAAAGTGTGTCAACGAAAAATAAATTTACCCTTCCGATTATATATGAAACCAATGGAATTTGCTCTAATATTGTCAAACTTTTGCAGGCATTATAGGTTCTGGCCGCCAAAACGATTTGACCAATACTTCCTCCCCACCTATCAAGTAAACCGAAGCGTAATAATTCGTTTGGGAGGATTATCTGTGTATCAATAATCTCCGTGCAGATACCAAATGTCTATCTTTAGCCAAACAGAATCAACGTTTTTGAAGAGATGAGCCTAGAGGCCATATTTGATTTGGATGCATATCTCTTTGATTTAATAATTTGAAACCAGGCAGAACAATTCAAATGGATGTCTATCATTATAGGCCCACCGCCACATCAATGTTTCAGCTTTATTAAGCTGTGATGTCATACCATGGTCAAAGTAAGATTTTCTTTGCAATCGAGCACACTGTCGAGGAGCCTACTTGCTCGTTGTCTGTTGCAAAAACTGCACGAAGTGTTGTTCAAAGTACAATAAACGATGCATTCGTTGCAACGTAGAAGCCTGACAGTGTCCGGGCGCATCACGAAGACAGTGTCTTCTATATTTGGTACTGCTATTGTTTATATCAAGATCCATTGTTTGAACAGTAAGGGTTATAGTTTCAGGCGCTATTCACATTTATTGGAATGCCGCTTTCATGACCAACTTCTTTACATTTTATTGTTATTGTTATATCATATTCCATTCTTGAGACAGTGTTAGTTATCGTTTCTGTGCGTTTTACTAGAGAATTGGAACGTTTAACGAAGACAATTTATCACGGCCTAGTTCTGTAAATGTAAAGGCTGGAACAAGTGTGTATTGTTGTTGGAATCAAACTATCAATGCTAGAACCTGTAAGTGGAATGCAGGAATATTAGTTTGACGTACAGTCACTATAAAATCCACAAAACAATTTTCGCTCTGATAGCTGCTGTAACATAATATTGTCATATGCGGGAAGGTATTTCAACGCGATACATCAAAGATGCCACATTTAGCTTTCTACATCAGGGCTTGCAAGTTGCTATATGACCTGCGCCATTGCTACTGCCCACATTTGGGAGAACTTTCATCAATTGCATCTATATGCATAAATGTGCGCTAACAAAGTCACCTTTTCATCTACCATGGCAATCATCTTCTGGAAATCGGGTATAGTAATGTCGTCATGTAACATGGAAGCCATATGCCTATTGTATACGATTCCGATAATGTATTTTGCAAAAGCTAGTTGAAGCTAAAAACATTTTTAGCATTGTTTCGCGATGCGAAATAATTACATACGATAATATCAGCATGATAAAAATCCTCCCCTAGGACGTCATGCAACATGGTGACAGGAACGGCTTCAAGAATTTATGAGTGTTCTCACAGCCCATTGACATTCGGTCATTCACGATATTATTTGTACGTTTGATCTAGCCTTAAACAGTACATATACCACCAACAAATATGTCCATGACGTAAATGCTGATATATGCCGAGAAATAAATGTCATGAGTGATATGCAAATATCAAGAAGTTAACGCTCATCAATTATTAGATATATTGATCATCGGCACATTTGTACAATTATTCGTTAATTAAATGCAAATTGTTTCCATAATATTCATCAAAGTACTAACTACGAGGCTTTTTTTTATAAGACAACGTGTTGTAATCGTTGCTTTACTTTGTTGGTGTTGTTCTAATTGATGAGAATTCTAGGTGACATTTTAAGGCAATTGTGATTACTCATCATTTCAAGACAAGCTTAGGTAAATAACGTTGTTGGCGAATTACCATATATGTTGCATACAATACAGCAGTATCAAACCCATATGCACGTGTTTGGCAATTCAATTGATTTTATTGATAAAGTTGGTTTGTGAATGTGTTCATTAGTGCCATATTCCGTGGTCAACCTTGAAACATGGACATGCATCTTGGACTTATGACTGCTTCTCGGTAAAAGACCAGATGGGATTCGTACCAAACAATGATGTTGAATTTGAAATTCATTTGAAGAAAACTGCATTCCTGCTGTTATCAACTCATCAGTCCACATATTGGGATCAGGAGCTATTTGAAATAAAGCCCAATGGCATGGTACATATTACCAGATTGATTTGTCTACGTCTGAGGCACATTACATAATATGAGTAATCATTTGGCTCACAGAGCCAATGATCATCTAGCATATTGTTGTGACATATCCTAATCCACAGTGACATCTCCAGAACATTTGAACCGATGTTGGTCCATGTGAAACCACTCGAGGGCACTTGCATAGCTTGTATACGATCTTGTTATTGAGGATCGCGATTTGCAAACGTAAAATGGGGGTAGTTGTAACGCGGTCAATGATGATATTAGCTCTATCAATCCACATATTGGGATCAGGAGCTATTTATATAAAGCCCAATGGCATGGTACATCCCGTACCAGATTATTTTCTTTCTGAGGCACATTACATTGATAAAGTAAATCAACCCTCTGTTATATGTGTGTAAATAATCAAAGTTGCTACAGACACTGCCGACGGTAACGTCATTGTGACCGTGCTTTCAAATATTGACGCGATGTAATAAGATGTATTAGCCCCAGCTGGGCATTACGGGTCTTTAGCGGACATACATAAACTATTTAAGGAGACAAGCCAATTAAAAACATATAATCTCCGTTGTGAAACCGTAATCACATACTTTGCGTTCTATATGTACATCGTTTATCAACCACCTCATTGTCGAATATCCTATCATGTGAGAGTGGTCATCCCAAAATTGAAACGACAAATGTCTATTCATTAATAACATCTGATTCCGGTTACTGATGCTACCTGGAAAAAACCCATAATAAAAGCTGCTATGAAAATATAAAGAGCATGATAGGCGAGTGTAGAGGCTGCAAAATTGAGAACCAAAATGTCTATTATTAATAACGGTATGACAATTACTGACCTAACAAACCCCTTATATTAATGTACAACGCAATAATACAACATATCAGCGGTTTGTAATGAGCATCATATATATTAATAACGATATTACCGTAACTGACCTAACAAACCCCTGATATTAATGTACAATGCAATAATGTAACTTATCAGCGGTTTGTAATAAACATTATACATGCAAAGCAATGGTGGCAATTTTGTAGAACCCCGATGCATAGTACCATCCTAAATTGCCTTCACTGGTTGCCATTTCTTTAAAAACGGTCAAGCTAAATCGTACGATCTTTCGATCCCTTGACAATCTATTGTACCGCCGACCATGTTTGCACACCCGCAACAAGCATACATATGTATTGTAAAATCCGATCTCTTGTTCTTGTTAATGATAAAAGGAGAGCATCGCTTGACCAAACTAGAGTGAAATCAAGCTACATTGACATGTATCATCCTGGTCCTGCCAATAGAAGGTAATACACTATTCTGCGTCGATATTTGTTGAAATCACAGAATCAAATCCAGTCAATACCCCCAAAAAATCATATCAACATAGAGGCGGGCGTTTCTCAAAATTAGACAATTGCGCCTGAGCAGTGGTAACGCATGATTTTCAAGCAATCGCCTTTTTGTGCCACTGATTGTCATGCAGGCCCAACTCCGTTCTGTTGAATTGAATATAAGTCTATTACAATTTATTTCCCCCCATCCATCAATAGACGAAGAGTGTATGTGCAAATCACATGTTAATCTTAACAAAACATTCGAATAACTCCACATAGACAAATATAATGTTTTTTTGTAGGCATATTATACCACGTACATTTTCGCTTAGAGTCAGAAGGGATTTTTGGACAATTTCACATACCTTTGTACCTCTAATATTTTGACCATCGATTACAAGGCCCTCCAGACGAATTGAATAGATCCCGTACTATACAATCATAAAACCATCCTGCCCAGACATTGTTAAATTAGTATTTGTGTTTGCTATATACATTCGGTAGTATCGGCCCACTGTGGTAGCGTTCGCCATTACAGTTGCTTTTGTCATTGCATTTGGTCAGCCGTTCATAATAATAAAATGGTACTTCCGCAAAAAAATCCGTCGCTGATCATTTAAGAATTGACGCGCGTGCTGAGCAAAATTATTTGCCAGTCGGCAAGTAGATTGAGTTGCGTATTACAGCTAATCAAAATACATGCAATTAAGGTATACAATATTACCCCATAGGCATTAGATAGTGACTGGCTTATAACAACAGGTAATGTTACTATGCCAAGCGAGGCAATGCGAGTTCGATTTATTGTAAAAACGTATTACTATACCCTTAGCAGGGTATTATCTCATTGAATCAATACATCACAAGCCTTGGAACGGGGAGTTATAATTGCGCATTCTTTAGCAACGCTAGCGGAGCTTTGAAACTGATGCATATACGGATATCGAATATTGTGATTACTAGTTGTGGAATTAATTATATACGGCGTTTGTTTTATCATTTGTAACAAATTATTTTTAATTCAACCCCTGAATATGGACTGCCGTTTCATAATAATACTGACAACAATGTGATTTAATTGTGGTTAAATGCGATATGACCATGCATAAAGCGAACAAAATCAATGAATCCTGCATGGATATAATTCTTTGATAGTGCACATAATATCAATGAACATTGGTACTCCAGGAGTGCAAACGATACAAGAATAGTTTTGTACCTTTATGCGTCGCTTATTGAGCAATAGATCTTGATACCAAGTTGTCATGTGGCAAATTAAAGCTACTGGTACGACTTTGCAGTGATAGCCTCAACCTAACCGCATACCGTTATTGGCTCCCTTATTTAGCGTGCTTACGCCCGAGGCGGCTGTGGGGTCATGCGGGTCAGAAACGGCAGTTCAGAATCGGCCTTCATAATATTCAACGAATAAAGCATTTGGACTCCTTTCGGCCTACTACTGTGTTGTCATAACTGAGCAAAGTCATCTGCAACTTCAAGCACAACAAAGATGTCCACACGAAAAAGATGCATTTGCCGTCCTAACAGCGCGCACACCTTCGCAATGCATCTTGTTTCTTTGTAACTTCCATCACGGGCGATGTCAGATTGGACATTTACTAACCTACACAACAGCAGGATTAGCTTTGAAAACGTGTTGGTATAAACAGAAGTGCTCATTGCTAGCTGTTGCTGAAATAAGATGTCTCATATCTAGAACATTTGCGGGGTTGAGGATGTCAAATATTCTTCAATGTGTATACTATCAAGCATTATCACTACTCGTGCGTGCATATTATATTGTACTGTTTCGAGAACATTGACAGCGCGTGTGTTTTTATGGAAGTGGGGGCGTTTGTAAATGAGCCGGGAATCAAAAATTTATAACAGTAATATAGCCCTTTTTAATTTATATATGTTTCTGTTGAATCATAAGTATGTGCTGTAATGTTTTAAAATCCGTTCTGCTCCTTGAATACGCTGCATATGCTTATCATACGTAAAGTTAGGTATTCATTAAGGGAGATTCGAAACGTCAAAGATAATTGCATTCGCAGGCCTGATATTTTACTGCTTGTCGTTAGGAAAGTAAGCGTCGCTCAATATTGGCCAGGAATAACCACGCTAGAAGTCCATTACGATGATGTTCTTTGTTCCCCCAGTATATGATACTCTACAGCGCTGATGCGGGTTGCCCGCATTCCATCGTTGTATCGATTTGTGTTCGCAACTTTATGGCTGCATTTTTTCAAGGAGCATGCAATTAGGTAACATTTGAACATAAAAGCCTGCACTAAACACCGTCATTAGGAGACTGCTAGCTTATTAGGAATAAACTGATGCTCTCATCATTTGCCCTTAATTATTTAGCTGTCATGTTCATACACAGACTAAGGATGTGTTTTCGCACATCCACATGTCAGCAATTGTTATACTGTCATACCTCGCGGTCTGCGGCTTCCAGGTGTCAGAAGCGAGCCTGGTATGGGACACAATACCCTACTCATTTGAACACATTAGCCCTCACTAGAATCCATTTTCGACTGATCATATGCTTTTTGTTGAGGCATATGTAAAGCTGATATAAATGCAATTTATAATGCAAGGTAAAATCAAGTGACTTTGCTTACAATAAGGGAACTAATCTGCGTAATCCAATGCCAATATTTAGATCTCCGTAGATCAATAAGGGTCTGTATTATTGACCTTCCATGCACTAAAAGTAAAGTATAATGCGAGCTTTTAATCAGGTTAAGATCTTGAATCAGGCTGCTGTTTATGTTTTTTGTACAGATTTTGCTCCACCGCCATAACGCGCCTCGTTAATCGAGAGATTATTCATGCGAAGAATTCAGTAGAAAATTGACCGGTGGTATATAATTTATCTTGATCGCATACACAGGCCTCTGAACAATGTTAAAAGTTCACATAAGTAACATGTCATTTATGCTTTCTAGGTAAGAAGTACCTGGTACTGCTTGTCAGCCTAACATAAAGACACTAAGAAGTAGCAAACAGATCCAAACCAGATCCCAAAATGCGGTCACTGCTTCTTTTAATGAGCAGTGTGAGCTTATGAAGGCCCTGCTAAAGACTATCCACTGCAAATGTCAATTCCCACCAATATGATGAATATGGCCAGCAGCTGGAAATCATTGATGACTCTTCCGCAGATTATGCGCCTAGTGTCGTAAAGGATTCTGATGGTGAGGAACCAGAACCAACTCTCAGCGATTCTCATAGATCACATCAAGCTTTCTGCAGCGAACATAACTTTATGGTTTTTATGACTTGTTTTGCAGTTTTTCTTGTTCTCATCCCATGTGGACACTGTGCATCACCTGAGTTGAAATGGCTAACCAGAATTGTAGGGACGATACTGGTGTAAGCGGTACATTAGTAGCATGTGAGGACACAGTGACATGGCTGAGGCAATCTCTCATCGGTGACACCCCGTCTTGGAAAACTTCATTGTCAGCTGCCATTCGGTTAGCTGGCGCAACAAAAGTTACCCGTGTGCTTAGGCAACTCGTTCCTATTTTCGGTATCAGAGGAAAATGCTGGCACCTACTGACCGTATGTTGCGTGACAGGCATACAGTCCAGGTCAGAGCGCCAGCAATGTCATTCCGAATATGAAGCTAGTGCAGATTTTTGGTCTGAATGTAATTGTCTATGTATTTTTCCAGTAAACATGGGAGTTTTTTTTCATGTACACTAACTTGATTTTAACATTACCTATTTAAGGGTCTAACTGTTTCCTGGATCAGCCTATGTAATGAAAATGATTATGAACGATAAGTGTGACAATAGGTGTGATTTTCACCGACCGTCATAGGTAAGTGTATATAATTTATGTTCAAAGCATGTTGTACCTATATCCTATATAGTTCTGATATTTCGTAATCAGAGCCAATGTCGTATGGTACTTAACTTTTATTTTGACTGTACAGATGAATGAGAAGATGGCTGAGAGTTTGTCTTGCTTGGGCAACAAACGTGTATGATATTTGGCACGAGACCAAAGGAAATTTAGCACCTGTATATTATTTTATCGAAATCTTTACATATTAAGAACAAACACGTTTGAAAGGAATACATCTCATGTGCAGGATTTGGCAAAAATATGGAAGCAGATGCCAAAAGAAGAGATTGCATAGCTCTTGCACCGCAGCTTTGCAGTGCATTGAACTACATGTGTTGCTGAGCTGTAACCACGCCCTTCGGAACGACTAGTCAACTTGGTAGTTGCCAAATGGAAGTTTTTTGATAACCATATGGCGGATATACCCCATGGCTATGGACCACTTTTCAAAGATTGCCAGCACCCTCACCTACAAAAAAACCCATAGGCATAAGTTGACAAAATTCAACACTCCAACTGAGCAAACCCAAGCCAAAAACATCCCTGATAATTATAACATTATTTATAGCAGGCAAACAACGAGTAGTAAGATACACTTGTAGATTTAAACACTGATTAAACTAGTTCACAGTTTTATTGCGGCTTTTGTCCGGAGATAACCAATATTGTGCGCGCCTGTTCGTGAATATCAAATTAATTAGTCCACATGACAATAAACTAACCGTTCAGTGATCGAAAGTATCGGCGGAGCTAAATCGTTATCGCTTTCGTTAATTTCATTACTGCTGATTCACGATGCTCTGGCTCAACTGTTACACTACCAATATCGCTGGAAGCCCAGATGGTCGTCATTTACAGCCTGATCTTGTTGTCCACCTTTACCACTGCAATCCTCTTCAAAACATGAATTATGCTCAAACATATGAAATACCGCTCTAATTACTTCGCAAAATCGCCGTAGCAGCTCTTTAAACAATTCACCCGAATACATATATCTGAATAATATGATAGAGTCATGGCATAAAAATATTATGCAATCATAATTGTATAGTCGCCGCTTCCTTCAGCATAACGAGATCCACGACGGTGATAAATCATGTTGAAAACAAGCCTTTGACTAGGCGACTATGTGTGGTTACCTGGATTTCTTTGTGTTGCAAGACAATGCAAAGCAGTTTAATTGTCTACAAAGCAACTCAAGTCGCCAATAATCTCAACGATTGAGATTAGTGACCAAAATCTCAAAATGAGGCATGTACACGGTGATGTGTTACAGAGCGGGCAAACAGAAGCCATGGCTGCTCTGAGACAACATCATCAGGATGTGACATATCGGCTTCCTCTATGATGACTAGAGATAAGTATACGCGTGAATTCCCCCACCTGCATGTATTGAGAGCCCAATGATTTGTAACTATTATCGTTGCCCGAAGAGCCGACAATGACTGGATCCAAACCACGCAAATGGCAGCTTGTTGGTGCATGGAAAAAATAATGGTAAGTAGTCTGGACAATTCGACGAATGCTGAACATTACGCCTTGCAAAGCAATTCAAATTGTAATAAGCCCAACGGGTTAACAACATCGCATTACTAAGTGTTGTAAATATCTTGTACAAGACTCATCCTAACCACCTAGCAATGAGTGAAGTATTTAAAAGGCAGTTGCGTATCCATATAGACTGCGCACGAGGACAACCTTGTTCCATGATATAGACCTTAGTTGAGCCACGCCGGATCTGTTTACGCATTCGATAATGTTACTAGGCAATAAAGCCATCACCAGAGGCTCAGGTGACCGAATCGAATTAATTGCCTATCCTTGTAAATCTATATTGTCAATCAATATTCGATATAAACTCAGTATTTATCACAATTTCTATCGTCATGCTTGGTTACATTTTATTTAATATTGTAACTGTGTTTCTATGAGAGCTATCGCTCACGACACACTCAACAAGACATTTATTAAAAGGGTCCTGCTACAATAGCTAATTATTACCTGCATTTTACGTTATTGCGTGCGGAGAAAAAACGTGCGAGCGCATAGCTAGACCATCTTTAACCGCCCATTTCTTCACATAATACGATAGAAGAGATGATCACGCTTGCGTGTGCCTTCTCTGGCATATATGTTAGGATCCGTGTGAAGGACGATATCGCCGATCAGGAGGGCATTTTGCATCATCCAAATAAATGATGATGCATGGAAGCTAAGGTTAGCGGGCTGGACAATATCTAACGCTACGTTGGACAACGTGTTGTATATGAGCATAAGCAATAATACACAGAAGTACTACTACCGTCGTTAGCAATGAGGAGGGAAAGCAAAACTACAATTGCTGGAGCATGTTTATCCCGTTTTTAGAATCGATATGGCATTCTTTTGTCTTACAAGCTAACCATTCCTGTCATTATATTTGTTTAAGAACTCGGCAATACTTCAATATGCTCTGCCTTATGCACTGCCTTATGCACTGGTTATTTATAAACGCTGACTTCAGCAAGCGTTGAACATAATTGGCGCAAACATATCCGCTGCTTTGAGCAATTCTCGCCATAAAAAGCCATCCGGCTGCTGCATATTGGATCAATCATGCACGAACGTGCATTATTCCTCCCCACTGCGTTGCCTTGCCATTACTGACTATGCACGCACAATACCCACAATATCATCGTAACACACAAATCAATGCCGTCTAAATAGTTTGCTTAGGTCTTCATCAACATGCGTTAAGTAATATATGACTTTGGATATTTTATTTAGTTGGTAAGGTTAAGCGAATCAATTGCCAAACATTGCCCTTAAAAACAAAATACTATGCAATTGTATTAAGCAAATCAAGACTAAGGCACAGACTAAGATAGTCTAAGAAATAAATGTATGCATGTATATATGAATACATATACATATATATATATATATATATATATATATATTTATATATATATATATATATATATATATATATATATATATATATGTATATATATATATATATATATACATATATCTATATATATATATATATATATATATATATATATATATATATATATATATATATATATATATATATATATATATATATATATATATATATACACACACGAATGCGACTATTTTGGACATGTAGCTAAAAAAAACCAACCATTTTGTGACATTAGAGGCGACAAAACATCTATTCAAACGATGATCTTTTCTTGTTTTCTGTTGGTCTATCGGTAACATGTTTCGGTTTCGTCAACTTATCTTTGATTTATATATTTTGTGTACAAAAGAAGAGTGTTCCAAAATAGTTCGGGTATTAGGGACACGTAAAAAAACAAATATTTTGGAACATTGCAAAAAAACAACCTTTTTATTTTCCTTATTAAATTTAAAGACATTCTCAATCAGCAACTTCACGAATTATCCGATCTGCATAAGTATTTTGGTTTGTCCAGACGAATTTATATCTGTGTCCAGCTCAAATGAAAACGTCAAAACCAAATTATCTATCTTTTTTTCCTTCTATCGAATGTCACGTGGATAGGATATATTCATGAAGGAAGTAATTATAAACAATATACCAGAAGTTGGGATAATGATATATCGGATAATAGCGAGAAACAAGCTGTTAAAGGCAGAGTACCAATAAGGTCGTCAGTCCAATATATAGAATTTTTAAACGCCCATAACTCCTATATATTTATACGAAGGAAACTTTTTTGGGACAATCGACCAACCTGTTTGGAACACAGTCACATCTTGGCCCACGACGTGAGTTCCAAAAATATCAAGGCCATTTTGAGTGCTTTATTGTACAATATTTTATTTAAAAGTTATGTTTTATATTGTACGTTGCATTTTCATGGCTAATGCATAGCACAGGAGTTAGTTACGGGCATGAACTTAAATGACCTTCTATGAAGACCACCCCACCAAATCTTTTTTTTTCATATCTCATTCAGATGGTGGCTGCTTAGTATGGCGCCGTTCATAGTGGAGAACTTTTATAGGGTTTTGTTTAGTATCCTGCTTCAATAAACAGTCCTATATATTGGTTGATTGGGCGCATGAGAATGCAGCAAATCAAATAATATATTATATTATTCCAATTAAACATACACTGACTGAGATGTAAAATAAACCATAGTCAAATAACAGGTTTTCCAAACAGAGCAACCATAATTTTTTTTCGCACAGTAGGTACATAGTCTACTTGCTGTATCAAACCCATTGGATAGCCGAAACAAGGCAACCGTCGAACAATAAAGCCAAGTAAACCAGGTAATTGTCCGTTTCATTCCATTTGACTACGAAGATTTTGAATGGTCAACAATACTTCCTATCAGTAATGTCTGAAACTGCTTAGCTGAGTTATTATCACCTTATTAGGTCTTGTGATTGTTTTGTCTTGGCCGACTAGTGCATGCATATTACTTGCGACCAAATTCAAGGACTATAAACCATGCACTAACAGCTTTGTTTATAAGTCATTTTGTGTCGGATGGCTATAAGTGCAATGACGATAAGTGTATAGACATTGCAGACAATAAAGCAAAAGCTGTCAAAATGTCTGGCTGTTTGGCGCAAATAAACATGGCCCAAAACTATGACACATTATAGGATATGTTTATGCCTTGGGTATCGAAAACATTCCATTTAGTCTCTGTGTGTAGAATGTTTGTGATTGACGTTATCCGAAATGTTCCAATCAAAAAGTCTAACATGATGGAGGACGCCATTTGCACGGGTAGTGGCGTATTTTTTGTATCGGACCCATAACTTCCTATGCCACAACTCGTCCATATTGCCGAGTAGCTTTATCACTGTGTTATGCACATAGGGTGGCTCAGATCTAACATTTGACTCACGCACACACACACACACTTACACACAAACAAACACACAAACGTTACTTATGGCACTTGTCTGCAGAACAATTTTAGTGGTGCTATATTTTTTGAGAATATTGTGCATAAACATTGTGTCTTAAAATACACCCAGCCAATTCCCATGACATCTGTCGTCTCAAGACAGACAGCATGTGCTTCATATGGCATTAGTTTATAGTCAATAACAAATGTGATTACTCATAAGGCGTTAATATATGGATATGTTTGGCTTTCGATGCTTTTTGGCAAGTTGTGATTTCCTGAGAATGCATGGAAACTTATTTACAAATTGCAGAGTCTTTATTTCACGAACTGCACCTAATACATGTAGGATACCTGTCGTTGGTGAGATTCCTAGACCAATGCATTCTAGACCTATTGAATTATCTGCATGAATTGTGCATTGTGCACGTGCAGTACGTTCATGCGTCAATTACAACCTTGTGATATATGCTACATATCAGCACACTATCAATAAACAGGTGTGATGAGTTATGTAACCTAGCAACGACATCCCATGAGAGCGATTTTGGAGTCATAGAAAGCCATAAAAACCACAAAAAAAGCCAATTTGGATACTCCAATGACGCACAATAATAATGTCTTCACAACTCACGATAAGCCAATTATCAATTCCATTGTTTCCAAACGATACAGGATATGTTCATAGCATGACAGAAATCTCATTTTTCACTATCATTAGGTTTTGTTAGCTTCCTATAGCCCAACGACGAAGTGCAAAGTCTAAGTACTTGAAAAGACGGTTCTGATTGTGCTCGACAAATATGCTGCAAATCATTGTCGTTGCTTTAATTAGTACAACATACAATGTTCAAGATGCTTCATCAGTGTGTCCGTATGTTGCAGTCTTACTTGACAGGTCGGAGCTTTATTCTCAATATCGGGTATTCTCAATATAGCTTACGCACTAGCAAGCGCATCTACTATTGTGAACTTTGCAAAAAGAACAAATTGTCAATCGACACAGACGCCACCACATATGTCAACTTGTAAGATGTTTAGGCACTTTCCCTTAGAATTGGCTGGTTCGACGAAACGGTAAAATAAAACAAATTTATGTATTATTTAATGGCCAGACAGAAAAATCGACCGTACTGTTCGTAATAAAATTGTCATTAAGACCAATTTATCATGCATAATTTGAATATATGGACAGAAAAACACCAAGGCAGGCTGACACCGCTCCTTGCGTCGCGCCATCATTATACCCCGATCGACAAAAAATTATGAATGTTTAAGTGCAATTATAATCCTCTTAGCATATATGTGTCTATTCATCATCAAAACTAAATACTAAGTTTTTCAATGGAACATTGTTTCACGGCCTATCTGCTCGTGTGACGGTTGCAACGACAAATGCACTGGCATGTGGCAACTGTACGTGGGCTGTCTTGGTTGTTTCCGCTTCATCCGGATCGAACCAATCAATGGCACCCATTCACAATGGCTCTACGAGCAACAAAGTCATGTAATGGCGACGCCTCTTTTATACCATATCACATTGGAGCGGCACATAAGGTCACAAATGTATGAAACTCTAGATACGTCTTAGGAGTCTCACTTTGAGCAGCGCGTTATGTTAAACATCGAATTTCCTTCGACTTCATCTTAACTAGCAGGATCAAGTGAAGTCAAGCAGTACAATGTACGTTTTATGTTTGTTACGGTTGACATGCATTACTCGAATTAGAGCATGTATTTTATAATCGTCATGTATTACAAGTTAACACAAATGGTCAGGTTAGATTACATTTTAAGAGCTAACGCGATTAAGCACAGGAATATGAGGTCCGGTTAGCTGTTAGATATGTACAAATATATATATATATATATTTATATATATATATATATATATATATATATATATATATATATATATATATATATATATATATATATATATATATATAAATATATACATATATATAAATATATTCATATATATATATATGCATATATATATATATATATCTATATATATACATATATATATGTTTATAAATATATATATGTATATATATATATATTTATATATAGAGATATATATATATATATATATATATATATATATATATATCTATATATATATATATATATATATCTATATATATATATATATATATATATATATATATATATATATATATATCTATATATATATATCTATATATATATATATCTCTCTATATATATATATATCTATATATATATATATATATATATATATATATATCCCAGTCACTAGAGCATGATAAAAATATACTACATCAGCGACGACTGAATGAATTGAGCATTTCATTGATCCTGTTACTCATTGTGGCTATTGACACCTTGTCAAATGTGCTTAATGTTTGCGCTGTAATATAAATCTAAGCAACCCGCCACCGAATGTTGCGTACATGCTATACCGTTAGCCAGTTAGGTTATAATGAGGGATATTCCCCGAGGAGACGAGTTAAAAGTTCAAGGTTAGGCGTGGACATCGTGTCGATTGTAGATGTGTTGCGGGATTTCGTGGGTAAGACATTCAAATCAGTGTGATTAATGAAGCAGTCGTCGCCACAGCTCACAACCATATACATGATGGGGGAGGTAATCACGGAAGACATTCAAGGGGATAAATGATAAATTGTGCAGCTATTGGTTCGATTGCATTCAAAAAACCAGAAAGCTCATGCCTCTGAATTCCAATGAATGATTCTCACAGACCACTACTGATGTAGAACAATTCATTTTATCCTAAGTTAGCATTTCTGCATAATGTGGAACTTATTGTTATGAAAAATGCAATCAGGAAGCAGGAAACATAAATCAAATTCTAAGCATGGAATTATTCGTATTGATGTTTTAAAAAGATGAGGACCGCCGAGCTTCGTTTGATTTGTCCCAAAAAGCAGGTATTAGTTATGGACGCGCATTCCCTAATCCTCTATGCTACATGCTTCCATAACATTAGATTCTTACCATGTAATGACATAGCGCGAAATGTGGTGTCCTATGTGATTTTCGGCAGCCTCATTCGTGCTTTTGTTCTAAACACTGCTGAGTTTGAAATGAAAAAAGACACAATTGTCTATTGATTGCAGGTGCGCTTTTGCATGCAAATGGCACATTAAGCACAGGTCACGTATCGTAAGTCGAAATGGATAGGATTCGGGTATCTATCGAGTTTACGGTAAGCTGTAAAAACAAGTGCATGTTTTGTCAAGGTCCTGATCAGTACAGGAGACAGCCGTGGGTAATGGCGAAAGCGTCGAGTGCGCATTTTATTATTGGCACCATAAATTTTCCCTTTCAATGCGTGTAGAGAACAATAGGATTATTACTGGACATGATTGCAAGATAAACAATGCCATTTGCTCGATTGTTCACATCAGTAAACATAGTCCCCTAGCGACTGGTTGGATTTCATAAACGTAAACATTTACATTATTGATGAACATTACACAGTCGGCACGGGCGCTGCGTTTAATGGAACAATTAACATTGTCCCTGTCTTTTAATTAAAGCATATGCTTTTTGCTCGATGCATGCATGTATGCATGCATGTTTGCGCTGCTTGCTTTAAAGGCTGCAGTCATGAGCGAGGTAAACCGGTAGGAATATTTTAAATTTGAATTTTTAAATGTGGAAGCAGAGTAATCATCTTTGAAGCTTCCAATATATTTGGAAAAACCTATACTATAAAAAAATTACTTTTATTTTGTGACTTTTACATCATTTCATAAGATTAACTGCCATTGTTGCCATATCAAGTCTGGCAGCCGACAATTCTTAGTATGACTGATCCGGATCCGCAGATTGTCACGCAACATATGATTTGCACGCGTGGTTTTGCTCAATAGCTACCATGCATCTTGTAAGCTCGAATTGAAGCAATTCATGTGGTTTATCGTTTGTCACATGGTGTATTTGTACAAAATAAATGTATACCGCATGCCTACTTGTGCAGTTGCAAACAAGCAAGCTGCAAAATCAAATGATGTAATCAGTGTGACGACTTCCTACAGAGCTGCTTGCATCATGTCACATATTTTACATCAGTTTATTGCCTCAATATTCGCCGCTTTATGGTCCTATGATAAAGACAGGAGGACTGAATCACATTCACATGGCGCCAACGTCCTGCAATCAACTGACCCAGAAAGTAGCAGTAGTCATTTATACTATTTTCGACAATCAGCAACCTAGTAAATTTCTAAAAATGTACACCTTTTTGTAACTTATAATTGAGGCTAGATTTTGAATAAACACAGTGCTACAACAAATTATATATCACTTACTTCCACAACATTCAGTACAGACTTGGATTTGGCACCCTTCCCCTTCCTGATAGCCAGCACTTTTTCCAGAGTTTGTATCAGCAAGATCGACTTTTCCTCATCTGTTGCCTTAAGTAAAACCATATGCCATGTCATAAAAATAATACATTTATGAATACTGGTTACGATACATAACAAATGTTTCCCACTTTCATGACAACCCTGACAAACAAAGGTTCCTGTGTCAAGGTCAAAGGTCATAGAGATATCACACCCCTTAAAAGCACATCTTGGGGTCATATGGGGTGTCTCAGGCCGGAAAAGAATCTCACATGACAAACTATGTACGATGTCACACTTTCAAGGTCAAAGTTCAAGGAGGGGTCAAACCCCTTAAGGCACATCTGGGGACCGCATGGGGTATCCCTGACAAGAATGAAATTCAAATAACATGGGAGATTCTGACTGAAACAGAATATCCCCCTTTGTACAAAGTATGGTGTCACTGTGTCAAGGTCACTTATCATGGAAGAAGCACACCCCTAAAAGACACATCTATGGACATCAAGGGATGTACCTGCCTAAAATTAAAACCACTTGTCTAATATCCTGGGAGACACAGGCCGGAAATAAAAATACTCAGAAGAACTGAGTACGGGGTCTCTGTGTCAAGGTCAAAGGTCATGGAGGAGTCACATCCATACAAAAAATCATCTACAGGCCACATGGGGGGGGTGGAGGTCCCTGGCACAAATCAAATTGATTTGTCTAACAACATGGGAGAGGAAGCCCGGAAAATAATCTTGTACGTACAGACGGACGAACGGACAGACGGAACATCATCACAGTATAATTACTATATGACTTCCGCCTATCAGCGGGAGACATAATAATAACGAATTTAATGTAAATAAATATAAAGATTGATAGGTGCATAGAGTTTCGCAGTTATGAGGCCATAGTGAGATTAAAATCAAGGGAGCTAAGTTGCTGTATACAGTTTTAAGTAAAGTTACATCAGCTTTAATCTGAAGAGAAGCAGATCTTTTAGTCACTGTAAACAGCAATTCCATCTTCTTTACAAGTCTTGCTTGAACTTCTTCTGGCGTCTCACTTGGCTTTCTGACTATAGTATAGAATTCATCCAACATCTCGTGTGTACAATATTGAGTACAAGGAATAATCATGTGAAAAGATTAATTTCACTCCTCAAATGCATCAGGACTAAGGCATAGAAATACCTACATGCTGGCCTTCTTCGAAACATGGGCAAGCTGAGTGAATGTCCTTGAATGAGGGAGAGGGATGAGTCTGTATCCAACACCGCCTGTTTACTCTTGTTTCAAACATTAGGGCTTGATGTGGCTCTCATTGCGTTTTTGTGAACCCCACTCAGACCTTAAGTCATTCAAATACTGTTTATAGTCTTCCTGACTCTTCTTTGCAGAAACGTCACTCGCATCCAACCTCATCCGCTTCTGCAGAGGAGCACCATCACCTCTTTCCTTCGGGGATTTGTCACAAGCCTTGTGTCTAAATGTTCTCATTCTCTAGCTTAATTTGCTACTGAAAAAACTCTGCACACAACAAAATAATGACTTCTGCAAATAATGTACACACACCTCCAAATAAATAAAAAAACAAATAATATACTTTACCCGTGGCTGAGTCCCACATGGATACTCTTTGGTCATCTTCTGTCCAACTGCATCATAGTAAGATTTGTCCTTCATTTCTGGATAGCGGTAGTTATAGTAAAGTGCACGTTATCTTACAACCAAATTGAGGCAGCTTGTGTCATTGTCCCGCAGAAGTATTTTGCAGGTAGAAGAGAGGCCTGGTAGCTCGATTATATCAGGTGCAGGCATCCCAGACTTTGCTTTGAAGCACCCTGTTCAATAATGGTGAGCTTATTGCTGAATGTACACATCACATAGACACCTTTGATGTAATTTGCAGTACTGCATTGATCTAAAAATGATACACAAATAGGAAATAATCAAGAATAATATGAATATATTAATGGCAATTACCAAATGATTCATGTTTACCTCTGTAATAATTTACATTAAATTATTATTTCAATATTTGAAAACTAATTTACTGATATCAATACCTCCATCTTCCATCTTATCATCACTAGCTGCACCTACGGGTGTAGCAGTGTCTTCTTGCGGAGCAGTGCACGTTGGATTCCCATCTGCAGAAGCCTGAATTTGTTTGTAAGAGACTACATTAATTCCTTCGCTTGATGTACATGCCTGCTCTAAAATTGCCAAACACAGCCACTTCCACAACAATATATAAAATACATTAAGCTACTTTTAATAGAAGCATAAGCAAGATCAAATGAAATTACCAGTTACAAATCATTCATGAATAAACGAGAAAAAACAGCATGGCATGAGTTATGTATTGGTTGCATAGTATGTATCTTTTCATAATGTAAAGCTTTAAAAAAATTTCATCCGACAATGGAAATAAAGCTAACTTTGTTCTCTCCACGTTTCACCCTTTTGTAGCAACATGCAAAACTTCTTTTTCATACACGTGCAGTAACTCGTACTTGTCTATCAAGGTGCCATCTGATTCCATTAATATCTTTTCCCTATCAATACCAAGCTTTAAGGAACCTGAAAAATAAATACAGGCTTATTTTTGGTAAGTAAATTACTTTATATATGTCTTTAGATCAATTTAACATTATATCTAAGAAAACAACACACGATTGAGAACCACACTTGGCGCCAGACATTATAAAGTGATTATATTTTAAATCCACTGAGATGACAAACAGACATAACTGCTGGTGCAATTTCTATTGAGCCAATCTAGTTATTTTAATTGAATCACCATATATTTCAATAGTTCATACCAATTTAACTTTTCATTGATCATATCATGATGAATATAAAGAAAGATCAAAAGACAATTCACACCTGATTGTGATGTAACCACCTTGAACAATGACATTTTCCAATTTACCTTCGGCTTTCACAAACTGCTTCGTGGAGCGCATGACATCCCACAGTTTGATAAACATGCTTAACCCACTAATATACAAATCAAAATTACTTTACAGCAATTCTGTACACAGTTATTACTCAATGTTTTGGCTTCGTGCTTTTTGCACAACCCCAACCCCGCGAGAACAATAAAATCAAAGTGTAAGAAAGACAATGAGTGAATATGATCACATGAACTTTTTTATAATACATGGTATCCCTTTATCTATATGAACACTAGATACCATGTTAATGAACAAACTGGCATATTCCGCAAGCCCTAACTCCTCTAGCAATTCAAGTTCTAAAGTATTAATGTGATCTATCACCTTGTTGATTCTGACTTTCTTAAAAAGAAAGTATAAAAAATTCATTCACATATAATTCTTCAAATGTTGGAAATTTGTCATCATCAACCCCAAGTGTTATGAGACTATCCTGTAAGTGATACCATGAATAGTCATGCTGTCTGCCTTATACACTGACTGTATCCCTGGAAACATTCTAAGAAGCAGATCTTAGACAGCAGGGTGGACATCATCTAAGGTAATTTCCAACCCACCATGAACATCATCACCTCTGCCCTACCCCCAGTTGGTGACATCATTTGATTGCATAACCATTTTTTATGCTTATGCGCCATACTCTTGGGGAGATTTCTGAAATTCTTCCATTTAATTCCAGTGAAAAATGAATGTTTGGCCTCATATCTCATACACCATTGATTGTGCATAGGGCCAAACTGTCTGAGCTGGTTTAGAAAGTGAACCAAATAATGGAATTTTGGAGTAAAATTAGCTTTTAAATACTGAGAATTAAAGCTTGTGTGATGCCATTCTATGAGATATGTGAGGTCATTGATTGTTTCATTTGATATGCATGGACTTATGCTGATGTGTGTTATTTTGCAATAACACTAAATAGGTGCTCCATTTGGCATCATCTTCTGGAATAACAGCACCAAGTATATAAGGCAAAGTGCAACACAGTGCTAAGATACATGCTGATTTTTGCTTGATTTTCATATCAACTATGTAGTGTGATCTTTGGATTAGCTCAGATTTGTCTTGTTCTGAGTCACTGTAAGGAAAAGTTGCCAATTTTCCATTAAGCCAGTTGAGTGAAAAGTAGTGATAAGATTCAATGCAGTGATGTAGCAATAATGCAAGCTCATATCGAACTATACCCTTAAGTGAAACATGCATTGGGTCATGGACCATAGATTTACAGACATCAAAATTCTTGATATCACATAAAAAGCTGCGGCCAGTCACACCCCATTGTTTGCTCTAATACGGGTGGGATTTTTTAACTTTAAGGCTTGTCAAAAGTTCACACTGTTGCAGATATTTAGTTCTAGTTCGCATCTGTCATTGCTCATGTTTTGTGATATTTCTAATATCATTTCTTTTTTCAATGCAAGATCTACATGGGAGGTAGGCAAAACCTACCCCCTCTTTAAAGCCTCGAAGCCAGTTTGCAGAAGGTGTATCTGCAGATACCATGATCAGCGCTCCTTTTACTCACATGTGTTCTCCATTTATGACATATTTTATGCCTTCTGCAGATAATTCATTCACAGAGGAAATGAAATCTTGCAATATCTTTCCTTTGCCATGTTTTTCAAATGGACTGACTTTGCCACACCAATCATGTAGATAGCAGAAAGCCTGGATCTCATTTCAGGTGGAATATTACCAAATGACGCATAGAACACAGTGACTTTATGCTTTTTGGTATGGGTACCAAGCGGATTTACAGGGGTGCATATTGAATGTTATAGGTCACCTCGAAGCAACAGTCCTCATCTAATGCCCCGAGGGTCCCGGGTATACAAGGCAATACCCGGGCAAACGTCAGCGTCCACCACCCGCTTGGCGCTATCGTTGGCCACTCTCTCTTACTTGCTTGCAAGATGCTGCCGGATTATCCATGCGCTAGCTAGAACCGCTGTGCGCTGGATGTTTCCGACCAACCGTTGCTTATCTTTTATCAGAGGACACCTTTCAAGCTCCTTCTCCGAACTGTCTACATTGCCTAGGTTCCCAACCACTATGAACACGACTTGCGTGGTATAGCCAGACGTCCTAGCCATATCTGCTGCGAGCTCGAAGTACCGTGCCCGCTTCTCTGCAGTTCGGTCGTGCACCAGGTGGTCTAGTGCCACTGCGATTTCGACAATAAAGATCCGGCGCTCCGTCTTGTCCCAGAGCAATATGTCCGGTCTTCGGTGCTCCATTCGCTTTGTGGTTGTCAGACATATATCCCAGACTAGTTTGTACTCTCCGTTTTCTACTACGTCTGGTAACTTCCGTCCAACTTCCTTTAGCGGGGCTCCTACTAACCCTGTCTCTGTTGCTAGCTGGTACTGAACCTGTCTACATACTGAGTCATGCTTCTCTTTGTATATCGAGAAGTTATGGGAAGGGCATTTTGCCAGGATGTGGTCGAGAGTTTCCTGTCCTTCTTTGCACACTCTGCACGTTGTTGAGCCTTGGTACACCCCTATTTTCTTGCAGTGTACCCTTGTTCGAGTCACGTGGTCTTGTGCCGCCAGTACTTAAGCGGTTGACCTAGCGTCAACTTTCCCCTCCTTCAACCATCTGTACGTGTCGTCCGAAAGGCATGTTTTCCTAAACTCACCATGCTGTTTGTTCCTTCGGAACTCCAGCCATTCTGTCCTTTGCCCCTCCCTGAGCGTTTTGGTTGTTGGAATCTCTTCCAGTACTGGTACTGGTCCCTGAGCCTTCCACACCTTCTTCGCTCGTTGTAACAGAGTTGCTCGGTCGGGTAGTCTCTTACACATGCTCTCGAGTACCTCTCGCACTTCAAGTATCAATGGGTCTAGGCTCCCTAAAACGTATCTGGACAAGGATGCTAGAGCCACTTGGTATTCAACCCTGAGGCTCTTGAAGCCCCATCCGCCCTGTTCTCCACCCTGTAGTAGTGGTCCCTGCTTGTACCGAAAAACCAGGCCCAGTTATCGGACAGTTCGCAGACATCTAATCAGTTGCTTGAATGGGATTATAAACCCAAAATCCCTCACTATTACAGCATGGCCCTTGATGCCCACTGTTTGACAGCCTAGGAAAACTGCCTCAGGTTGTATGAGCCCACAGTGGTCTCTATAAAAACACTCACGCTTATACTTTGTATTAAGAGTGGTGCTGGAGCACTCGAATGATAGATCATTTAATACATCAGAGGTTAAACCTCTTTTTTCAAGAGCATCCTTTAATTGTTGCTTTGCCATTGACATATGCAACTGTTGAATGTCTGATGTATTTTCATCAACAGCATCAAGAGCCGCATCAGTTAATTTATGATCAGTTTCAAGACTTAGCAGATATGATGCAGTTATCATATCTTGTTGCATTGCTCGAGCCATAGGTTCATGGTCACTTACATATGGAGAAGTTTCATCATTGGTAAGTTCCATGTCAGTCGCCATATCAATAACAGTCACATTTTCAGTGACCTCGCTATGATATCTGCTGACATGGTTTTTGTAACTGCCCCAACTCTTGGTACTGAAACCACAATTACCAAAATCACCACTAACCGTAAATCTAGGGTCATTCTTGTGATACCGCACAATGTGAGAAACAAATATTTTGTATATTTCAGTTGAAAAGCAGCACATGCTACAAAGCAAAAGTCTGGACTGTGATGTTGTGCTCATGGTGCAAATGCACAGTATTGCACATTCCAGGCCCTCTGTCAGTGGGGCCTGAATGGGTAGCTTGTGTTGGCTTTTTATTTAGATTTCCCGAGTTCATTTTACACACTCTGTTTCTAACCAGTATTTAACAAAAAAGCGCACCACATGTTAGCACATTCAATTAATCACCAATGCTTATAATATCGCTCAACATTTTTGAGATGCAGTTGATAATGCACCGCAAACAGAAGCTCAATTTATATAAACAAGAAATTCAGGTTTTCGCAAGAATAGCTGCTGAAAACACAGAATAACCGTGTACACCTAAATAATCCAAACCATGTGATTCTGTTTATAACGAATTCAACAATCTCCGCTATTTGTCCAACTCTTGGCGGGTTGCTGAAGAAATCACGCAAACCGTTCGCTGTCGCGAAAAAAAACCCAAAAATAAACGCTGGTGTTTCTCGCAGTCGCTGACTTTTAAACACTGGCGTTTGCCGCCAAGAAGAAGTGAGCAAGGTCCATGACTTGTTGGGAATATTAGAAGCGTAAAACTGGTCACGAATTCATTAACAGTTACTAACATATATTTTTCTTATACAGTACCAACAACTTTTGTCGATAAGATATTTCAGAAAACTGAATGCTCATTAATATTTGCACAAAACGTTTTTTATAAACTTTCACTGATTTCAACAACTTAAGAGAAGTAATATATTAAACTATTACACCGCTCTCCGCTATATAAAATACAAGTTATCGATATTTTAGCTGATACTTGCAAATTGCACAAACAAGATTGTATTAACGTATTTTTGTGTTATTCTATTGTCATTAAACGCTTGGAGGCATGTTGTGTTATGTAATAAACACACGCGTTATTGTTGCAACGCATGAACGCGTTCATATTTAACACCATTTTGTAGAGTGCAGTAGCTGTTAAAATCTTTAAATATGCGAACGAAGGCGACTGGTATTTATCAATCCTCTCTTCGTATTCACATATTCAGGTAAAACCTGATTGTGTTGATGGCATCTACGCATCAAGTGAAATAGGAATATAATGCCTAAAAGGACCACCACATGTACCTACTGTCACTCCAAATGGTTGGATATATACCAGTTGATTGTATCGATACATATTGTACGGTGGGGTATATAACCGCGACGGCATACATAGTCCAAGTTATAAATAGTTGATGGTGATCAAGAACTGAATTGTTACATGTTCTATCACATGCTATAGGCTGTTGAAAGTTAGTCTCAACATTCAGAGAGTTCCATCAAATTGTTAATACAAGGCACTAAGGTTTGCATACGTTCGGTGTTGAATATTTATACATTGGGTAGAAGACCGCGTATAATGCTAATTATTATCGGGCGTTTGGGCCATTAGGCAAAGTTCATGTATCTTGCATATTATTATCTAGATTGTAACTGCATCTATGAACAATAAAGCTTCTCCATATCCCGTCATGCATACCAATGAGACCGGCCAATCTCGGTAACGCACGTTGCGATGCATATGTGCTTTTCAATTGACATCCACATTTGGATTGTAACAGGCGTTGCCTTATGGTGAGGCTAGAGCTTTCTCTCTAGGTCACGGTAATGCACTATGCGTATTTTTAATTGACTAGTAAATAGTTTTCATTTGGTAAAATCTGGGTTATAGAGCCACATAGAATATCAATGCTTCAAATGTTTCATAATTTTCGTTCAAGACAGAAACTGCATCCGTTTCCAGACAGCACAACAGCTATTCTCTACACATTTTAGGAACTGGATGTGGTTATACTCCCATCTGTTAATAGAATCTCTTTACCACGGGTACCTCCAATAATAGATTTGAATCGGAAATCCAAATCCGAATAAATAAATATTATAGTAGAGATGAATCATACTTTAGTGTTGATCAGGGGTACTCGCCGAGTGAGTGCTTATCATGTATCTTGTTAAAAGTTTGGAAACTCACTGTTACTCACAGCTTTCACAACATCGTTAATGTTGCCATTGTCACAGAAACCATTATCAATCAGAAAAAAACACAACATGTAAATGTCGACAACCAACAGAAGCCACTTAGCTAACAGTTAAGCAGATGTTTCGTTTGCCAGATAATAGGACGAAATGGGTAGGCATGGGGCCAATTGTAGAAGTGCATTAGTAGCGACTGGGTTCGATGTTAGAATCAGTCATTCATCGGCACAGTTAATGTAATCATGGGAAGGATTTATAGATATAAATGGGGATGTGTAAATAAGTAGTGCAGCTGTCAAATAGATACATTTGGTGTGTGTTTACCGTCGCTCAAGGATTAACATGCTTGCTGAGGTATCTTTAATACCAGAGTGAACAAATCACTTACATGCTATCAAGTGCAGCAAGATGTGCAAGCTGATTCTGTAATAAACGTTACCTGTCCATGGTATAACCTACGGCCTGCAATCAAAAATTATAGCACTGTGTGTAGTTCAATCTTAATAGAAATTGCACACGCTGTCGTAAATTGCTGTTTACTGAATATTTGGGATGATGCTTCTTCCAGAGCTACACATTTCAAATACTAGAGCTACACATTGTACGTGAGTATAGCAGCGCCTGATCAAGAACATTCTGAATGGCTTTGAAATGTTTATCAATTCGTATAATATTTCAATGTACGACAAAATGGGTCTATTCATCATAACCAAATAACCACGCATAACCGGTGAGCAGATTTCAATAACGCTGTGGCAAGCCCTACTTTCATTTGCATTGCGGTTGAAACAACACTATCAATCCCAAGCGCGCCCGCGATAGCGCTTGCGTTATTGCTTCCGCTACATCCAGAACCATTCAGTCAATAACTGCTATACCTAACTGCGAGCACTTAACAATATAAAAAATCTTCTTTGTAAGCGATGCACCCTTATCCTAAATAGTGGCGGTGAAAAAGGTAACACAGGAATGGAACCTACAAAGGTACAGACAAATGATCCCCAAAAATAGAAATATATAGTAAAAGCAGGTTCGATTGAATCGTCCTTGAATTCGTTAATATTTCATCTTAATTGTGGTACATGGGATGCTCAATAGCCGTAGGGGTAGACACAGCCGGTTAATCCCAAGTGAATGTTGGCAAGTGTTTGTTATGAGTTTACACGACATGGGTCCAGTACCGCATCAAATGAGTCAAGTAATGTCGTATCAGAGGGTCACTGGTTCTATTCAAACGACTGTGTCTTAAATAGCAAAGGGTTTTGAATCTGGGATCCAACTATTGGTAGATCTTTTCTTTTCAGTCTGCAACATACAGCACAATAACAACAGATAATCTATGCTGGATTGGGCATTGGCTTTAAAGAGGAAATGCTGCAATGTAACATTTCGAAAATCTGCCATTGTCAATGAGTTCTGGTTTTCTCAGCAGCCGATGTACTTTCGGATATAAATTATTTTAATCATTCATACCGGTATTAATTAAACCAGTATCTCAGTTACTCTAACTCACATCGAAAAACTAGAGCGTTTTTATGTAAATGCTCATCTGATGGCATTCACCACACTTCGGAAACATGAAGAATAATATCCACGCACATGCGCTACCATGTCACTGCGATTGGATACCGGTTTAGTTCTAACCCAAGCATACGTAATGTAATAATTTGTTTGGGCCAAAGTATTAATTTGACCATTTGGGCCAAAGTATTTATGATTGTAAGGGAGATATTGAGGTTAATTATATATATATATATATATATATATATATATATATATATATATATATATATATATATATATATATATATATATATATATATATATATATATATATATATATATATATATATATATATATATATATATATATATATGGGTATATGTAAACATACAAAATCAAATGTATGTTTTTTTTCTCATTCAAGCGATGTATAAATACCATATTGTAGGAAACACGCGGGATAGCCTCCCCGCATTTTCGATGATTTTATACACGTGTTTGCAGTAGCCATGCATAGATGGGCTAAGGTGTTATATCCTATCGACGTTGTAGCAACATAACATCAGTTGTTGGCCTAAAACATGATTAAGACAAAAAATACAATTGTTGTTGCCCTTTCATTTACCCTGCTGCTTAGTAAAATTTAGCTCTCACCTATAACGACTTGCAAGAGTATCCCAAAAGGACGGAATAATTTATGATATGTATTGATTGGTATGACTCAGAGTGCAAGAAGTCCACATTTGCTATGTCGCGCCCGTCACAACGGACCGCTGACAGGTGGCATAGCCAATGCCAGGCCGGTCTTAACTAAATATACAACAAATTCGTGGACGGCAGTCAATCAGTGTAAGTGCATCAAGGGTTGTTGATTAATGATTCCTGTCATGTGTGTGGCTTGCACGTTTTCATCCACCTTCCCCTAATAATGTGTGGCTTTCTCAGCATGGATTTTCCCCTTCACACTGTCGTGCTTTTGTCGAGATAAGCATGCAATTTATAGGTTACTGACCGAGGAGGTCCGACAAGGGATTTATATGAGTTCATTAAATAGTTTAATATCTCGACATTGAGCATAGTATACTTTGTTTGTAATGTTATGGGACGTTTGTCATAGATACTCACATAGAATCTGCTAATATCCGAGAGTCAGCAAGTTGATTAATACATTTCTTACCGTCATAGTGCAAATACACGCTGCATTACAGAAGGATATATGAGAACAATCCAGCAAATATCCACCTGAAACTATGGAGAGTCCAAAGAGCAAGCTTTATTGACCAAACCCGTATTTTAGCGAGATTAATTTACCTTTTTTGAGAGCATTCATTATAAGTGGATAGTTTGCTCCGCCCTTTGTGTTCAATTTTCGCTATTTAAGTGCTGATTATGTACATTCCGATGAAAGGCAAAGAAGCGCCAGCTGACCAAGGAAACAAAATATTAATGATTGGTTAATTAATTGTATATATTACCTTCATGGCTAGTTTTACGATGCGCATTACCATGATACCACCTGCGTGACTAAGGCAGGTCGGCCTTATTCGCAACGCACAAAACAGCTTTATTGAAGTACGGGTTATTTCTTAGTTGATTAATTATATGGTACACCCATGAGCTTTTCTAAAAATACCTTACATCCAAATAATTATTGGCATCAAACGAGGCTGTACGCCAAATGCATAAGCATTCAACACATTACGCAAGCGAACATTATTGCATTCTATAATTAACCCACTGCAAAACAAAACAATCGAACTCAAGTATTGGCTGTGGGTAAAATTTGCATTATTGTTGATAACGAAGGCGGGATTTAAGTACAAGAGTATGTCAGAATAATGCACAGTACTTCAAATCAGGTGCTTACTAATCAGCACGTTTAGCCTTGCTTCTAAATGGAAATATGCGGCCCAAGTATGCGATTCAATATTGAAAAGCATACTATACAGTATGTCATTGTTGCATTGTGTGGGATTGCTAGTGTCCAAAATTGTATTTAATATTCCTTCGTAATATCATTTGACCATGCTAACATGGTTAAGCAATGACGATTTCGCACAGAAAAAGAAACTACACGATATTTTTAAAACCTTATTTATTCTTTAAACGTGTCGCAACAGCATTGGATTGCATGGAATAACTAGTGTCCAACATGTTGAGTATTTAATATTCCTTCGTAATATCATTAAACGACAATCAGGCAGAATAATTAATAGAAAGAAAATGGCGTGTTCTTTATTTGACCATGCTAACATGTTGTAGCAATGACAATTTCGCACAGAAAACGAAACCACACGATATTTTTAAAACCTTATTTATTCTTTTTAATCAACTGCTTGCCAAGAGGTCATATATGTTACTCTAACGCTAGAAGGTATTGATCAAGTTTTCAATGCCTCCTTACAGCGGGATAAACCATCCTTTTAAAAGTTAAAATGCAAATGCCTCTTTTTGTATATACCTTGCGTATATATTTCGTTTTCGCTCTACATGCATCGATTGTTAATCAAAATGCTTATATATATATATATATATACCAATTGACTGTATTTTACGGTTAGCAAAAGAATGGCGACTTATGTACTTTGCGAACTGTGAATAGTTGTGGGTGAGTGCAATTCTATTATACACATACTTTGTTAATGAAAACATAATACGGCTGCTATAAGACATTGAATTCTAGATATGCTGGGTAGGCTAAGTGAATGGTATGTATATCAGTTGTCTTATGTTGGCATCCAGTTGATAACGTTCCTCACTTGTGTATTAAGTGTGGTGGATTGGCAGGACCGCACACCTACAAACAATTGCAGCCGATTCGACAAGGGAGCAAGCAACCATTAGCGATACTAGTCTAATCAAAGTCATATTATTCACCATATTCTAATTGATCGATTGCGGCTGGCTCAAAAAGCATTTGATGGGGATAATGTTATTGAATGAATTGACCCCTTATCAGTTTAAAGATATCTTTGTCGAACTGCAAAGAATGTCTTGCACTCTATTGTTCCATGTTTGCTTATAACGGCGTCTAGGATGCATTATTAAGCTCTTCCCTTTTAATGGATGGTTTCTAGGGTCAGTTTATGTAAATGAGGCGCTTGCATTTTATATGCATTTAGCAGTGATCGTTTGATCTATTCAGTCCATCTGTTCCTATTATATTACCTGATAAGGGCAATTATTGAGGCAATAAACTGACCGCTCTTTCTGTTAATTGTGTCACTCATTCTTGTAGCTTGCGGTTTTGCAGCAGTACACAGATGCTTGGTGCATTGTACTGACAAACTTTGAGA
>CM067344.1:37421492-37476492 GCA_034190875.2 Urechis unicinctus | reverse complement strand
GGTTAGAACCAAATATAAGCCTTTATGTAATAGTTACTGCCAATAAAGCGATGTATTTAAATTGACGACTGCACGATGGCAGCGCATGATAAAAGAAACCATACCCCCTGTTCAAAGGCATAAACATGTCATCGTATTCTCGTATAGATGGAGCTTCAAGTGGTTGGTGTTAGCCACAGCATGGTCGTCGGTGTGGATACGTACCGGTATATGATTGGATGAATACTTAATTTGTCATTATAGAATAAGCCTAAATATGGCATACTTCAATATTCATAACTGCTTGTTCATTATGCTGGCAGCGATTGCCTAATGGCGTCACTGATGGCAGCCTGTGTGTCTTTATCCCAGATGAATTCGTTGCTGAAATAACAAAGCAAAGGTTGACCTTTCGACATGGAACTGAATGACAGTAATTGCTCGTTTCCAAATATAAATTTGCAAATGGCCAATCTGCCCCAACTATTAGCCAGTTGTCAAAACCTTTGATCTGAATATTAGAGTAGTAAACAAGGTATTGTCTAACGATCTTGTATCACGCATTGGCAAACGAAATCCCCTATATTGACAAGAGGTTATTCTGGTATATGTGTAATCCAAAGACCACAATGTGATTGACACCCTCATACCTTTAACCAAAGGAAATGCGCGGCAAAATTTTACGCTTACACACATCACAGAAAAACGGTTGGTATAAGTTGGAATATTGTGATGGCCGTTTTTCCAATCATGATCGAATACGATAATCTAATCATTGCGACAGCAAGTGCCACCCCTAAGAAATCAGTTTCATGAATTGGTATATACCATATCCACATGCTGTGCTGCACAGTAGAGATTGCCACTTCCCAAACCCATATGAACGGAATACCATCTAACAAATATGAAATCCTTCCTGTGTCGATGTTATCAGAGATGCGACCCACTTGACAAAGCCATCGTACTTTCCGCGCGTTTGAAGTCAAAACAAAAGAACATGAATATATAATCCAAGATATCAGTATATAGAAATATCGAGCGGTTGGGGATGGTTATTGGTATCCTGAACACCAAATATGAGCCTAATGGTAGCAAGTAGGGGTAAGTCGAGTGTGGATTGGAACGATAGCAGCGCAGTGGAATTTGTACATATTAGAGGATACAAGATAATCAGACAATTGTTGACACTGTAAGTAATCCTAGGTCAAACTATATATTTATTTATTCCTAGACAATTTAGATAAGCTGAGGGCCTTAGAGGCTTAGTCGATTAATTATATGGTTTGGTTATCTAGCCCTAAACGGCAAAGTGCCTTATTACCAGGGTTGCTTTTTATCATTAACCAACGTTGTCAACAAGGAAGGGACCAAAATTATTCCAGTCTTTTTATACACTGCAAATGAATCTATCAGCACTGCCACGGAACTCCGTTTACCGTGCATATTTGTTCATTCTAGCATATAATCTGCGTGGGCCTCATATATGAAACATTGTTCATTTCTATCAAAGGTTTGTACTTCAAGTCATCGTTGATCTTAATTTCATGTGGTATGCAGGGTCAACCCGTCATCTGTAATCAAGCAGATGAGATAAGAAATTACAATGAGTACAATAAATATAGCAGTACTAACGTATCGGTAAGTTTGGCTTTTTGTACTCTGACCAAATATGTCGATGCACTTCCGATACGAAAATCAATCTTAGTGTAATTTTATACCCTGTGGTAAGAATTAGCAGCGAGTTCTACTTCTTCAAACTGAGCGTTTCCATTTCGTGAAATCTTGTCCTTCGAGATTGATCTAAAATAAATCAATAAACTGTACTCCAATAAACAGTATGCGGCGATACTTATTTATCTAATCGCCTATAAGTAACCGATAGAGATCACGGTATAAACCTTACAGCTGAACAAGAAAAGCTTTGGTCATAACATCTAAATTATGTTTCAGACCAACAATCATCGTTATGTTGCGACAACGTCGAATTAGTCAACAAAAACGCATCGACCTACCTAAGTATGACTTTATAATCGTTTTGAATTTATTAACTAGGATAGAAATTAACTAGTTGCCTCTTTAATTTTGCATCAAGCACATTATCAGTGATATATTCCACGAAATGATAGTCAAACTAATGCTTACATGACTGTAAAATTGAGCTTTTGTAAATTGTCTTCGAAATTCCTCATTCCCGCAGAAGATGAACTAGATACATATCATATTTTTAGCTGAAGCACAAAGTCGACTAATGTTGAATTCTGATAGGAAAGGCTGTAATAATCAGCAATGTCATTATATGTCAGACGTTATAGCATACACCATCATTGCGTGTCGAAATAGAAAAATACCGTGAATGTTCATCGATGACAAGAATATCATCTTAACTGCTGATAAGAATTAATGGCACAATGACTGCCTGTCATCATTGCATTGTACCACGGAAAGATGTTTAAACATAGCAATCCCAAGCTCTGTATAGCGATTTGCACTCGCCCTTGTTACTTTTACTCACAGCTCAGTGCATTACTTCTTACACACGAGAACAATGTCACTACGCGTTTGCAACATGGAATTTCATTTAATATAAAGGTACTGTATCAGTGTCTCTCGATTGTCTTTACAGGCCACCTTCACCCTGTAACCGATACTAAATCCAATATATGGTTAACTGGTAGACTTTTTTATGAATGGGAAGACTGAGGCAGCCAATTATATGGGTTTACTGGTTAGACTGTTTATGAATGAGAAGACTAAGACAGCCATTTATATGGGTTAGTGGTTAGACTTTTTGTGAATGAGGCTAAAGCAGCTATTGAAGAATAACGTTGACAATGAAAGGTCACAATTCCTCATTGTCCCTCATCTGGGGAATATCTTGCAAGAAATAAAGCCAACAAGCATATTAGTAAACACATTATTAATCTAGAGCAATCTTGTATTGGTATCAAGATCATTTTGCGCCGGCTTCCTGTCGCGATGAATGCCTCGACAGCCTCTATCGATAAACCTGATGCATTTCGGTCGTACTATCGTACTTCGATATACTTTGTTTAATCCATGTATAGATTAACCAAATGTGTTAGATTGTTTGGCTAAGCATGTATATATCAGTAATTACTTGTTTCACAGAGCAGCGGTGTGAACTTTATAACGTCAATAAATGCACTGTTGAAATAACTATGGTATTCTTCATGCTTAATTAACCAATAGAGTTATAGTATAGTGGCACATTCAGGTATTCGAATTAATGTATTAGGGTAGCGACAAAACGTTGTGGCACCAAGCCACAACAGAAAAAACAGTTAATGCATAGCAGTCATCTTTCTACTGTTGCGCTTTGTAAAGGTAACCTCATCTTAGGTGGTCGCCTTAAAATTGTACAATATATAGCTTCAGTTGTCTTTCCAGTTGATTTATACAATGTCAGAGTTGTACAATTATGACGAAGTATAAATGAGATGATTATTAAAATATATGCCATTTCATAACTACTTATCCATAGAAATCCGGATTTTGCCTGAAAAGCTGAGTTACTCGACAATTATGATTCAATAGTCAAGCCAATTACAGTACGGCCTGGACTTCACCATTTACACTGAATAATATTGATGCTTACAGACCCACACATGACGAAACCGATGTGGAATAAGAACATCTAGCTACCATTCTTTACTCAAAAGTGTTGCCTTGTCCAAGTATATGCATTCGTTAACATACACATACCACCGTCGGGAGTATTTGGTACATATATCCTGGCTAGGATGTATTAAGGGTGTCGTTAAACTGATTTTCTCCGAGTAAGCTGCTCTGGTCGAGTAAGAGTCAGCTTTGCCGATGGTAAAACCGGTTCATGTGGCATCCATACTAAATGCTCTTAAGTTACTGCGGGAATATGCTTTTATTCATGCATGTTTGTCTGTAGGCTCCATTATGTTGTGTGTACATGGATATTGTGTTCACGTACTATTGGTCGTTATAGTTTTACTACTATTAGATTCATTACTCAACCTCGCATGAAGCTTATAGAACAGAAATATGCATTAGTGGCGGGTTATCTGCATTCACTGAATGATTTGTGAGGGCTGCATTTTACGCCTTAGTTATTAAAGCAGAGATTTATAAATGTATTGCCCGCGCGTGACCAGCCCATTCTTGTTATCGAAAGATATGTTAGTTTTCGATGCCGCAGAAGCAATACAGCCAGTGAACACACATACGACAAGAAATAGGCCGAATAACATCGTCTCAGCGATACGCTAAGACAATGTTCTTGAAATACGTTTCATGGCGAACAGGCTCACATAAGATTATATTAAATGTATGAATGTTCCACAATAACTAAGCAAATTCAATATTATATTAAATGTAATGACGGGGTTACATTGTTCGCTCATCACAGCATTGTCATGACAAAGCGATCGTTATTGCAAGTTAATCGAGTTCTGCAGCAGTTTACAGATGGATAATATCTCGATATTTCCGTCAGAGAATATATATTGCAATTTCTATCGAGTTGAGCAGTATAGTGATAAATCATCATTTATATTATTGATTGATGATCACACTCATAATACCCTACGTTATAATTGGTGCAGTCTTCAACAGTCTCAATTAAAAGAAAGATAACTTTGAAATATGTACAATACATGTAGACAGAGAACAACGATTGTGCGACCTCATATGAGATAAGTTTGATGCTCCGACCGTTTCGATTTCTTGCCATCAAAGATGGTGCAGTTTTATTTGGGTAATGCGTTTCACATATTCCAACATTCTCAGGGGGCCCAGAATACAATTGGTCCACTCATATAAAGCCCATACTGAAATTGAGATGATGGTGTTTGCTTTCTACTACTCTCAGACCAGAAAGTTAATGAAATGCTCCCAAATTGACATCAATTCTAAAAAATAGAGAAAAAGTCAGTGAAAAGCGCGGGACTAATGTTGATTAGAGGGAGCCGCCATGGAATGAAACTCTAAGCAAGCCGTTTGCTATTTCTATCACTTTGTAGATATTACTAATCCCATCACAACAGCCAAATGAGTAGGCGCTGGTACCTCGATTTGAACCTGACCTGTCCATCTATGAAGGGAAGGGCGGTCTTTGATATAATTCAACATAACCCAAGTTACATAAAAACTGCTATTTAGATCGATTCAGGCGGTTAACTTGCTAAAATACATTACGATGCGTAACACTCAAATGGGTAGTTGAGGGGAGGATCTGAGGGAAGTTGATCGCATATAACCAACAGGGAGCAGTATGATGAAATGGTACGAACCGGGAATACGTCATGCTTACATCTCTAGCCCGGCTTGGCCATTTTATGGTTGTTTCAATAAGGATGGTTCACGTGAAATACGAATTTTTAGTATTGTATTTGTAAAATAATCAAACATCAATAAACAAATTGCCCGCAGTTATTTTACTACTTCATATAATGAGGTGATACAATACTGGTCAGATGTAATTAGGTATAATTCGGACGGTAAAATGTATAGGTAAGAAATTATTAATAGCTTTGTACAATAGCGTGTCATAATGTAAGATTACCCATAATTGCTCTTCCTTTTATGAGCTACTCGCTGCTAAAACAGCTTCAGGCGATCTATGCTTAGTGCTGTGAACGTTTTCATTGCTCTTGAATATATGCATGGATTGATTTACAGTAGCAAGATGTTTGGCTCTATTGACCATATATGACGTGTCGGAATGGTTGACAGGATCTATCATGGCTTATCGGCTCAAATTATGCTCAGCTTGTCAAAATATTAAGCAAGAACTGGCGATAAACTGCGTAACCTCCACTTACAAGCACATAAAAACAAATAAGGATAAGCCGATATTTATGCTAATAACAAGGGAAGAAGTCTTGATACCCAACACAAGTAAATTCATACCACATATGCCTCATGGTACCCTTTACATTAGGTATGCTAAACTATTGACGTTTGGACATTTTTAGAGGCGCACTGTTCTTTCGCTGTAAGTATCAACAGCGCACGTACCTTAATATTACCATAACCCATAAGGCAAATGTGCATCCAATTATCCGATGCCGCGTTTGATTGTCGTTTGATAGTCGTCTAATTGGACTCATGGGAGTAAAATGTGGGGCTAGTCGAAACATCTCGACAGATCGAAACCGGCGAATGAAATGCGGAACTTTTTAATATAACGCCGATTACATGATGTTGGAAAGTATCAGCTCCGTACAATAATGATTAACTATTCCCATGTATTCTTTGTACTGTTGTAAATTCCATCAAGTGCACTGGAGGTATCAATGTATTGTTGTCACATTAAAAACAGAGGATATCAAGTACAAAGTTTGTATATATATATATATATATATATATATATATATATATATATATATATATATATATATATATATATATATATATATATATATATATATATATATATATATCTATATATATCTATATATATATATATAATATATATATATATATATATATATATATATATATAACATCGGCCGCCATTGAGGGATCACAAAGCATGTAAAAGTGTGTTTGCTTGGTTTAGTCCAATATGTGCTAATGTAGGTATATAAATGCATTTAAGATGATCGAGATTTGGACCTGTTAAATTCCCTTTGTGAAGTGGATTTTGACAGAGCCCTACTGAAGAATAAACGCCCGTACTGTAGAAAGTTCTACATATATAGAACATTATCTGAGTCATCGCAATCATAAAATGCCCGATCAGTTACTCACAAATTAACTCAGTATCAGTTCCCGCATGTCCGACTGTGTATTGATTGGGTAACTTGCTATCCATCATTGACATTCGGATGATTGTATGATTAGTAAGGGACTAACAACTGTAACGGTAATGCACCGAGGAAAATGAAATAAATAGAAATCAAACGCACGAATCTATCACTCTTGGATTTGATTGATCAGTAAGTAGTAAAATTATCATTCGCTCAATCATTTAAAACACGCAAACATCATTATTTGTTTAAGCGTATTCTAAAATTTGTCTGCCTTTACTCGGATACTTATTCTGGTTACAATAACACAGATATGTCGCGGGACAACGCTCATACGTATCGCCATTGAACATAGTCGTTAACTGGAACAATGTCTGACGCAGTCAGTTGTTGCATTAGACATTCTGATAGGCTGATTATGGCCGAGGGAACTAGCGATACTAATGATCAGAGATTATATTCAATGCAATAGATTGATAAACTTTACATCCGCGAGTTCATACGACCCAAAGCTATGTGATTATTTTTTGACAACTTAATGATAACTATATATATGAGTGAATAAACTCCTTTAAGTTTAAGCAATTCTAGGTACTGATCAAACTGAATGAGCTGTGTGGCTGAAGAAGTCAAATGCCACATACATGTGATGCTGAAACAAATGTCTATAGACCTTGAACCGATTTCAGCAGCGTGGCTGTGCCCGCAGGAATAACTCTTAATTAGTACGGATTCGATTTTTTTTTGTGTTCATCAATTATTATCTCAATGTCGATGGGAATTAAAACAAAATTCAGTTGGCGACGGGATGATCCATCTAAAACCACGTTAATAGACAATTGCTTTGTAATGAAGCTGCATGAATGCAACGCACTAGAGCCAAATGTATCCATTATAAAAGAAAGGTGGCAGTGACGCGAACTATCTTAACTAACGGCTACATGAAGAATCACATCCCCGAGGACGGTATTGGTGAGACTTGACGTGGTCACGTAGGTGATATGGAGTACCCCATATCATGTGATTGGGTACGTCCCAGTAAATAGTTTGATGAATACTTTCTTGTCAATCCGGAATTAGCCACAGTTAGTCATACTGCAAAAATGTTAAATACCTCCAAAAGTTCACAAAAGAATTATTTGCGTCAGATTAATAGTACAGATGGACCTGAATATCTAGTGTTGATATGCATATACATAAGATAAACCTGAAACAATGATGTAATATTATTGTAACGACAATACAAGTGATTGATGTCAATTGAGCGACAATAATGGCTTTAATGTAAAAAATGATTCACAAATGTCTACCAAGGTTGTCCCACCTACAAGCCACCGGTACACCGTTCGTCTGATTATATTATATTGATCAAGGTATATGTGCAAAGTTCTCGTATGGCATAATTGCCATCGACATCCCCTACATTTACGCAAGATTCTTCTTATGTATATGTACATCAAATATCAAAAACGTATTAGCGAAGTAAACTTGCTGCAGAACATAATACTTGCGTACATCATACAAAGTCAATATTTATTTAGTACGAGGAAATTTAGGTAAGCCCTTTCACGAGGAGGGCTTTAGTAGCTTGGTCGACTAATTCTATGGCATGGTTATCTAGCCCTACATGCTAAGTGCGTCGTTACCTGTGTTGCTATTGGTTATCATCAACTATATCAACAAGCAAAGGCGTCGACGATGCACGGATGGGCTATTGTGAAACCTTTATGACGAAAGCAACGGTTGGCGGTTACACCCACGAAGAGTTAGTTCACTAATGATTATTTTGTGCAGCTTTGCAAGCGTCCTCAATATGTAGTTAATTCTTGCGTAATCGACGCTCATTAAGGGATACGCCAAAAACACTTTGATTTAATCTCAGGTAGATGCAACATATCGGTAATCTGTGTAGCCACATTGCCTTATTCACCTTGTAACCGGGTCCCACGGGCTGCCCTGAATAAGTGATTGGTGTGATGACACTTATGCAGTGAAACATTGACACTACGCGTTGAAAACAGGCACGTGAACACATTATTTACGTGGCATTAAATGAATCAAATAGATGTACGCTAATGCATAAAACGGCATTTGTGAGTGTCGCAAGTGAGACGATATGCGTGAGTGTCTTGTTTGTAAACAGAACTACTGAACATAGGGAGGATGAAATGATCGGCAATTTTGGGATCCCCTTCAACGTCATTATGTGATTCAGCTTACTCGGTATACCTAGTCTACAACATTGTAGTTAATCCAATAAGACCTCGTATAGGCTAACCGTATCTTCCGAGGATTTATAAATATCGATGCTTCGAACATATCCAACATAATGTAGGGTAATGATGATTGAACTTAACATACAATAAAACGGACGGTTATCAGGATAAAACTCTAAAGAGCTAATACCGTTAACTAAAATATATTGCTCCTGATAAACATATTAATACAGCAATCGTCTGGAATCAATCAATATTTAATACACCATCCGTTAGGAGAGCGGCTGTCAGTTCCAATGCGTTTGTGTATCTACTAAAAAAAGTCTCGAGCTGATAGATAGGCAGCACTCGTCGCCAAACTACTAATTTCCTAACACAGATGTAATGGTAATTCCTTCCCCACAAATTCAATCTTTAGACTGTATATACTTTTCAGAACTTTTCCAAATGTTATAACATCGTGCAGCTTGTCGAGCATCAAATAAGACTTAAGGCGTTATGCAATTACCACACAATTCAACTTCCCACTGCTCCAACATATGACACACAGACTATGATTCTGCAACATATCAGATTATTATTTAATTCTTCCCCCACAAACAGCGAGTTGTTATGGTAACAAATGCACCCTGATAGCATGCAGGACATTATATGTGTAGAAATGGCAACTCCAGGCATAAATGATCCACTCATTTAGTGTGATTGCTGTTCTCTATAATCAATTTTTTTTCGCGCAACGCACAGAACTTAAGAAGTGACAAATAGTTTAGTTTCGCTTTATTTGCTTGGTCTAACACGTAGAGTCATCATTTTGTTTTCACACCTTATGAAATAGAAAAGCATTGCCCTATAGAATTGATATATTACAGAATGACCAACTACCAGGCCAGGTGATGTAGAATTGCTTCGATGACTAAACAATTCGTTCTGTGCTGATTCACACCTACACATTAGTTGGCATAAGACGTCACCGTTTTGCAACATGAGCTATCGTGTGTGCACAACCATACAGACATTCACGTACCATCGTCTTCCGTTGTTGAACATTTATCCTGAGTATTGATGCAGTAAGGATAGAACCCAAACACTGCAGTGGACGGGTTTTAACATATCATTGTATGCCAGAACGCATGTTATGCGCCATTTACTTACTGCTCTTGTACGACTTACATAAAATGAACATCAAGGTAATAAAGCTAATTCTTGCAGCATATTGTCCAGTATGCAGTAATGGTCAAACACCTGAGTGTACACAACCACTAATCTACAAGTACAGCACGTAGGAACAATTTCGCTAGTGGGACAAATGGGACGAATAATTATGGGGAAAAAACAGTACGCCTACGAGGGGTCGACTGTAGCTTCTAGTAACACAGCGACGAGTCAGTTTTCCTGCTTCAGACCATACAGGCTATCCATGCAGCTGTTAGCTCTGCTATATTATATGATTTCTGGTTGGTGTGCGTACATCACATGCAATTATCGTTGTGATGGTCCTAAGCATCTTTATGCATCATAAAATTGGCCTCATATGCAACGGTTTCTGCGGAATATCTCGAAGCGACGAGCTTTGCTCTTATTCTTAGATCCCACATCTTTTACAGATTTTCTATTGGGTGTGAACAGTACTTTATAAATTGCGTATTTTTCATGACAAAACCAACATTTTTCAAGGCAATAATAACACACAGCAAAGCGCTGTGAAGGAATCCACTCGGGATGATATATTGCAGCGCCGTTCCCACCCCCTTCATCCACAACTACCAAAATAGCAAGGCAAACGATTGGGGCTTCTAAGTGAAGCCTCTTTCCGGATGTGTTGATGTGTATTACTCGCACTATCAATACGTTGCGGGAAGCAGTTACAAAGAATTTTTTGTCATTAGCTCTGCTATATAATGTTATACTACCTGGTTATGAAGGCCTGATCAACGAACTGTCAAGTTATATGCAGAAATCTATATGGCTCTCATATTTTATAAATACCCGCGCAAGTGATGATCACACAGCTGTAATACTGAAACAACGCCGTTCACTAACACACGTCATTAAGTCTATTTCGACTCCTTAGGTGCTGTTTGTGATCAATTAGACTTCTTTGCTTTGCGATGGCAGTTTTTTGTAGGGTGTATTATCAGGAGGTATTGACATAACAACCAATCATAGCATCCATAATACTCTGATCTATATAACTACATCTGTACAAAGACACTGGTTGATAAAACCTTCTGACTACACAATTAGGCATATAAAGGTTTCAGCTGAGTAATCTTTCAAATAACAATTGTATTATACGCTTATCCTCTAACTAAGCGATGTTTATCAAGTGAGCGGTGATTTGGTAAGCCCTTCAAGAAGAGGCTGGTAATCTTGCCATAGACGACAAAGTGCCTCGTAACCTGAACGACTGCTGTTCATTAATAAACGTTATCTACAAGCACAGATGACGAATTTAAATAGTCCTTGCCGATGCTGCACTGGACTCCTTTTGTCCATTCACAGGGCTCACAAGCACTCTGCTAGGAGAACATGGATGAAATAGACAGTAGCTATCCCATAGATCGCTTCTATCGCAGGTTTACGCTTTGCTAACAATGTTTTCCCAATGGGAAGCATTGATGAACATTAATCAAGCGAATATGGTTGATAATAACTTCATGCATAATATACATAATTATGGAGAGGGAATGCGATTAAAAGAGTTTGATCCCTGAGGCGTCCACAGTTCTGGCTTGGAAGCTCGGGAAAATTGAACACAGCTTGTAAATCCCAGCTAGTTATGCAGTTCTTCCGTCCTTGACAAAGGGTAATAACCGTATATGCACCAGACGGGTTTGGACCTATCATTCCATACAAGAAAGCATGTTATTACCCGTTTACTAGCTGTCCATGACGTTTATCAATTGATCATTAAGATAATACCTGCAACACAGTGTTTAGTATGCGGTAACCGTTCAAATCCAACTGCCAATGTTCAGCACGTCAGAACAATCTCACCATACGACGCACAGATGTGGCGAATACTTATGTGCGAGACAAACAGCACGTGTACATGGGATCGGTTTGCCGGACCCATGCCATTTATACTGTTGAATCAGTGTCATAGTAGAGGTCATCCATGAAGCTGTTTACCAGAAAACATAGCTCACCAACATAATAGGATCCTTTATTGGTTCATATGGGAATAATTCGATAGGCATTGTGATGACCCTATATATCTTTAAAAGTAGCATAATTGGCCTCCTCTACAACGTCGTCGAGTTAATTCGAAGCGACGCAGACAGCGCTACATTCTCGAAATAAGCACGTTTATGGCTTTTATTCTGGAAATACACTGTGCATCACATGAACTAACGGTAGAGGTGTCATTTGTTGCTGTCCTTAGCGCATATATTTGATCATTTTGGCGAAGGTTGTTTATTAAAATGCCACAACTTTGTCAGGACAGCAAAAAACACCCTACAAGGCGCTGAGAGCAAATGGACTGAAAATGACATATTGCAGCGCCGTTACCACCTCTCCTCCACCAACATCATCATCATCATCATCATCATCATCATCATCATCATCAACATCAACATCATCATCATTATCATCCCGTGTTTCCCTCTAAAGAGGGGTCGGGTCTCCTCGACACCATACCATCATCATTCACGCAATCCATCCATCTCTTCCTCGGCCTTCTTTTCGCCTTGTTGTCTGCCTCTTTCCAATCCCCACCGCACCATCACGTGTTCGTCTCTTTGCATCACGTGACCATTCCAACACAGTCTGCTCTCTCTCATCATGTCCTGCAGCTATGCCACCTTCACCGCGCTTCTTATGTCCTCGTTTCTCATTCTATCTCGGCGTGTTACTCCTCGGATGGCTTGCAGGCAGCGCGTCTCCGCTACTTTCAACTTATTTAGGTGGGCGTCTTTCACTGCCCCCGTCTCCGTTCCATATAACACCACTGGTCGCACCATCGTCCCGTAGGCCTGTGCCTCTAGCTTCATCGGCATTCTTCTGTCACAGATCACTCCACTCACACTCCTCCAAGCGGGTCCAAATCCTTGCAGTCTAGCGTGCACCTCTCTTCCTAGACCTCTGTTTGCTTGTAGCCAGCTGCTAAGTACTTCAACGGCGGAGTTTGCTTCAGTTGTGGGCCATCTACGTGGACAACCTGTAGTAGGGTTGTCTGACCACGTGAGACCCACATCACCTTTGTCTCCGCTCTGCACATTCTGATAACGTGTGCTGTTAGCCTATCGAACCACCTGTCTACTGCATGCTGGAGCTGCTCCGATTTGTTGGTTCCGATAATGATGCCATCAGCGTAGATAAATTTCGGTCCTCTGTCCACTGGAAACTGCTTGTTGATATAGTCCAGCATATGATGAACATTAGATGACTCAATGCTGATCCCTGGTGTAATCCCACCTTCGCATCAAACCTGTTTGTATTGCCGAAGCTCGCTCTCACTCGAGTACGCGGATTTCGGTACAAATACATCGCCAATTAGTTCCTCTGCCTCTCCGTACTGCCGTAGCATACATGGTATTATGGCTCTGTTGATCGTGTCGTATGCCTTCTCAAGGTCTAGGAGCGTCCATCGCCTATCGGGTTGAAACTCCAGCTTCCTCTCCATCATCTTCCGCACTACGCGTCTATTTATCCCTTTCCCTTCCTGAACACGAACTGCTCATCGCCCAGCTGCGGCTCAACAATCTCCCAAATTCTGCCATCGAGTATTTTTTCCAAGCACTTCATCATTTGAGATAGAAGCTTGATTCCTCTGTAGTGACCGCATTCGTGTATATTTCCTTTGTTCTTGAAGATCAAAACCAGTGTAAATTATTGCCAGTCATCTGGGACTCGCATCTCTCTCCATGTTGCTGCCAACACTCGTTTTCAGCGTGATATCATCTGGTCCTGCTGCTTTTCCCCTCTTCATCTGCATTATCGCTGTCTCAACTTCTGTCTGGGTAATTTTACCCTGGGGATCATCTACAGCTGTTGCTGTTGGTAGGTCGGCCGTAAACGGGCCCTCCTGGTTGAGCAGGCTGTCGTAATACTCTCGCCACGTCTGTTTTACCGCCTGTCCTTCCATCTTCTCATTTCGCTCACCATTCCTCACCATATCTGGCAGTGTCTGCAGCTCATCATTAAACTTCTTTTTCATCGCATCGCACCCTGTATGAGGATCATATGCTGCCATCACAGACACAATTACATCTTACAGCTGCGCTCTCACCGCCATCAGTCAGTCATTCACTCTGATAACCCCAACCACCGTTTCCTTTGTGTTCCCACGTATAACTATGCCTACAACATTCTTCTTCTCCCCTCCATCCGTGTAGTACATCTTGCAGTCCATACCCAGCTCTCTTGCTCTCTGCTTTGACCAACGTATCTCCTCCTTCTCACCGTCATCTGCTCCACCTCCATTCCTATTCATTTCAGCGTAAATACGTTTCGACCACTGGAGTTTTATTTCTGTTAGTAGGTCATTTTGCTTAGCCTCTTCTGTTCGCCTTTTCAGCTATCTCGCCCAACCAACAATCCCCAAATAAGCCACGCAAACTCTTGGGGTTTCTAGGAACAGCCATGTCCAAAATCGATGTGTACTAGCCGAAATATCAACATGTTGCAGGCAACACGTGCAAAAGTTATCACAGTTATTAGCTTTGCCTGTATTACAACCTAGTTATTAGTGTCTGATCAAGGAAGTATTAAGTTGTACGCAGACATTAATATGATTCTCTTTATTTTTCCGACCACACATTTATCGAAAAAGACTCATTGCCGTGCATGTGTTGATCACGTAGCCCTACAATCTGCCTCAGTGGTATTGTACGCATCAAACGTCGTGATAGGCGGATACAGACCGAGGGAACTATCGATGCTAATGGTCAGAAAATATATCGTTTGTACAAATCTCAAGAGGTGGAGAGCTTTTACGCTGACTGAAAAACTATGACTGTTATGCATACGAAAATGATGAACCGTAAACGCAGATGTTATAATGTTTTTTCTTTTAACGGCAATCTATGTAATTCATTTATATCAACTGCGTGACAATAATTTCTCGTTTAAAGATAATCATTTGCGAATGCCTAATGAATCTGTCCCACCTACAAGCCAGCGGTTAATCATTGTTCTGATTCTGTAATATTGAACGAGGCATATATCTAACGATCTTGTATGGCCCATTGGCCTACATTGATGTCAGGTTATTTCGGTGTAATCCCACGATTATAATGCGATCATTATGCTTATACACTCCACGGAGAAACAGTTGGTATGGGTGGAATTAAGTGAGGCCGGTAAGGAATACGATATCCCTGACATTTAGACTGCAAGCGTCACCCTTGGGAAATCAGTTGCGTATAATGTCATTAACTCTATCCATATGGTGTGCTGCTGTGTAGGTCTTACCCTTTCCACGCCCATATCGACGGAGTACATCTGACAAATATGAAACCTTTCCCTTGTCTGTGAAAACGAAGATGCGGGCACGACCCGTTTAGCCAATTTTCTGATCGTGTGCTTGAAGTCGGAACAAACGAACGTAAATTTACTATCCAAGATATCAGTAATTAGAATTGGTGAGCAGTTGCCAGATTATCTCTGTGAAAGCGAGCACCGCCTGCAAACATGCAATACATTATATGGGGACGGCGTTTGCTATCCTGTAGACGGAATGTTAACTCACTATAAGCGGTTGAGTGCTAGTCGGTGTTGATGGGAGCGGTAGTTATGCAGTATAATTAGAACATAAAGGAGGATACAAGGTAATCAGCCAATTATTGAGAGTTATTCCGGGACAAAATATATATTCATATTAGTCAGAGGTAATGGAAAAAAAGCCCTTCAAGAGGAGGACTTAGGTGGCTAAGTCGACTCATTATATGGCTTAGTTATCTCACTCAAGCCTACAAAGTGCCTCTCTACCTGGGTAGCTATTAATCATAAGTCAACGTTATCGACAAGCAAAGAGGATACAGTATCATACGAGTCCCTGTCTACGATACAATAATATATATTGGCACTTCCACTGGATTCAGTTCGCGGTGAAAATATGTAAATTATAGCACGACTCTGCTTGGACTTCTTGCGGACAACTTAGGGTAATCGCTGTCGCAAGTTTTTTTTGTCAACATCGATCTGGTTTTCCGGAAAGGTGCTGAAGATGAACGTATGAGCTTTTGTGAAATCTTCATGACGAATGCAACGGATGTCAGTTACATAAATTATGATTAATTTTGTGCATATTTAAAAACGACAATTATGCATAATTGATTTTGCGATTTATTTTTGTGCAATGGACACACATTAGGGGATCACTCTAAAATAACTATTATCTGACATAAGGGTGATGCTCTGGATAAGCGATTGGTATAATGACAATTCAGCAATCAAAAACCTAACCATCCTGATTAGAATGAGAGCACTAATTATTAAATTAAAGAAAATCCTGAAACGGTAGTAACCTAGATGAACATCTCACGGAATGACATGTCAAATTGTTTACTGACAGATGTTTCTAGGGCAACCGGAATAAATCATAATTTAAAACGCTCGCCTATTGGAGTGCGACTGCGTATTAGGTATCCTACAATCCCAATACTTACAAACAATTCAAGTTTAGTCAACCAGTCGGTTCATTTCTAAGTTACGCATCAGATGAATCTGTCCTCGCATGGAACTAACAGAGAACACAGCATTATTGTTTAAGCAGCATTGGTGAATAGGCTCCTACTCCGCCTTTGTGATATGCCAAAAATAGCAGACAATCAATCTTATGTCCATTAAGATATTTGTTTATGATAAATAGATTTGAGTTATATTTGTGAATAGAATTGATTTACCAATGTGTAATTCCATAAGCAAAAAAAACCCCATCTTTATGCCGTTTTTAGTACGTTGCAAGTTCAATATATTTAATGGGTTCATTTAAAGATATATTTCCTCTCACAAAACCTGTTTTTAAGTTAGTTAACATGTTAACATTATTTCGATTTCGTAATTCATTTGCCAATACATTAACGATCTGTTAGCGAGAAAGACATTTGAATATTAATCAAGTCTTCACCATGATTCAGTGAACAAATCGATATCTTGCTGCCACATCGTCAACTTGTTTGTAAGGAACATAGGTCCTGCTAGTATTTCCGCATGGCATAACATATTGATTAGGAATGAATTTATTGAAATTCTTCTTAATTGCTTCTTATGTTAGATATCATGCTTTAGGCTTCTGCATGCTGTTTGCTAGACAATTGCTCACCCAGGTCACAGATCAACTGAATACGTACGTTTTATCCGACCTGAGCATATATTCTGTCATTAGCGTCTATATTTATATTTATCTGCAATATCTCTATTTGTCTGGCGCTATAGCACACAACAATATTCTGTCGAGAAATCGAAACAAAAGATATTGTGCAAGTTTGAATGTTCTTCGGTGAAACATATGACGTTGTAACCGAGCAAATGAACTCAAGCAGTGACAAGTAGTCCTGACTCGATTTTAAGTTGATAATGGGTTGCGTTGCAGAATATGTCCCGCAAGATTTCACACAGATATGGTGTTTCCCTAGCCAGTGGCTTAAATATCTGAAGTGCATGTTGTTGTGCCGCAGAGCAGTCTGCATAACTACAGCAATGGTCGTTATAGCATGAGGATTAATATTTACCGAATCATATAATGATATGTATCTGAAAATCTATGGAGATCTTGAGGGGTATGTCTGGCACGACAAAGTAGATTCACACGGAATATGATTTTATCCAGTATTGCAGATATTGGTAGTTTAGCCAACTGGAATAAGGCAAAGGCTATGAATAAATCACACCGCCTGTAACTAATAATATCGATGTGTACCGACTAGGCCAAAATGTCATGTATGTGAGATAAGCATTTGCGGTTAGCGCAGAACATGGAAAGTAACAGAAGACTGTTATATATATTGAGCACGTTCTATTGACTGTTATCCAAAGTATTCCAATGCCTCTGGTCGGAGTCAGATATCTAAATTCGCTTTTTCACGTTATTATCGGAAGTAGATCTAAGGGCAAGAGATTACAGGTACGACCAGATTGAATTTCAATTGAGATTACCAGCTGACTCATACTTATTGGAATATAGAGAAATAAAGTATTTTCACAATATATGTGTTTGTCAAGAAGCAATTCGTTAATTTATATGCATCTGGAATGCCACTAAACCCGAAAGGAAAATAATTACATTTCTCCGTTGATGTGTTAATGTGAATGGCACGCATAAACAAGCGCATCGTAAGATATCCTCACAAATATTTTCAGGGTGGTGTCGTTGAATAGTGTGACTAAACACAAAAACATAGCGGGAAGGCATTGAATCATGCTTCATAAAAGGGGGTTATACAATACCACATATCATGGCGGAAGGTCAACGCTGAAGGCACACCCATTAGCCATAAATAGTGGGCAAATTTCAACCTGTCGGTGACGAACAATGCGTGCATATACCATATGACGGACCAATGTCTGGTATTTCGGGGTGGGGATTTTCTGTGTAGTACATCGAATGGCGGATATGGCTCACTTTCAAATCAAATACACAATTCTGCTTAAAGGTGCATTTCATAAAAAAATCACTCGATTTTTAAACGAAAAAAAAAGTTGTTAACTGCAAGAGTATCCCAAATGGTGCTGATATCCGGATTCCAAAGTTGGAATGGCCGTATATATTTCTTGTTGTTCTTAAATAAACTTTAAATTCCTTTGTTTTCACGTCCAGTCACAAATAGACCATATTTGGAAGCTCATGTATTATTTATTCCGGAAGCGCAGAAGCGTCATCACTCTGTGCCGATCGCCGCCGGTGAATGTTTAGTTTGCGCTATTTTCATTGCGACTATGGACGACCAAAGCAAGAAAGGAAGAAAAGGCGGAAAGAGAAAGAAGCTATTAACAGATTCAACAACCAAGAGAAGGAAGCGTGAGCGAGACCAGCTGAGGTCTAACACGAGGGTCTCTTTAAGATAGGCAGTCAGGGAAGTGAGGAGTTTGACCAACGAAGAAGCTGCAAAGGTTTTTAGTGGACAAGTAAGTAATCCCGTTGTATAATGAATACCCTGCTATCGAATCGGCCTGTATTAAATCGAATTGTGTAAATATCACCGATTAAATAAAATCTAAGGGCCATTGCACGATTCGGGTTTGTTAATTGTTGTTGCAAACATACCTTACTTTGTAAATTTCTAGTAGAGAAATTATTGCATCCTCTTAACCGTGACTGCCTAATTCAATGGCTGGTGTTCGTCATACCTTGCCCGCAATCAAGTTGTGGCAATGGACCACAACAGGCATAGGGATCGGGCATATGCACTCAAGAATGATGGTCAGCCAATTGAAGTCTCTCATAACCACTCAATTACACACTGACTAAATGTCCTATCATAAAACAAAATACTGCAACTTTGCTGTGTTATAGGTACAGCACTCCCTTCACCAAGCAGTCAAAGGCGTGGTCATCGGTTAAGAGGCCAAGACTTGCGCTCACATACCAGATATGATAACAAAAATCTTAAGGCCCAAGCAATGTGACAGCAATCACAACAACACCCACAACGCTCTGCTGATGACCCCGCAACATCAGTCTGTACATTTCTCCTGTGCCAAGGCCATCAACCAAAAAAACAGATGAGTTGCACGTGTCTCGTTTTGATTAAAAATATGATTTGGAAATTTGTTTTTGTTGAAATGTACAAATCTTTTATTAGTCACATCCAAACTGTAATAGAAGAACTCATAGAAATGGCAAATAAATAATACATGAACTCATTTTAATGTCACTTTTCTTCCATCAGGGCTAGAGTTATGAACATAAAAAGTCAAATCTGAAGATAACGTGCCATGACTAATTGACAAAATAATGTGTGCATAATTCTTTTCTTCTGTGTTTGAGAGACGTAAAATTGACTTATATATGAATGCTCATTCCATAAAACGAATGGACTATAAATTATCCGATTGTTGAAACAACAATGTTCAGAACAAATAATACCACATGTTTTGTGAGACAAGGCAATTTCAATACTGGGACTTATCGATATAATCTGCACAAAAATACCAATCAGAACAATGAGATATTTCCTGATTAAAATTACCAATCAAAACATTTAAGCTTAGTATATTACCAAATCCTACTTAGAATTAAGCCTGTATACTGTCAATACTTTTCAAGGAAGAGGTCTCTGATCTTCCACACACAACAGGAGGGAGTTACCCTCCTGTTGCACTCCCCCTAAAAGCTATGAATCCACAGAACCAATTGCTGTTAGGCGCCGTGTCTAAGCACCCTTTTTTTTGTCCTCGACAACCGCATCTAACTCCCATTGCAAGTCCACCCGGTACCTGTTAATAACCTCAATGACCATCGGGTCAAGCACAACTCCTTCCATCTGAGGTAGTGCATAAAAGTCTGGGCTGTTGATGCAACATTGCCGCTCCACAGGGGTAGGCATTTCCCTACATTGAAGGCAGATGCACCAGTCTGGTGAAGTGGTAGTTGATGGTGTGTGGAATCCTTCTTTCGGTGGTGTGGGATGTCGGGTGATTGAAAGTGCAAACTGTGGCTGTCTGTCTAACCATCAACGAGCAACTGCCGCACCCCATCCAAATCCAGCCACCGCACAAAAATCTGAAAAAACTATGAGTAATCAAAAGTCTTCATTTCGATGGATTGAATATCTCCAATGTAAATTGCTCTCTCTGACCAAAATTGCATGAAGGTTTTTTGAGCAGCTGAAGAGTGCTAACTGCTGAGTTGTACATTACCTTCAATGTCTCTTTTCGTGACAGCTCTAAAGATTTATCAGCCACTCTTCTCTGCTGTAGGGCCTGGTTAGTTAATTGGTGTGTTGCCAAGGTAGCCTCTGCGAAGATTGACTCGCTTTCGGCATGTCGAGGTCTACAAACCAATGAGGTAAGGCAAGCCAAATAGTATCTTGCTTGAAGAAGGTGGGGCTCCTCTGCCACCTCTTCGGGCTGGTCTGCAACCTCCACCGACTTGGACACCTGTGTCATGTTAAACAATTTCAAACCAGTAAACACATCCTTCCCAGTCATAGTAGATGTATTGAGTTCAATAAAATACCCTTGATAAGAATCCAATTCAAATAATATAACCTCAGTTCCACACAGGTTGTCAGAATCTGTACCATGACCCCTTCCACAGCTTCTTCTTGTACGTAGTCCCCATCTTGGCTTTTTGATTTCCTTTAAATTTGAAAGTGGGTTGGTTCAATCAAATTTTGAATGAACATGACAAGAATAATTCAATCAATAATGTTACAGTGTTCGAGCTTAAAGTCAGCCAAAAACAATTTGTAAATAATACAGATTTAAGGTCATCTCTGTCACTAAATTTCACCAAATTAATTCCAGCTATCCAAGGCTTCTACAACACCAGCATGGTGTTAAAGTACACAATTATAGACACACAATCAAAACCATGCGTATAAGTCTTATCAAAGTGGGTTGCAACAACCCAAATTAGAACCAAAACCACCCGTTTAGTGTCCCTTGTCCAAACCCATACGATGATACTTACCACCCCAAACTCCTAGCGCGGACGTTTCAGTGCACAGGGATTTGCGTTGGCCTGCCACTATCTTCTCTGTAGGGTTTATGTATGCGTAGAAGATAGCGGCCGGCCGGCCAATTCAAATCCCTGTTTCATTTCACTATAACCAGATAACGTAGACGTCCTGAGGGAGACCCCAGCCCCTTGATTTATAATACAATTTATGAGTTCATTCGGGAATATTCCAATAGTTTGCAATGAACGTGACAGACAAGTCAAGAATATCGTTTTCATTACGCTTGAACATGCGCTGCCTCAGGGTAGCACCGGTCGAACGGTAATATAAATATATAGGACGTCTTGTAGGGCTATCTCAGGGTTTGTTCGCAGGTGTAACGCTATTTATTGTTAAATTTACGGTAATCTATTGTACCGATAGTGTTCACTATATTGGGGCGGGTTCTTTTTTTTTGTATAACATTCGAAAACTCCAATTGATGAAGATTCAAACAAGAATTGTAGGAATCGAAAGACTCACCATTTCGTCTGCTCGCGTTTCCGCCTTCAGTCGAATCCGCGCTGCGCGTGACGTCACGACTATGTGTTGTAAACAAATAACCCTTCAATACGCATGCGTCATTTTTCCATCGACATGTGCTCATATTTGTAAACGCGGGTGTGACCGACAGATTTCGAAACGGTGTAATCGATGATATAGCGTTGAACCAATATACCCACTGTTTAAAAGTGCCAGACACACTTTCCTATATCGCTAACATTTCAACATAACTAAGGTTGAATGACCGTCCCGACTGTGTGATTCGTTAATGTCCTATAGTGGATAGGCTCGCAAAAATATAGCCCACAATTCACCCTGATTGCGCCGTATTCACCGTCATTCACTTTGTGCCTGAAATACTTTCTATACCGTTTTATGCCCATTAAAAAGCGGCCTGTGTGTGCCAAGCAATCGAAACACTAATATATCATTTTGGTGCATACATTGACTATATTACAACCCACTTAACCATTCTTCGAGTAAAGGCGACAATATGTGACTACTAATTATCGCTGGTGAGTGTGAGCCGCAGGTGTGAGCCACGTGACTGATTTTCTCTGATATATGCGGCGCATGGTTTGCTATATATAGTAAATTCAGATTTAACATGGCGTAAACTATGTAGGCGCCTGGTAATAATTCAACTTGCAAGGGGTTTTTCCAAACGTGCTTTGCTTGCTTAATGCTTAGGATTATGGTTGTTAATGCAACCTTCTTGAACAGTTTTGGTCGGTGATAGCGACATTTTCACCCGACTCCCATCCGAGACAGGTGGTTGCTGCCGGTTGCGTTAATGCAATTCAATAATTAATTTCAAATACTCCATCGGAGATGAACCGATATCGTCGGACTCTTGGCCACAAATGAAAACAGCATCAACCCCTTAGCTTCCCAAACCTCTCTTAATTTGCGTCACAGTACCTTGATATACACGGCGATCATTTGGTTTAAAAATGCGCTTGATTATCGCGTGCAGGTGCCATTGCGACAGGTATGTTACCGGCAATAATATGGGGAAACACACTCAGGCGAACCACATGACCATACATCCAGATCAATCAAGAATGTGACAATTTTTTAACGGCGACCCAGGAAATTCTCTCATACAACGGGCTACGCAGACATTACTGTGCACGGTTTACCCCCTCTCTCTAACCCTATCTCTCTCTCTCGAGATTTCCCCCTTTGAGGAGTTATTAAAATGGTATCTTCAACCGAAGTGACTTTCCACTGATCTTTTAGTCGTTGATATGTGGTTGTTATTTCCTACCCAGGTGCTGCTTAAATCCTTATAATCAAATCCACTTCATTTAAGATTTGATTAATTTGTCATATTGGAATGGAACATTATCAAGGAGTCCTTATCGATTTCCTCATAGTTACTGCCCTCATAATCACAATTTTATGTATAGTATATCTTCAGCACGTGCACTCCAATAAGGAAAATAGTAAACGCTAAAAGCTGCCATGCATTATGCTACGAGTAAACTTGACAGCAGGTACCGGGTATCCAATTTTGCTTGGGTCTAAAATGGTATTTCGCAAATATCAGGAGACATTACAACAAATCATGCTTAGATGTTCGCCCCCCTAATGGAACAACTAGAATTTTTCTTGCTATTTTTGTTCTTATTCATAAGCTGGACTTACAAAACCCTCTGTGAAATCTTTTGTTCAAAGCTGATTTGGTTGGAATGGTAATTATGTTACACAGACAGCGCTCATGGTGGCTTTGATTTTACTGGGAATGACACAGGAAATGTTCGACAGTATTTTCAGGTGTCGGTGCAATATCGCTCTTCTCTCAAATAAACCCACTATGTGTGATTCTTTTGTGAAGTAAGCCTTTCCCGAAAATAAATAGAACGTGCCAAACACAGCCGGGTCGTGAATGTCACTCAAGACTGCAATGAGGGTCCAAGTCTCATGGTTCTGATGCAATGTGTGTGCGTTAGCAACACTGAATATATCGTCAGTGCAGCAGAAACAACTAGTAAGAGTTGTCATCAATTTCGCTTTGCAAGAATACAACAAGTGTTGGCGGGCATGAGTAGCACGATGTAGGTCTATAATGGCGTCTTTGAGTTATAACATATAATTAACTAGCGCCACACATAATGCATCTAAATGTGTTGCAACCAAGTTTCGAGAGGATGCACGGTTGGAAGCTGAAGCTTAAGATATTTAGCATTGTAAGGATAAATCAAACCCAAGTCATAGCGTAAATCACAAACTGTATGTAGGCGGTAAGTGTATGTTTAGTAATAATGACATCTACAAGTTTACTACTTTTATTACAGTCGCATAGAAGGATGAATCCGACGAGTTCGTTTATCAGATGACTCCTTGGGCAAATTGAATGTTTACATAATCTGATTTTGGGACGAGCTCACGGTGTTTTCTTATAAGCCAACTGGGGGAAAAATCTGATTATACAAGAACTTGTGTCCTATGTGATATATTTACTTTAAACATCGGCGTTCGGGAGAAAAGAGCCATGGAGAAAAGTATTTGCTTGGCAAAGACCCCCAGTGAGTAATGTTATCAACCAGACAACGATGTGGATTCAACATTATCTTATTGTTGACGTAGTGTAGTAGCCCAGGCGCCGGATGAAATACCAACCTGTTACTTGATTGATCATCATTCTAATGTATTAGCCAAGTTTTTGTTTTCGTTGACAGCAGCAGTTACCCAGAGCTACAGCATTACATAAGAAGATGTCTATATGCACACTGTCAAATGTAATTAAAAAATGTCCCATAATAGTTGATTGCATTCTTTTTAGCATTTGTCGTGGTTTTTGATATTAAATGTACTACATATCAGTATCAATATATTCGACTTTGTATCTACTTCGGGATTGAAGATTCAATTAGCATTAGGCTCGGACATTACATCAATGTCGGGATTTGACAATTTATCGATGTCATGATGAACTCAATACCAGCCCCGACATACATTGTAGACGTACAACCATTGGCACTTGAACATCAGAGATCAACGTTCATTCAATATCGTGCGCTAACATGGCAACGCGATCTCTATGGTGTTTGAATTCCTATGCTGTACGGCTCTATAACAGCTACATGAGGTACATCTGTATTGTGCGCTATTTAGGGTGTAACATTCCTTTTAGTATATAATAACACATAGTAGCTCAGTCAGGTATTCTATAACCCAACGTCAACGACGCATTGACAATAATTATGTTCAATGTCGCAACACTTTTTGCAGCTACAAGGGTCGCTTTATACTAAATCCATGTAATTACTTTTTCGCAATTGCGCAAGCGCCAGGTTAGCTCGTCGCAACAGTAATGCCAAGAGTTTAATTGGCTCGGCATGGACAGCATGCAATGATGCTCGTATTAGAGATGTTCTACTAAACCACGATGCGCAATCAATGCGCCACATATTGATAATATTTCTAAACGAAAAAGCAACAAGCGCGTAAAGGTCACGCCTATAAAATATGTATGCCACCTATTGACCCTGATGCATTATGAACAATTAACGATACTAAGGACGGAATATACGACTGTACGATGCTTGCTTGACACATTAGCAATTACAAAATGCGTAACAATAGACTAACCAATATAACAATAATCGACGCATGGATTTAAATCAGATAGATGAAATATGTCATATCAAAGTGTTTTTTTACAACATGAATCTTCATCGATGGCAAGTTTGAGGCGTCATCCCCATCACTACTACGATTGCAATGTATTAAGGCTTGGTCTAGTACTTTGGTAAATGCATGAATTATAAAAGCTTCGATACAAACTTGAGCAATGTGGTATGCACTAATAAGTTTACGCCTATAGTCAGATATATGTCTCATGCGCAATCTAACCGGTGTCTGCTTCGAAAACGCGAAATTCGACTGATTCACGAACGAAGGCCATCCCTGTATTGTTATCCGCGATGGCACTAGACGACTATGGGTTGTTTCGAGGAATGATAGTGTATATGACACTGAATATTTCCCACATCTGACCGGCTGTCGATCGCAATCTATTGTCCTAATAGTTTGAATGAGGATAAGCATATGCCCCTGACTTAGTGTGTGATCACCAGTCGCTGGTCGAGCAACAGGCTCACTTTCATTTCCGCGCTTAAAGTAGACAGTGATTCATTCGTTAAGCCCGGTTTGTATTACTAACAATCAATTATAAATATTAGCTTGATGTTATGTTATATGCATCTAACCTCCTACAATTGGGTGTTATTTGAGTGCATCGTAAATAATCGTCATTCGTTTTACTTAATAAGTGTTATTGCAGATCGAAACCACATACAGCAACCATGCAATACAGATCAATCGACCCCCCGAGTGCTTCATAAGACACCAATAATTAAAATTTAACATGGGCATTATCACCGTTATGTCATTATTGGCCTCAAAATTTCGTTTGAGTGAAATTAAATGGGGCGATTGTTGAAAGAACTGCCGTCTTAAAGGCTCGTGCATCACGGCATTAGCTCATGAAAAATAACTTTCCTATCCAGATTATACAAAAACAGGACTCGCTTGTTGTGCGCTGAGGATGCGAACCGCAGTTTATATGCCACAAGATTCGCGATGGCGATGCTCTAGATTTGATTACTTATTCAACTGACCAATGTCGCTAGCGGTAGGATTGGTTACCCGAGTTAGTGCAAATGAACCTGCCCGCGGCCAGCCTACTGCAGTGATATTGAATCACGTAACGATAAAGCAGGCGGGCCGTTTCTACATTCCCATTAACTCGGGCTTATTGGAGGTGTTGCGCAGCTTGGTTGGATAGCATTCGACAGATATGTGTGGCGTTTTGGTAGGGAAATGGGGGATAAGATGTACCCTTCAGCACAATATACTGATACGGTGAAGGAAAGTAATTGCTACAATTTAACAGAATTTCTTAAGGAATATTGGCTGTCAATATTATATTATTCAATTCGATCGTGCATGGCTTAATTAGTTCTGCGAATTAACCACAATCTGAGGTGGGGATGGCCATCAATCAATATGATCTTGCGTCAAAATGGGTGACCCATGTATTGATATCAGATATCTGCCCGTTTTCTTAATCGTATATCATTGTATTAAAACAATGGTTGTATACAAGTTTGTTCATAAAATTTGCATAGCCACCGTGAGTTATGTATAAACATACGCACATATTTCTAAGTGGCAAATAAGAATCAAACTTATTGCTGCTATCTAACAAGAGCATTAAAAGGATCGCTCCCATTCGCTGAATGAATTGCACTTTGTTTGTTTAGCCAATATTTGCCCTACTAAAGTATCCCATAAACATGTTTGGGATTAAAATGGATGTTATAGATATATACAGAACCTTTATCATCAACGGAACTCATTTAATGATGTATGTCGCAGGAAAATCGTTATTCCGCAAAAATCTGCCTGCCAGCACGAAAATCATAATATTTGCGGTCTCGCTTTTGAAACGAACATGTGATGCGCTTGATATTTGCATACCCGCAAAAGTTACACTCTTCAAGTTTTTATACGTGTAGTCAATATATATGCGATAATATATCCTCAAACCATGATAAGTTAACAAAAGAGGTGAACTTTTGTAATTATGAATGCATTTGATCTTTAGACGAGCGATAAGTTCCTATTGACAGAAAGGAAGGAATAGAGCAGGTAAGCTGTGTACATTCACCCGCCGCCTTGCTCTGAATGAGCAGTTCAGTCATAGAGTCAGTTATCACCACCATTGCGATATTGCTCATTGGTGAGGATGGATGAATCCGTACCATTTCAGCTACTTATACAAAATATACACAGCACCAATCATGGCGCTACCGTTCGTCGAGAAAGATGCAGCATACACATCCCATCGCCAGTATGCTCCATCTCTTGCATTCAGCGTGCGAAAATCGTCAACCAACGAAGGATATATCTGCATATGTACTTCGTGTCTACTCGGACTTGCAATATATATCAATGTAGTCGATGTCAAAATGACACTTATTCCAACAACACACTCAAGGCACAGTATCCAAATCCATCCATTTATTTTGCTGACAATCGGCTGAGGTGCCGAATATAGATGCTGTATGGGGACCTATTGATCATCCGGGGGTAAAAATGCGGCATACATGGTGCTATGCATGAAAGGAATATCAACGGACAAGTCAAGGAGAATAACGAGATTGACTAATGCTTATCTATAAATTACTATTCATCATAAAGTGTTTTGCCATACACGGAAAGTCTGATGCCAAAAGCCTTGTACATGTGACGCACATTTCTCATTTCACCACACTTAGAGGCATCGTTCGTTATTCAAGCTAGACACGTAATGCAGCCAGGGAATGGAATGCATTGGCATCTTAATCCCTGGCATGACCCCACCGTGAACCCGTCACTTGTGACATCGTGAGTCGTGACCAAGCCTCGAGTCTGCGGTGTGTTTTCCCAACCTAACCCCCGTTATTCGCATCGTGTTTACCACCCTGCACTTATTCGCACCATTATCCTTTCCTTACTCCCGCAGTGGCTCCACATTATTCCACACTCTGTTACCCGACGCCCGTTTACGTAATATCCTCGATGCTAACTTTCTTTAATCAAGGCCATTACTACACTCTCACTTCAAGGGCCAAAACCTACTCCCTGCCGTGCTAACCTTTCCCAGCTTTTTTAATCCCCGCTGTGCTAACTCACCCTCACCTCTGCCCTTTATTCCACTATTGAATCCGTCATTACACAGCCCTTATGCCAACGGTGGTAATGCGACCTCAGCCCTCATCCCCGCCATGACCCATCCCGAATACTCGTTATTTTATTCTCAGTAATTCACGTGGTTATTCTACACTACCTTTTGCCATGATTGTACCGTAAACATATTTGCGCTAATCCATTATAAACCCCATAATCACCGCCATAACTCAACTGCATGTCAATTTCCTGTCGCAAACCCATATTGATAACTATGGATCAAACCGCAATCTATAATCTTGGATTGCTGCCATGAATGTAGAATAATTACGCAACGTAACGATGACTCTATTGAATCTATAACCTCCGTTTATCTCAATAGTTTATTTCTTCAAATATATCAACGTACTCCCTATTATGATGATCATATATACCCAAGCATTCTAATACCTATTCAACACTTGAAGAACCGGGGCTCTCGAGGACCAGCGGTTGCTGTTTGAAAATGATCTTGATAAGTAACTTGTGTGAGAAAGTTCCAAACTGCTGTAGAATGAAAGCATAAATTGATTTAGCTATGTTTAAGTGTCGTTGCAATCTGACGCTAGTTTCGTTTTGAACTACAATAGCACTTGTTTTCTCTTGTTAAAATCAAATGATAAAAGCTACAAACCAACTAAAGCCGAAGTGAGGTTTGTTACCACTGGTTTCAGCACTTAGTTCGCCCGTTTACAAAGTGTAGCATCAGACATCTCTATAAGGCGTATTTTCCTACCAAGTATTCTCGCAAATGACCAGTTCAAGTCCCAACCGAATTATCCGCACCGGACACATCCTTCGAATACCGCATTTGACAGTCGCAAAAGTGCACAAGGCGTACAAAACTAATCTAATGGTACTTCCTACATCGCATATATTTCGACCATTGTGTCATTTAGTTCTACTACTAAACGTCAACTGTACATATTGCCTGGTAACTACTGCCACATAATCCCATATGCATGCGACTGCCTGGTAACCCAAAAGTTGGTATGAGAGTATCGCTTGGTCTTGAGACCAGGTTAAAGGGTAAAACACCTCAACATTGCGCCATTGGTTCCCACCACCAGCCCCAAGCAGGAATTTGTATTGTTGCCTATAGTCGCGTACTAAAGCACACACTAGTGGAAACTAGCTGCCATTCCACGAGGTTTTATGTTGAATCATTGCTATGGATAATGCCAGGGACTTTTGCCAATCAGCACTCGCACGTCTTTCATAACGTGGCATTGTGGCACTGTTTGAGCCATATTGCGACGGCGCCACCTCAGTTCGCATGCTTGATGCATTCTATATACATATCAAGCACTATCTTATGCGTATCAGCTTTTTATTTATTTGCTAAAGTTATTGTGGTTGTACGAATATCGCAATATGTTGGAAAGAGAAACCTCTATGCTTGTGAATTATTTTCATTTCCCTGACGCATTGAAGTCAGCCATGTCACGCCAAAGTGGAAACGCTATCCTCGGATGCTGATAGTGGTAAGACGTGTCTTACTCCCCAGTTTTCTTTTGAATGTGTAATTGATGTTGTCGTTTTCCGAAGCCGAAATTGCATTTGTGACAAACCCGAGTCGGGTACGCTGTTTCACATTTTGCAAGTGCGCAGCATCAGTTGCTCCAACCAGTAGTATCTCAAAATTATTATGCAAGTAATAAATGGGAAGGGTTTAGAACACGAACAGTTAAAAATTTCATAAAGTTGCGACGGGTTTGATGATCGGATTCCTGACAACTAAATTGTTCGCAATTCATCAATGGGAACATGATTTAATCTACATGAAGATTGCTCAATTTTAATCCATGTAAATTGAATTAACTCGAAATGGATTTTAGCAGGCCATACCCAAATACAGACCACGGGAGTATTTGACGACCATAGAACAACTGCGTTCACAAAAAATTTGCATGCAGAATGGTCAATTTGCATCCGGTATTTAACCAATTCATGGGAGGTATGTACTATGTAGGCTTATCCTACTTAAATTGAAATATATAGGCCTGAAGGTGCAAAGGTTGATATTGCTAGTAAAAAAGGTGCAATATTAAGAATAAGTCGACACTATTTAAACCAAAATTCTTCAATACCATCTCGTCTTGCATATCCTGTCAATATATATTTTAGTGAAACAGAATGTTGTTTCGATTGCAATAACCGCAAATCTCAAAGCAAAGTTGACAAATGCTGCGTTTATCACCCGATATTTAAAATATGAGTTTGGGCGCTATAGTACGCTGTCCATAGACCTAATGTACACGCGCCGTAATACTGGGTGGTACAATTGAGATCAGGACGAGAACGATGTAAAGTAACGACGTTAAGAAGAGTAGTTAAGTCGACTGAATATGTATGACACAATCACGATTATACAAGCAAAACTTCAATGTCAGTTCTTCTGGCACACCTCACTCAGGGATTTAGTGGGATCTTCATTCTGCTCAGGAGGAAGGAACGGTCAAGCAGATTACATTTAAACTTGCGTAGAGAAAATCTTTGTTTCAGGGTTTGGTAAAGATCCTTTTTAATATGGAAAGTACAAAACTGGAATTATGAATGCAGCCAAAGGCTCAGCTAAGTGCAAATAATAGTTTGCATTTGTGAAATTAGCATGAACGTTTACATAGTTTTGTCTCTGTCCACCAGTCTACTATAATTCATCTGAGATGTACTTGTATCGTCTGCGACTTACAACTAAGGCCGTTTCTTTAACAGACAATACGCCTGATTGGCTTGAGCGAATGGAATTCAACGTGGTATCTTTTGAGTAAGAAATTAATACCTACATTCATATACAATTATTATCGAGTTATGTATAGAACAATGAGTTAATTTCTTGCAAAAACGTAGAAATGAGTAGCGTCTTGCGAAACGAACCTTATGTATAGATCAGGAACGATGTTGAATTAACAACGCACGTGATGCTTATGCTGATGCTAAGCCCGCTTTCGTTTACGGGCAACAACAATGTCATTTTCTGCATCCCAGTGTTTGTGAAATACGACCCCCCCTCCCTGGTCTGGAATAAATTATACTTCACAAGATGTTATTTTACGTAAATCTTTGTAGAAGCTCTTATCATAACATTGATTGTTTACAAGCTTGTTAGTAACTTTAAACTCGGGTCGTCTTCAATTACCATGTGGAACCTTAATTTATTAATTCAAATAACACATGCATCATTAGATTAGGTTCGTTGTCGATTGCGACAACAGGAATATGTAAAGCTAATATCTTGCGGGGCTGTGGGGCGGATTTGCAACTGACTTGCAGATGCGAATCTCAGAAACCTAATCCAATCAGATCATGTATGAGGTGACTAAATAATTTCCAACAATTATTTGCAGCACAGGGAAGTAGCGTCCTTATATGATGCGGACAAAGCCAATAAATTACCTACCATTTATTTCACACTGTATTGTGAGTAACCGTAGTATTCCCTGAACCGTTTAACAACGGTATAGTACGGAGTAATTTCTGCGTTGGAGAGCTACATCCCATCGCCATTTATATTACACGTATATTAGTTTTCCGTGCTAAACGATTGCGCCTGGGTCTCTGAACTAAACAAAACTTACACAGCCACATTTTGTCGCTCTTAAGCTATATGTTAAGCAAGTAACTCGCGTTATTATGCCCAATATTGCCAATGACATTGTTTTTGTCACACAGTTAGAAAACACAAAAGTTTTTGACTTGGGAAGTTGCCATACATTTTTGTAGACTGTGGCGCCAAGACAAATGCATGTATCTCTTCTCACATGTGTTGGTGATATTGTTAACATACGTCTGCATCGGGAGGGTCACTATCACAATGCGTCGATGTTACTATATATCGTTACATCCCTGGTACACAGCTACATCAATCTTGCCTGCTATCAAGTACTCGATAGATGAAACAGTATGCCTGTTATCACAGCCTGAACTGGGCAAATTTTAGATGCAACAGGATTGTGTGATTTCCAGTAGGAATTATCCTTGTCTGGAGCTTTACTCCTTGATCGATATTATTTTAACTTGCGTGCTCGAGCACATTGCAAATGAGACAGCCATTGGTTTCAGCTGATACTACCTGATTGATTTATGTGTTCTATTTTGTGCAAAGTCTTAATGAATGACAGGTATATGGTAAAATGTTGAAGTAAAAATTGGTGAGGCAATACAACATGATTTTATGCAAACCAAGACACTCCGGCCGTAAATGGCATAGGAATGTGAACGATTCATTTTACAACTTAGATTATGTAATTATTAAAAAAAATGTCAGCTTTCTGTTATATGATGATATTATGATTATGGGTTGTGACCGAAGAAGTGCAGATTATCCCGGCATTATGGAACGCCTTTCTTGGCAAAACGAGTAAATGAACAAGCGTAATGTGAATAAATTTGTCGGTATGGGTCAGATATATATCATATTAGTAAGGAAATATAAGAATACATTCACGAACGAGAAAGTACATCCTTGCATGGTTTCATAAACGCTCATACAGTGTCCATTAAACTCAGGGAAATATCCTGTGAAACCAGAGAAGCAAAAAGATGATTTTATCTGATAACGAAAGAAACCTAACATATAGTTGAATTATTATCCGCGATAGTTACCGTTTTCAGATTACCTCATCAATGCATTGCATTGGGGAGGTCACTATCAATATGCGTCGATGTTTCCATTAAATCGTTAAACCACTGGTAAACAGCCACACCAAACTTGCCTGCAATCAAGTACTCGATAGATAATACAGAATATCTGTTATCACAGACTGAACTCTGCGAATTTTACTTGCAACGCGATTATGTCATTATCATGAGGAATTAGCCTTCCCTGGGCTACATTTGATATTATGAACATTGGTTGAGTGCACTATATGTATGCCAAGACAAACAAGAATGTACACCTGAAGAGTTATATGACGTTTTGAGCAAGCATGTTGAATTGTTTTAATCATGTTTACGCCAACAAAATTATACCAATGTATGTATAACCGGTTGTTTTGTAGGCAAAATTGCTTGGTGGAAACTCGAGTTTTACAATGGAATGGTTATGACTAATAACTGAATAATACAACAGCAAATTGCCGTTTTATTTCATTCGCTTTACAATAAGCTGCAGTTATAAGTACAATATTGTTTTGGATATTAATGCAAGATAGTTGTTAAGCTCTTCAATTCAACAACACGGCTTAAGCCCGACTGGTTTGTTGTGTGCTTTATAAAAGCAAAAGTTGTTTTTAAAAGCATTCAACATCCTTGAAATGTAAGTTAATTTCGTAGTGCCAGAGTATTTAATGTTTTGTCGGCAGCGTGTGCGTTTTTGATGCTTCGAAATCGTGAATCTAGATGTCGTGACGTTAAAATAGGGGCTTGCTAGACTGATTATTATTATTCGTATTCGTATTATTATCATTATGTTTCGGAAATCTTTTGCTCTGTTGGGCTTCCATCTTGTATATTTCCCGTATTCGTATGTTCCCAAATACAAAATGTAGCGTGAAACTGAAACTGATCTGTCGCTGCGGAGGTCTCCCATTCTTGGTTACTGCGGCGAACTAAGAAGTTCGCAATTCCTCAGGTGCTTCGCTTGCGTAGCTGATTGATAGATTTACATGAACTGCAAAAGCAAGGTTTCAGCCATTATCTATGGCATCCTACCCGTCGTGAGGATTCAATTAACTGTTCACTTACGGCGAATGTCTCATGACATATTATGCACTTACTGGTCTTGGAAAGCATGGAAGTGCACTGTGATAGCGATTTAGTTTAGATTCTGTACACTAATGATCCTGCATGGTTAATTTATGTACCCTGTGCTATTGTGGGCTGCTGGGTAAACCAAAGTGTATTATTATATGTAGGTGTAGGCATTAGATCGATCTAGGAGGGCATAGATGTTTACTCAATGTCCATCCCATTAGCAACAGCTTAAATTGGCAAGCTTAAGTTGAGGTTTCTTTAGGTTCAAAGAATGCACCCGGTTGATTTTTTCCATATTGTGAGAGGCAATATGACTTACCCCTGCACCCGGTGACCGTGACGATCAATATTAATTATCAGCAAACAGCATTCATCTTATTCCCAATGTCATGAAAGTATGATAATATATCTATCTTTTCATCGTAACAGTGTTGCTTTTAGGCTTCGATAAGATATGATCATATAGGTTGTATTGCATATTGGTGTTTTGGATATGTGTACATAATTTATTCGCGCACGATATAAGCATTTACAGCATATCATGCAAGTGCAACATTAAACATTTGATCTGGAAAATAATGAATGAATATGTGAATGCAGCAGCTAAGATTTACTTCTTTCTGTAGTTAAACTTATATCCCGGGCACCGATTCATTTGTCTACACCAATGATCGTCGTCCATGGTTGTGTATGCATACATTCATACCTTGAACGGTGTAATTCGCTGTAGAGGTAGATTGGGTATTGATGGAACAATTACCTAGTGGCAGCAATTCGTCCCTGTAGACCATGAACCAATCCCATTGTGATCAATAAATCTACGCAGTGGGGCATGTTTTAACACTGGTAATTCGCGGAATACCAGTTGTTTCAACCGGCCGTCTGTCGTTTTAGGATCCATGTCAGGTTCTAACTCAGGCGGGGTGATTGTAGGTTTGGTCCTTTAATTAACTCTTGTATGTGGCATGGGTGTCTATTTGTCAAACAAACCGCAAGCATCAGCTAACTCAAATATTTGCCTGCAAAGATTGCACCTGGTGCATATCAGCTTAGTGAAGTAAATGAGCAACTCTTTCCAGCAAATTCTATTCCTATCACGGTGTCAATATCGCAAGATTCTGCGCATTGTTATTGATGTTTCAGATCGAATTGCCTTAAGATGATTCAATCACTAATTCAAACGTTCTAAGTACAACTATGCATGTATCTGATATGTTGCAGCCTGCAACTATCAACACGACATATACTAGTTACCTCAAGTCCACGGTGAAAACTTGCGTTGCATCATATTGAATTACTCGATTTCACCGGTGCATCCATTTTAAACTACATGAGTCCTATTGAATAGTATCTTCCGCTTAGAGCAAAGTCAATTACTGTCACGCTAAATGCATAATTAGCGACAGCACCAAGCCTTATATAGAGAAAGAAAAAACACGAATTAGCCCCAGGTATTATGCTCAAGCACTATTGCAACCTGAGGTCAACTTGTGTCATTATTGCAGTGTTAATGCGAAGCTCATCTTCTTACCATGAATAAACACATCTATTTACTATCATCTAACATAGCCAATGGGGAAACGTTACTCAATAATCTGTGTCATTATACCGACCATCCGCCGACAAAGCTCAGTGTTATTGATTTGTACGAGCATTTGTAAACAAAGATGAGCTGCAAAGAATATTTGGTTGTGTATTTCCCACACAGGTTAGCATATCACTTATACCAGCGCTTGTCTAAACAGGGAGGCTAGGGGTCGGTCTGCTTTCAATCCGGATTACTGGAACCCAGTATCGCCGTTCTCCTTTCTCCTGTCTGGCGTTATTATGGCTTCAAATCGTTTCCCTATAGCGTATGTATATCAACCAATACGCCGATGCATGGAGGCATCCTTTATGCTGAATAAACTCCACCGAGGAAGTTCACTACGTATTGGGGCAAATAAGTTAATGTTTCATCTCTTGATAATAATTCCTTATTGACAAAAACATTGGCTCGCACCGATTGCGCGTTTGTCCTCGCTTTAACCTAGTGTGTTTTTCTGTTTATATCAATTCACACCATGCATACAATCAAGCATTACAGTGAATTCTATTGAACTTATACACAACGATGACGAGAAACCGAGAAATCTCTACGTAACACCACATTTAAAAAGCCTGTAATGTGCAATAGTGACATTACTAGCGACTACATGCGATCATATTGCGTCCCGTTTAATCCGCCTTTCATCACGTTTTTTTTTAATACTAAAGGATTTTTCACACTATCTGTCGCCGAATACATATAAGGTCATTATGACATTGATAAAGCACCTACGTCACGTTTGTGCTATGGATATGATCTTCTTCTGGTTCCAAATGACGTCTACAAGATTACACACAGCAATTAATCAGTTGCATTATCATCCCTCGTGAGTCATACAGCAGCGGCTTTGTGCATTTGTTGTGTTTTATAACCTTGGAAAAACAAGTACATCTATTGGATGACAATTAAATATAGACCTACAATCTAAATATTATATTAAATATTCTTTTAATGTAATATTGACATTAAACACGGCATGCTGCCAGCAGCCGTTTTCCTTCAAAATTCTTTCTGCGTTTACCAACGCACGGTGATGCAGACCGAGAAAATTGCCAGGACAGTGTAATAAGATCTATTAATATTTCCGAAACGTTCAGATGTAATTATACGGACCAACTATAATCAACTAATTAATGGCTAGTCATGACCTGCATTCAAGATGCGAATAGCTGATAGTAATTGCCCAAAGGCTATAAAAATGTACCTAATGCAAAAATAGTCAATGGTATAAACTTATGTCAATCACCACTAATACGGACCACTCCTACAATATCATAGTATTGTAAAACATGACAACAGCTCCTACATATTAAGGGTGTCATGTTTGATAGTGCTTTATTGTGAATTCGATAATGTTTAACTTAACTTTTACTGAATGACGCAATTCATCAATGCAAACAATATAACCGTCATGATGAGAGAGAACGTTGCACCTATTATCATTCTAATAACAAAGTCTGGCTGCTGGTCACGGTGGCGGTGACACATGATTAGATTTGTTGCACACATATAAGTAATTCACGTGGTGACAGTGGCAATCAAACAACTTACTCTGATAAAAATGGCTCTATATGTAAGCTAGATTGGACATCCAGCAGCCAGGGTTGAATCCAGATATCGGGTCACTTTCCCCTATAGGCACACAAGTCCCGGCTAATCTTGCAATTCTCGTCTGAGCTGATCGATATTGCTTACAAATGGCCTCATATTAGAGTAGAACATTATAACTAGCTGGTGCTAATCACTATAAGAACACTTACAAATATGCTGAAAGCCATCAATTTACTAAGATCTTTTACGCAGCTCCTGAGAGCAATATACAGCAATGGAGCAATTTGAAAGCCAATTCAGCATATTGTAGTGCTCGACAGCAGCAGTTAACGCGACCTTGCGTGCTGTGTTTCATGGCATAGTCCTTTTATTCACGTCCTTTTCCTTTTTAGGCGATGTAAACAACCCGTAACGTATATGCATGCGATAGCTTGTGAATTAGCAGGTAGGTAGTTTTGTTCAGCGGCTGTGATTCCCGAGCTGTATTTTTACCTAACAATAATGTCCACAACGAATACAGCAGTCATGAGTCTTTTGCATGAGCGTAGTTCTAGCCTTGTCGGTTATTTGCAAAATTTTAATCTTGCGCCGCCGTTTTGTGGCCTCGTATGGGCCCGAGCCCTGAAATGTCGTTCGATTTTGCAGCATAGGCTTCTGTCGTTTTCGGCAGGGCTCAAAGGGCTTCTGCTCTCGCCTTTTGCACGGACACTTTGAAGCGTTTTCTGCAGGTCGCTCTGCGACCTTGAGCGGACACCGATTTAGACTGTTGGCTCATGTTGGTGTACACCATGGTATATGGACTACAGAAATTATTAGAGAATGAACGCCGTGACTTGTGTGGCAATATCAAATTAAGGGAGAGTATATCGTGTCACCAAAGATAGCTTTGTTACTCGAAAAACATTATTCGATTAGCGGAGCTTATTATTCCACTCGGCCATTCTGCGCCAGTTAAATGGTTTCTATACTCAGCTACTAGTAATTTAATTAGATAAGCAATGATTCTTGTGGCTAACAGGAGGAATGTTCTTCAACCATATGTATCTTATATTCTCGACTGTTTGATGTTATATGTGGTCAGCTTTTGTTGCCTGAACCATAATTCTATAACATTGCCGGATGCGTGGTACATTTTTATCTATTATCTTTAATGGATGCAAAATATAACTGTAACGTAAAATTGTTATTTATTTGTCCACACTTCATTTGTTTCGTATGGAATCTGCTTGTTAATCGTTGTTTTTGTCAAGCAAAATAGTCTTGATAAACATTTTATGGTCGCATATTAACTTATAATCAAAAAGGCATATTTGAGTTAATCAGAAGATAAATGTAATTTTCACGATATACTGTTTGTGTGATGCACTTACACAACTTTTTAACATGTTCCATAAGCCGAAATGAGAACAAACGGGGTTACTTCAACTCATTATAAAGCAACTTGTCTTTATCGACTTAATGCAGGAATTAATACGAGCAGTCTTATTTCAGATACACTTCAAGATTACACCAAGAAGTTGTGTTTACGATGCCACGGTCTGATCATTGTTCTACTTATGGTAAGCAAGCAGCATATATTCATATATTCTCTTATAATTATTCCTCCTTGCAATCGTTTGTAAATGAATTACAAAGTTACGTCTAGTTTACCACGGATGCCTCTATTGGCACTTAATTGTCTATGCGCTATGTCAAGATTGATGGATGGTTTTTATTCTCAATCTTTTCTGCCGTCACATCACGAGCAGCTGGTCGTAAGCAACATATAGCTAGATATCAAGTAATTAAATGTGCGTAGCGTGGTGATTTTCAACCTAGTTGACACGCGCTGGTACGCTGATTACGTGTCGGAAATGAGCCTCAGCAAAAGTGATATTTTGACAGTTTGTTTAACGTTTCTCGAATGGTAATGGGTACATTGTGTGAAAGGACAATTCATCTGCGTTAGATGTTATCACGTCACACGTGCTGAACACTTCGCTTTCAAAAAATAGATAAATCACATGGGAAGATTACAAAGCATACATATATAACAAACGACAGTCACAGCGTGGAATGAGCGAACAGAAAGTCTGAGTACATCACTCTCTTCTCTTGCGTATACCCGAATGGTTCGAACACCAGGCATTTACAAAATGAGAAAATCAAAGTGCTGGAAAACGGAAATATCGATGTTTCATACGAACACAGAATCGTAAATGCATTAGGCCCGCAATATGCAAGCTTTCGTTTAACATCGATCGGGCGTCTTCTAACGGATGTGTGTACACATGTGAAGGTTGTCAGGAGCTAGAACATAATCATGATATTCACTTTATTGAGGTAACCTTTAAACTATAGTGAATATAGCAATGTTATGTGTCGTTGAGATGCTACTCCTTTTTTACGATGTAAAAAAAATAGTGTGGTGAGTGGTTGACAGATGCAGTCAACACGAGCGGAACATTTGTCATCGAGCCATATACAAAATTGTAACATGACGTCATCTCATTCCCGTGATATTTGGAATGCATATGGACTTCGTATGGTATTTAGCATATATAATTATTATCCATTAACTATGTCGTAATCTAACGCTCATTCGATGGGAGGGAATCAACAGTAACTGGATAGCGAGTTATTAAACTGCGCTCGCTTGCAGTTCAGTTATTTAAAATATGATGGAATTGCAAATATTTATATGTAAGTGAGGCAATTATCGATTTATTGTGTTGCTGCTTATGGAAATGTTGATTGTTTAGTTATATCGGTGTTGGTAATAACTTCCGGGATTCCATGAATGCAATAATAAACTCATCATATACATGAACAACATTCACAATCCGTCAAATTACCATATTTTCAATTTGTGTCTTCGCACTAGCTAGCATAAATTGTATCATGAAACTATATACTTATGAGGTGAATGATTCGCAAAACAATATTCCTGAGAATAATATTTGCTGTAATGAGCTACTGTCATAGCGCAGATCGGCGATTCACCTCGTTGTATATATGTGTGGGTGTATCATCACCTGTTACGATATACAGGTTTTGATAATTACTCTATTGGTTTGTATCCAAATAATAAGCATGACGCTTTAGGTCCAATATCGGAATCCAATTACGCTAAAATCAGGTGATAAAACAGTACTTTTATGTCGATGTGTTGATGCTATTACTAAAACCTGATCAATTGCCCCCGATCATAGCAATCGAGTGTTTTGGCAGGCCATGGTCATAACAAAATGTAAACAACTACGGAAGATCAGCGGGTGGGCGGATTAAGAGGCTTTCGCACTCACGTAACCCTCGTCGTCAAGGGTCAGCTAATAAGAGGATAAAGTACGTCTTGATCATATCCCCAGGCACGGTGGTTAAGCACCATTTGGCCATGCGTTTTGAAAATATATAGACATACATACTGTTTGCTATTCATTATAGGAGATTCGAATCGTCAGGGATAATTGCATTCGCAAGCTTGATATTTAACTGCTAGTCGTTAGGAAAGTACGCGTCGCTCAATATTTCCCAGGAATAACCACGCTAGAAGTCCATTACGATAAAGTTCTTTGTTCCCCCAGTATATGATACTCCACCGCGCTAATGCGGTAACATCTGAACACCGTCATTATGAGAATGCTAGCTATGTTAGGAAAAAACTGATGCTCTCATCATTTGCCCTTAGTGATTTTGCTGTCCTTTTCATACACAGACTTAGCATGTGTTTTCGCACATCAACATGTCAAGCAATTGTGATCCTGTCATACCTCGCGGTCTGCGGCTTCCGGGTTTAAGAAAAGTGTTTGGTATGGGACAAAATAGCCTCCTCTTTCAAAAATATTTGCTCTCACAAGGACCCATAGTCGACTGATCATTTGCTTTGTGTTCAGGCAAGTGTAGGCAAGTGTAAAATTTGATATAAATGCAATTTATAATGTAAGGTAGACTTTGCTTACAATAAGGAAAATACCTCTATGCATAAAAAGTAAAAGGAGTGCGTAATCCAATGCAAATATTCCAAGATTTGGAATCAGGCTGTTGTAAGGGTCAGTATAGATTTTGACCGTCATATGCATAAAAAGTGTTGCAACTGGTTAATGGTAGTTTTTAATCGGGATACGATTTGGAATCAGACTGTTGTTGATGTCTTTTGTACAGATTTTGTTTCACACACACACATCGCGCAACGTGTTGCACACATATATATATATATATATATATATATAAAGGATATATAATATTGCTGTGTGAATGTGTGTGTGTGTGCTGTGTGTGTGCTGTGTGTGCACACACACACAGTGTGTGTGTGTGTGTGTGTGTGTGTGTGTGTGTGTGTGTGTGTGTGTGTGTGTGTGTGTGTGTGTGTGTGTGTGTGTGTGTGTGTGTGTGTGTGTGAGAGAGAGAGAGAGTGTGTGTGTATGTTAGTGATCGCATCCTCAGGCCTTTGAACAACGTTTAAAGTTAGATAAGTAACAGGTCAGGCCAACATACAAGCACCCACAAGAAGCAAACAGATCTAAACCAGATTAAAAAAGCGGTCACAGCTTCTGTTAATGACCAGTGTATGCCCCTGCTAAAGACTACCCAGTGCAAATGTCAATTGCCCCCAGTATGATTGATGTGGCCAGTAGCTAGAAATCGAGGATGATTCTTCCGCAGATTATGCGCCTAGTGACGTAAACGATTCTGATGGAGAGGAACCAGAACCTACTCTGAGCGTTTCTCACAGATCACATCACGCTTTTTGCAGCGAACATAACTTTATGGTTTTCATGACTAGTTTGGCAGTTATTCTTGCTTGCTCTCATCCCATGTAGACACTATGCATTACTTGAGTTGAGGTGGATGACCAGAACTGTAGGAACGATACTGGTGCAAGCGGTAAATGTGTAGCATATGAAGACACAGTGATATGGTCGAGGCAATCTCTTGTCGGTGAAACCCCATCTGGGAACATTTATTTTCAGCTGCCATTCTGTTTGCTGACGCAACCAAAGTTACCCATGTGCTAAGGCACATGAGGGTTGCATCCACTACAACTGGCTCCTATTTTTGGCATCAGTGGGAAATGCTGGCACCTACTTACCGTATGTTGTGTGACAGGCAGGAACTCCTATTGAATAAACATTTTGGTAAGGTCACTTGTGCGGGTTGGAGACGGGCGGGCATACAGTCAAGGTCACCGCGCTAGACAATGTCATTCCGAATGTGAAACCAGCGCAGGTTTGTGTCTGAATGAAATTGTCTATGTATGTTTCCAGTAAACGTGGGAGCTTCTATTCATTTTCATTAACTTGATTTTCACATGAACTATTTAAGGGTCTGACTGTTTCCTGAATAAGCCTATGTATTGGTAATGATTAAGAGCAATTAGTGTGGCAAAAGATGCGATCGTCACTGACTGTCATAGGTAAATGAATATAAACACTTTGTTTAAGCTTGTTGTACCTATATCTCAAATAAATCCGATATTTCGTAATCAGAGCCAATGTCGTATGCTACTTAACTTTTATTTTGACTGTACAGATCAATTAGAAAATGGCGGAGAGTTCATCTTTCTTGGACAATAAACGTGTATGACATTTGGCATGTGACCAACGGAAGATATAGCCCTTGATAAGTTTCTATCGATATCTTTTACATAATTAGAACATACCCTTTTAAAAGGAATATATCTCATGTGCAGGATTTGGCAAAAATATGGAAGCAGCTGCCAAAAGAAGAAACTGCATGGCTCTTGCACCATGGCTTCGCAGTTCCTTGAGCCGCGTGTTTTGTTGCGTTATTTACACGCCCGTTGCAACTAGGCACTTGGTAGTTGCCAATTAGAAGGTTTTTGATAACCATATGATGAATTTACCCCATGGCCATGGTCCACTTTCAAAAATTGCCAGCGCCCTCACCTACATATAAAACATAGGTTGACAACATCTACAACCGCAACTGAGCAAACCCCGTCCGTAAACATCCCTGATAACTATAAAATTATCAATAGCAGGGAAACAACAATTGTTGAAATACAGATTTATAAACTGAAGAAACTAGTTCACAGTTTTATTGTGGCTCTTTTCCGAAAATAAACGAATATTGAATGCGCCTGTTCATGAATATCAAATAAATTAGTCCACATGACAGCAAACTTACCTTTCAGTGTTCAGAAGTCTCGGCAGAGCTAAATCGCTTTCGCTTTTGTTCACTTCATTAGTTGCTGCTTCACGATGCTCTGGCTCCACTGTTGCACAACCAATACTTTTTTGCGAACCAGCTACGGTCTGCTCGGAGAGCTCAACTAAGTCGAGCATTTTATTCTAATCGAAATATATGGCACGTTAACCGCACAGAAAATTCAATAAAGGTGACTTATTAGCAGGGTTTGCTTTGCGACTAGAAATTACGATTACTTTACTATGCGGTAAATATTACACGATGATGTGTTACAGAGCGGACAAACAGAAGCCATGGCTGCTCTGAGACAACATCATCAGGATGTGACAAATCGGCTTCCTCAATACATGAAAAGCATTTACTCCCAACTTTCAATTTCTCCAAGGCTGTTGACTTATTCGATATTGTTACTAGGCAATAGCAGCATCCCAAGAAGCTGAGGTGACCCAATACAATTAATTGCCTATCCTTGTAAATCTATATTGTCAATGTATATTCGATATAAACTTATTATATAGTTATATTAAGAACAATCACAATTTCTATCGTCATGCTCGGTTACTCGTTATCTTTTATTTATAAATGTAACTAAGTTTCTATGTAGAGACATCAAGAGATATCGCTCACGACACAGTCAACAAGACATTCATTGAAAATGTGCTGCTATAATAGCTGATTATATATAACCTGCATTTGACTTTATTACGTTCGATGACATCAAGTTCGAGCGCATATCTAGACCATCTTTTACGGCCTATTTCTTCACATAAGATAGGCGGGATAATCGACCTTGCGTGTGCCAACTGTGGCCTTTCTTACTTGAACTAATTATAAACAGGTTGACATTAAGACGGCTGAAATATATAAATATAGAAAATGAATAATCTTTTTACAACGCTGAAACGTTGCCACGATGATAGCTACAAAAATACATTATGGGACATTACATTCAGAGATATGGGATATAGGCATACATCAAAGCCCATGTTTCACGGCCTAACTCGAACAACCGCAATTACTTGTGATTGCTCACTCTACCCAGGGACAATGTTTATTGCAACAGTAAGCTTCCGTCTATTCCAACATAATACATATTTAAGATCTTGCAGTAAAATTGCTATAATGTTCATTTATAGTACTATTATATATTGAGTTAAACATGGCCTGTAAATGTAACATAAAGTCAAAACGGGCAGAATTTTATTTTAAACAGATGGCGACAATATTGTGAATTGTTGCCGATTAAAACAAGTTTTTGATGGCATGGTACATCATGAACCACCTAATTCTCTCCTGGATGCACGGCGCGCCAATTAAGCGAATTAAAACTGTGTTGTTCATGCAAAGGAAATCATGCAGCTATAAGCCACACCGATGATGCTGTCGTTGATAAGAACTTGATACTTTCAGATGTATAACGCTCCAAACGTTTCTGGTATCTGGGTGTTATTAGGTAGGTGACGACACAAAAAATAGTACGTCGGGACAAAAGCATCTTCCTTCCACATAAATAAAATAACGAATAAAAGTTTCCACCGGAAAGTTTTCTGTGCTATGGCAAAGTATTCAGTAGAATATATAGATACGTATGAAGTATTATCACAATTTATTCGATCTACATCACTGTACAAAGCAATGCAGCTATGTACCAGAGTGACTGTGCAGCTTCAGAGGTGATAGGATATCAACCCAAATTATGCGGTGTTCTAATCCGTTATTCCTGTTATACAAGAACAAATTGCAGTGATTGAGACAATAGAAATTCGAAAACGCTTTGATTACAATACAATATTATTGGGATGAGAAAGAATACGGTGACTGAATATGTAGTTGATAGTGGTACCGCTGCCAATCAATGCAACCCTCGACCCTTCCCCCTTCAGTGATGAGGCTAGTTGTGGGCGTGCAAGGCAAGATAGTCTGTTCCAAACCCGCAGTGGTAACTCTACATACACGTATGTCTAATTATGGGGGAAAGTTTACTGTATGCCATCTGAAAGGTGTTGCAAATGTATGTTCTTTTATAACATTAAGGGCTATCGTTTATTAGGTGATCGCCTAAACATAATGCATATATATTAGGATCCATGTGAAGGACGATATCGAGGATCAGGAGGACAATACTTCAATATCCTCTGCCTTATGCATCACTGGTTATTTATTAGTACTACATCAGCATGCGAAGAAAATAATTGGCGAAAACAGATCCGCTGCTTTGAGTAATTCTCGCCACTAAAAGCATTAACACTAAAGGTTTTTTTTCTTTAATTTGCAATGTATTTCCAACTGTGAATACAATTGCATGAACCTTATTTACCTTCTATGAAGACTGCCCTACCAAATTGTCTTTTTTCATATCCTATTGATGGAAACAAACGCATGGTGACTGCTTAGTATGGCACCGTTCATTGATGGGAACTTTTATAGAGTCTCGTATAGAATCCTGCTTCAATTGTCAGATCTTTGTATTGGTTGAGGGGGCCCATTTCCAAGAACAACGTATTTGACGGAATTAATTTGATGGCATCTTTTCTGTTTGTGTGTGTGTATATGTGAGTGTGTGCGTGTGAATATATATTTATATACAATGATAGTGTTTGATCCTAATTAAGCTGAAAAGAATATGATTTTAATCACTGACAATCATTACGAAATTAATTTAGTCACTGAACACCATTTCCTTCTTCCGCTGAGTGAACGATTGACCCGTACACCTCTCTTGCAAATGACCAATAATCTCAGTCTTCATCTGGTTCTTTTCTGTCTGTGTAATTGTAGCCTGAGAATACAGCAAATAAAATAGTATATTACATTATTCCAATTAAACATACACTGAGGAAGATGAAAACAAGCTAAGGCAAATAACCAGTTTTCTAAACAGAGCAACCATACCTTTTTTAACGAAGTAGGTACATAGTCTACTGCCTGAATAAAACCCATTAGATAGCCAAAACAAGGAAGTCGTATAACAATAAAGGCACGTTATCCAGTTAATGGTCCGTTTTTATTTCATTTGACCACGAGGTGTTAGAGTAGTCAACAATACTTACTTCCAGTAATGTGGGGGGCAATTAAATTTGATCTCTAACTGCTCAGTTATTATCACCTAATTAGGTCTTACGATTGTTTTGTCTTGGTCGTCTAGTGCATGCATATTACCTGAGACCAAATTCAAGGCCTATAAACCACGCATTAACACATTTGTTAAATTTCATTTTGTGTCGAATGTCTATAAGTGGAATGAAGATAAGTGTATACACATTGCAGACAACAAATGTAAAAATTTCAGGCTGTTAGACGCAAATGAACAAGTCCCCAAAATATTACACATTATATGATGTTTATGCCTGGGGTATTGTGAACATTCCATTTAGTCTCTGTGTGTAGGATGTGCCTGATTGACGTTATCCAAAATGTGCCAATCAAAAGAGTTTAATATGCTGGAGGACGCCATTGGCGCGGGTCGTGGCGTATCTTTCGCATCAGACTCATAACTACCCAAGCCACTGCTCGTCACTGCTCCGATCTAAACACTTGACTCACCCCCACACACATTCACACACAGACAATCATACAGACACAATTATGTCACAATTATGGCACTTGTCTGCAGAACAACTTAAGTGGTGTTATATATTTGGAGGATATTGTGCATGAACATTGTGCCATTCAAGACCCCCGTCCGAATACTGTTGCATCTGTCGTCTTAAGCCAATTTGGATACTTGAATGATGCACAATAATACTTTTACAATTCGTCGAAAGTGTACGTGTTTTTCTTCACAACTCACGACAGGCCAATTATCAATTCCATTGTTTCCAAACGATACAGGATATTTCCAAAGCATGACAGAAATTTCATTTTTTATTATCTTTAGGTCTGATTAGCTTCCTATAGCCTAAAGACGAACGTATAAGTGAACATATGACACTTGATGGATCTCTGATTGTGATCGACAAATATTAATGCTTGTTCCGTAATGAAGCATAAAAACTATTCGGTGTTGTTCTAATATATGCTATATATGCTACGAGCAAAACAAAGGGTGACATTTCTTAAAGCAATCATTGTCCAATAATGATGAGCATATGTCATCAGCGTGTCGGTTTTATCAGTGCGGAGTGCAGTCTTATTTGAATAGGTTGGCGCTGTTGCAAATTGTTGTTGCTCTGTTAGTTAATATAAAAATGTCCAAGAGCATTCAGTCCGGAGAGGTCGGGCATTCTCAACATAGCTTAAATACTAACAGGCACATCTTCTATATTGATGCCTTCATACACTTTCGCACCTTGTGTATATATATATATATATATATATATATATATATATATATATATATATATATATAGATATATAGATATATATATATATATATATATATATATATATATATATATATATATATATATATATATATATATATATATATATATATATATATATATATATATATATATATATATATATATATATATATATATATATATATATATATATATATATATATATATATATATATATATATATATATATATATATATATATATATATATATATATATATGCATAATACGTTAGGCTTGTCGAAAGGTTAACGCTCCGTGTAGAATGTAACTGCATAGCCTCAGTGCATTTAAGAGGTTTGGACATATTTTTAATAGTTGATATGATATTTACCTACAGTACAACCCACCAGCTTACGGGGCTGTGCCTGTTGCAAAAGTTCGTATGGCAGTATCATGTTCTTGGTGATCACTGCAGACAGGTTCTTCCATGCCACACACAAGAGGATGATAAAAATAAAATACATTAGCGACGACTCAGCGAATTGTGCATTTCATTGATCCTGTAATTAATTCTAGCCGTTGACACCTTGTCAAATGTGGTAAATGTTTTCGCCGTAAAATAAATCTTAGCAATCCACCACCGAATGTTGCTATACCGTTAGCCATTTAGGTAATAATGAGGGATGGTCCATGCGGAGACGAATGGGAAGTTCAAGAATAGGCGCGGGCATCGTGTCGATTTTAGATGTGTTGCGAGATTTAGTTGGTTATACACTCAAATTAGTCTGATTAATCAAACAGTCGTCGCCACAGCTAACAACAATAAACATGATGGGAGAGGCAATTACGGAAGAGATTCAAGGGGATAAATGATCAATAGTGTAGCTATTGGCTTGATCGCATACGAAAACCAGACCGCTCATGCCTCTGAATACCAATGAAGCCCTAATACCTCTTAATATGGCTTGAATGATTCTCACAGACCACTACTCATGTAGAACGATTCCTTTTACCCTAAATTAGTATTTCTGCATAATGTGGAACTTTGTGGTAGGAAAAATGCAAAATTGCATTATATGCGTTGAGTTATCCGTATTTAAAAAGATGGGGAACGCCGAGCTTCGTTTGAGTTGTCCAAATAAGCAGGTATTAGTTTTGAACGCGCATTCCCTAATCCTCTATGTTACATGCTTCCATAACATTAGATTCTTACCATGAAATATGGCGTCCTATTCGATTTTCGGCAGCCTCATTCATGCTATTTTCTAGAAACTGCGGCTTCGATCCCCCGCGCTTGAAATGAACAAAAAGACACAATTATCTACTGATGTCAATATACCCGTTGCTATCAACCAGAATAACCAGTGTTAGTTGTCACTCTTCAGCAGAAATAACATATGATGTAAAAAACCTGCAGTCAACACCAAATGTACATTGCTATACTGGTTATTTACCAGGCGCGATATGTTTGATTTTTCGAGCTACTACCGCAATAGATTGAAGTTTTTGTGCTTGGAATGTTGCATTTACCATCAGCCAAACAAATAACACAGCAAAAACTGAAGGCAATCAGTGTAATTATTGAATACTGAGCATATTAATAACACTACTACCACGCTAGGGGCCGCGCTGTAGTTGTGAACTAGCTTTTACCTGAAATAATCAGCGTTTGTTATATTTTATTTTTATTTACAAGAGTCGTAAGCGGCTGGATGTTTCACTTTCCATCCTCGGGGTTGTGCATTTGCCTCTGACGGCATCCTAATCGACCAATGTAGGACCATGTTTAGGTGCGTCCTTTCGTGCAAATGGCACATTAAGCACAGGTCACGTATCGTAAGTCGAAATGGATGGGATTCGGCTAGCTATCGAGTTTACGGTAAGCTGAAAACATGTGCAGGTTTTGTCAAGGTTCTGACCATTACAGGAGATAAACGTGAGTAATGACGAAGACGTCGACGCCGCTTTATGTTATTGGCACCATAAATTGTCCCTTTCAATGCGTGTAGAGAAAAATAGGATTTATACTGAACATGATTGCGAGATAAGCAATGCCATTTGCTCATTGTTAACATCAGTAAAAAAAGTCTCCTAGCTACTTGTCGGATTTCAAAAACGTCTACATTTACATTTTTGATGAACATTTCACAATCGGCACGGGCTTTGCGATTATTGCATAAATATACAATGTCCCTGTCTTTTCATAAAAGCGTATATATTCATTGCTCGCAGCATGCAAGCATGCATGCATGTTTGCGCCGCTTGCTTTTATCGCTGCAGTCGTGAGCGAGGTAAACCGTAAAGATTTTTTTGGCCTGAAAAACGCAGAAATATTTTAAATTTGAATATTTAAATGCGGAGGTTTTGTAATCATCTTTAAAGCTTCCAGTATATTTGGAAAACCTACACTATAGATAGGTTTCTTTTATTTTGTGACTGTTACATCATTTCATAAGATTACCTGCTATTGTTGCCATATCAAGTATGGCAGCCGACAATTCTTTATATGACTGGTCCAGATCCGCAGATTGTCACGCAACATATGATTTTCACATGTGGTTTTGCTAAATAGCTATCATGCATCTTGTAGGCTCAAATGGAAACAATTCATGTGGTTTATCGTTTATCGCATGGTGTATTTGTACAAAATAAATGTATACCGCATGCCCACTTGCGCATTTGCAAACAAGCAAGCTGAAAAATCGAATGATGTAATCAGTATGATGACTTCGCTACAGAGCTGCTTGCATCATATCACAATTTTACATTGGTTTATTGCCTCAATATTCGGTCCTAGGATAAACAAATAAACTAAATAAATTCAATCATCCAAACTCAATGCATAGATGAAACATGCTTATCATTTACATGACGCAAACGTTCTGCAATCAGTTGACACCAGAAAGTAGCCGTAAAAGAAACCAAAGACATCATGCATCCGAGTCACCTGTTGTATGCGAACATCGAATAATGGAGCGCAAGACATACTAGCAGCATCAATGCATTCTGCTTGGCCTTAGTCATTTATACTATTTTCGACAATCAGCAACCTTTTAAGGACGCAATAGCTATAGATTGATCCGGTAGATTCGTGTAAACAACTAGTCTCTATTTATGATGGTGCCTGTAATTGGCTGTTGGCGCATTTATTGATCGGGTTTAAATTTAGTCGCTGTTAAGATCCCTAAATAAGCAAGCGAAGGCGACTGTTCTTTATCGACCTTTTTCTCTTATTTACACATGTAAGAGTAAGGCCTGATTGTGTTAATGGCATCTACGCATCATTTATAGTAATATAATGCCTAGAAAAGACCACCACATGTACCTACTGTCATTCAAAATGGTTGGATATATACCAATTGATTGTATCGATACATATGCTACGGTCGGATAAATAACAACGACGGTATATATAGTCCAAGTGATGATTAGTGGATGATGAACGTGAACTGAAAGGTTCCATATTCTATCACAGGCTATAAGCTGTTGAAGGTTAGACTAAACATGCAGAGAGTCCCTTCTAATTGTTAATGAGAGACACCAACGTTGTGATGCTTGTGTGCTTTTCAATTGACATCCACATTTGGATTGTTACAGGCGTTGCGTCATGGTGAGGCTAGTGCTTTCTTTCTAGGTCACGGTAATGCACTACGCGTATAGAGCATGGGAATTTTAATTGACCAGTAAGCATTTTTAATTTGGTAATATCCGGGCTAATGTTTCAAAATGTCACTCCTTGAAAGAAACTGCATCCGTGTCTAGACAACACAAAAGCTTCTCTTCAAATATCTTAGGAACTGGTTGTTGTTATACTCCCCTCTGTTAATAAAATCTTTTTACCACGGGTACCTCCAATAACGGATTTGAATCGGGAAACCGAATCCGAATACATTAAAAATTAATAATTGCAGAAGGCGCCTGGGTCGCATCTTACTCAATAATCTTGTTTATCATCTCTTCATAAGCCTGTTTGTGAAACAATCCACATGGTGGCTGCGCTAACGTATAGGTACCGTGATGTAAGATAACTCACTCGTAGTCTATTAGCTACAGCAGAGCGAGTCATATACACTGTCTTAACAGGCTAGTTTATTGGGATTTCGTTACAGTTAAATTGGCAAAGTGATCGACAGGAGCGATAAGTCTCCAACTCATACTCGCTATGAATACTAGTGAAGAGCAACTATATAGGAAAACCTCTTATTTGTCATTAAAGGTTATAGCGACATTTCATTGCGCCATGAGTTTATGCATTGATTAAATAATGAAATGCGAAACATTTATTGAACGGCTAGATAAAAAAATCAGCATCCAATGGCAGTTTTTGTCGGTCATGGAGCAATGAATTATTATTAGCAAGCACACATGTATTAGTTCAGTGCTTGTATGTGTATTGGTTACAATATAACCATTCCCACCCATTTTTTAATCCAATAAACGCGGAAGCAAAATGTGAAAGTCCGATTCGATTTCATGTCTTGATATATACCAATCACTCTTTTTAACATTGAATATGATGAATCCGGACATATCTGGCCAATTCCAGTACAGTTTTTTTCCCCGAATTATTAAGAACATTCGAAATGCTTTGAAATGTTTATCAATTCGTATAAAATGATATTGTACGAAAAAAATGGGGTCTATTCATCATAACCAAATAACCATGCATAACCGGTGAGCATATTTCATAACACTGTGGCAAGCCCTACTTCTATTCGCATTGCGGTTGGAACAACACTTATAATCCCAAGCGCTACTGTGATAGAGCTTGCGTTATTGCTTCCGCTACATCCGGAACCATTCAGTCAATGACTGCTATACCTAACTGCGCTATACGAGCACTTAACAATATAAAGAATGCTCTTTGTAAGCGATGCACACTTATCCTACAGTAAATAGTGGCGGTGTAAAGGGCAACACAGTAATGGAACCACAAATGGTGCAGAAAAATGATCCCCCACAATAGATATATAGTAAATGCTGTTTCGATTCTATCGTCCTTGAATGTGATCATATTTCGTCTTAATTATGGTACATGGGGTGCACAATAGCCATAGGAGTACACAAAATCGGTTAATCCCCAGTAAATGTTGGCAAATAGTCGTTATGATTTTCACGACTTATGGATCCAGTACCGCATCAAGTGAGTCAAGTAATGTCTTACCTGTGGGTCACTGGTTCTTTTCACGCGTTTTGAATCTGGGATCCAACTATTGGTAAATAATTAGTCATTTGTGCTTTAAAACAGACAATCTGTGCTGGATTTGGCATTGATTTAAAGAGGAAATACTGCAATGTAAAATGTCGACCATTTGCCATTGTCAAGGAGTTCTGGATTGCAAAGAATCCCACGTACTTACGAATTTTAATCATGTAAATCATTCCTACTTGAATTGGTTAAACCAGTACCTCGATTAATCAAACTCACATCGACAAACTAGACATACCGAGAGAGTGAAGAGTGTTTACTTGGTATGGCAGCTAAAGACCATAAAAAAACTAAAGTGAGTGTAAAAGATAATCAGTCTTTTGTTGACCATATCATTAGTTCCAAACCAAGGTTCAATTACTCAGACCGAAACTTTTCTTGACCACGCTTCGAGGACTTATTCGACCTATTTTATGGATTACTTATATAACCACAGACAGCAAAGTACCTCTTTGATTCGATAGCTTTTGATTATCAACCAACGTTATCAACAAGCAAAAAAAGGAAATAAGGAGCTGCAATTACATTGCGTATCTTAAACATACAGGTGAAGAGGTAATTACTGTTAAATAGTGTCGCGCAGAATGCGTCGAAGCTGTGCCAATGCGTCTTCGGCCGACCATTGTGACACAGTGACAGTTACACCCACTATAAATTGAAATGTTTCCAGATATTTGGCTCTAAATGGATAAATTGGTGAAAAATTTGCAAGGCAAAACGGTTATTATCATAATTGGTAAAATTTAAGACCTATAGTGAATGCGGGGTTGTTTTGTACAAATAAGCCGATGACTTTCATATGCTGCTCAATAAACTTTGATGTTAACGACATTTGTCGCATATACAGGCATGCCATGGCAACATCTCACGCAGTTCTATTAATTAGCATTTCTACCTAAGCGTGTTCGCAAAAGTAGTCTTATATAGTGGCAAACACCATCACGTGATTGAGTAATTGGAAATCCGGTAAGCCTTAAACATACAATGCTTCGGATACTTTGCCAAATATCCATGTATAACCTACGATCAGCTTGGTACTTAATCGCAAAGCACACTACAACAGACAAGCTGCTTTGTGTAAGTCACGGGAAATAATAATGCAATGGAGCAATAAGTTATATTTCTGAATGGAGGCCCGCGATATCGTCGATTTATAATGTTTTACATGGTTACCGTCAATAGACTAAATGTACATGTTTTTTGCCCTTTTAGAATAAATTTGAAGCTGGTACAATTGTTGTAATGGCCTTTGGCTCATACTTTTTTGATCCAGCTCATACAAAAGAGCAATTTACTCGCATCTATGAGTCTGTATCTAAAATATAATCGTAGTAGCTGATGTTAATACAACACCTTTGCAACGCCACAGTTAGCCTTCCCCTTAACGATTCTTATAATTTAGCATATGGTAATCCCCTCCACCGAAAACCTTAGTACAAGTGTGCAAGTGCTATATCCGGCATAAGTGCATTGGCAAAAACTATGGAATTCGGTCAAATATATTCAATAGTGCTATTATTTATTATTTACTACTTGTGTAACGCTATTTCATGGCTCACAATTGCATGTCACAATGGTTTACCCGAATATAACTGAAATATTCCGAGCGTATATTTCATGAACGTTTCTTGGTAAATGCTAATCTGTGTGAAGGTTATAATTGTCATCGCTTCAAAGGGTAAAGATGACCCTCTGCTTATCACAATGCAATATTAAAAGACGGGATCACCCTGTAACAATTCTCTATTGAGCACAA
>CM067344.1:37331492-37416492 GCA_034190875.2 Urechis unicinctus | reverse complement strand
ACTGTTGCAATGTCAAAGTTCTGCATTTCTTGGTATGACTACTACACAGCATAACTGACACGATACTGAGGATAAATATAACCAGTCTATTGCTGACCATGGCATTTATTCCAGGCTAAATTTAATTTACTCAGACCGATGTAATTGATTCAAACTTTTCTCGTACAAGTTTCGGGAGCTAATTTTACCCATTTTATGGCTTGCTTATATAACATTAGACAGCAAGGTGGCTCTTTAACTATAAACCAACTTAATCCAAAGGCAAAGGAGGAAACAATCACATATCTCCGCAATCCCTTGCAATTGAATCTGTCAGCATTGCCAGTGGGCTTAATTCATTGTACGTATACGTGCATTTTAACAAAACCTATGGGAAGTCTTCTAATGAGAATCATAGACGGAAATGTCAACAGCTACCTCGTACTTTAAATCAATCGTAGTTTAATGGTGTTTGACCGTTATGGTATGATTTCCCAACTTATCAATGTTTATGCAGATAGTATGAGATGCGATTACGCTGCATATCATAAACGTGCAGATGGAAGGGAAATAAAACTATGTATAGATAAGTTTCTTGTATTTTGATTTCAATTGGTAATTCGGTGGTAAGTTTGGAGTGCCCACGGTTATTGTCATATACCGTGCAATTTACGCTCCGCAAGTTACCGGAACAGTATAATCCGATCATTGATTGGCGCAACATGTACCGCCTCACACAGTGTCACATCGTCCTGGTAACTAGGTCACACCTGCTGAATAGCGGAAGAAAGTAGTGTAGTGAGCGACGAAATTCTACCATTTTACAGTTGCCGGCTACTACACTTTAAACGCAAACAAACAACAGGGACAACCTTACACTGAATGGCCACCTCATAGCAGCAAACACGAATGTTTGTCATCTGTAAACAGATTTGCGTGGTCTGGCCAAGCATAGTTTGATTATATGTGACGGAAAGGGCCATTACCAGGGATGCCCGCCTGTTCTTTCGATTAATTATAGCGACGATCTGCTAACAAGTTGTAAGCCACAGAATTATTGGCAGATCCTTCGCATAGTTTTGCGTACCGTAAAAGTTTTACCTTGTTCACATGTATATATATATATATATATATATATATATATATAGAGATATATATATATATATATATAGAGATATATATAGATATAGATATATATATATAGAGATAGATATAGATAGATATATATAGATATATATATAGATATATAGATAGATATATATATTATATATATTTACAGTAGATATATATATAGGACACATACATATATATATATATATATATATATTGATATATATATATATGGTATATATATATATACATATATATTTATATATATGGATAAAATTACCTTTCCATACCTACATATACATATATATATATATATATATATATATATATATATATATATATATATATATATATATATATATATATATATATATATATATATATATATATATATATATATATATTAGCATGAACGCGACCTTTAGTGGACAAACCGCCAACCTTTCGTAGACTTTGGTCCACGAAAGGATATACCAGTATGTCCACATAAAGTCAACGCACATTTTCGCCCAAAATAATTGAAAATATTTTGGTTTGACCATTCAAATGTGATAGTCTAGACTTAGTAACGTACAAAGATAATCTTTCACGCGTGATTTCTCTGGATTTTGAATGTAATAGCGAAATAAAACTTTAACAACTAACCATTCGTTGACATAACCCGCAAACCTCAATATCTTCCATACAACCAAATATACTTCGATCCAAATTGCCGAAATAATGTTTGATCATGTGTGTTGGATATGTTTATTTGAAAAATTTAAATATTTGATTTATTTTTTAATTTCATTACCGAAAACCTCTATTTTTCTCCTTATTCATCAATCTACAACATTGAATTAGAACGCGAAATGCTACCAAAGGTCCATGATGACAGAAAATGATTTAAATATTTGGGTATTCCGCAAATATTCAAAAATATATATGGGCACGAAAGGTTGGATTTATACGTATAAATTAATGTCTTGACCTTTCGTGGACGACCTTTCGAGGACCAAAAGTATATACTAGGAATGAAAAGTGACAAAAAGATTTTTATTCGCATTTCATTGTATCAATTTAAAGATGCCAAATAAGTGATTGATAATTAATGATAGAAAAATGTACTATAAAAATTTGTCCACGAAAGGTTGGAGTCCACGAATGGTTGCAATCGTCAGTATATATATATATTTATATATATATTTATATTTATATACATATATATATGTAGGTAGGGGATATATATATATATATATATAGATATATATATATATATATATATATATATATATATATATATTTATATTTACATTTATATATATATATACTACATATATACACATATATATATATATATACATATATATTTACATATATATGTATATATAAATATATATATATATATATATATATATGGATAAAAATACCTTTCCATACCTACATATACATATATATATATATATATATATATATATATATATATATATATATATATATATATATATATATATATATATATATATATATATTTATATGTATATTTATATATATATACATATATATATGTAGGTATGGAAAGGTAATTTTATCCAATGCTGACAAACAATATCGACGGTTCAGTGGCAACATTAAATTTCGAATTCTAAAAAATGCTATGATCTATGTATAACTTGACGTTATCAATGCTGGTGGTTTTGGAATGATGGCTCGCATCCAAATTGTCAGTTATGGAGACCAGGATGGACATAACAAAGACGGGGCGCCACATTAAGTCTTTTTAATAGCGCCTCGGTGGCTCGTAAGCTTGAGGTATAATTGTGAATACGACTTGCAATGACCATCTTGGATTTGTACTTTTGCCCATGTTGTTTTAGCAGTTATGTTATTCTATTGTGCGAGCGATGGCAATGATCTAATGTGCTAGAGCGCGTAGTCATGTAAAGTGATATATGATTACTAAAACGTAGGTTATGTGCCGGCGAAAACAGTTGTCAGTATCATATCAAACCTTACCCCAAGCCACATTTCTTCCTTGAATCGACAGCATGGTACATTTAACACTTGGGCATGACATTGTACAAACAATGTCAATTGTAAAATTCCAGTTCTTATGCATAAACAAATTAGTTAGAGGGTTTTCACTGTGTCTGTTAGACATTTTGCTCGCCTTCATATGATTGATTAGGTTTTTTCAGTCATGTGTTAAAAAGAACCTACAAATACTACGACGTAGACATTATCGGTTAAGGTACAAGACAGGATCCTAGCCCATTGTGCATCTTTGCATATACCGACAGTTAGGCGAAACATGAGGATTCAGGTCACATTGTGGAATGATGTTGCTATATAGATCTATTTCTATGGGGTTCACTTGACTATGATATTTGTGGTCTCAGACTGTGTGTTGCTTTTACGCCACCACTGTTAACGCTATTATAAGAGTGTATCGCTTACACAAGGCACTCTTCGTATTATTTAGTGCTCGGAGAGCGCAGTTGAGCATAGCAGTCATTGATTGATTAATTTCCGGGTATAGCTTAGGCAATTAAGCCAGCGCTACTCCCAGTTTTACGGTTATATACCAAGAGGTTGAATCGAATATTTTATTAACTTCGCCAGTAAGCGATGATTTTATACACGTGTTCGCAATATTCATGCGTAGATGGTATTATATCCTCTCGACGTTGTTGCAACATAACATCAGGGGTTGGAATCTAACATGATTAGGACAAAAAGTACAATTGTTGTTGTTATTCCATTTACCCTGCTGCTTAGTAGAATTTTGGTTTTACCTATAATGACACGAGCTTTTCGTTATCACGAAAGAACGAAATAATTTAGGATATGTCTGGATTGGTATGACTCAGAGTGCAAGAAGTCCACATTTGATATGTAGAGCCCGTCACAACGGACCGTTGACAGGTGGCATAGCCAATGCCAGGCCTGTCTTAACTAAATATACAACAAATTCGTGGATCGTAGTCAATCAATGTAAGTGCATCAAGGGTTGATGATTATTGATTCTTGTCATGTGTGTGGCTTGCACGTTTTTCATCAACCTCCCCAAAATAATGTGTGGCTTTCTCAGCCTCGACATGTGAATGGTATTTTTCCCATCCCACTGTCGTGCTTTGTCCAGAAAAGCTTGCAATATATAGGAGACTGACCGAATGGGTCCCACAAGGGATTTATATGAGTTCATTTAACACTTTAATATCTCAACATTAAGCATAATATACTTGGTTTGTAATGTTATGGGACGTTTGTCATAGATACTTGACAAAGAATCTGGTAATATCCGAGAGTCAGCAAGTCAAATGGGATTAATACATTTCTTACTGCCATAGCGCAAATACACGCTGCATGTATGAGAACATTCCAGTAAATGTCCACCTGAAACAATGGAGAGTCCAATGATCAAGTTTTACGGACCAAACACGTGTTGTAGCAATATTAATTTACCTTATTTGGGAACATTCATTATAAGTTGATAGTTTTCTTCGGCCTTTATGTTCAATTTTCGCTTTTTAAGTGCTGATTATGTATATTCCGATGAAAGGCAAAGAAGCGCCAGTTGACAGAGGTACTAAAATATTAATGATTAGTTCATGAATTTTATTTATTACTTTCATGGCAAGTTTTACGATGGGCATTACCATGATACCACTTGCGTGACTAAGGCTGGTCGGCCTCATTCGCAACGCACAAATACAGCTTTATTGTAGTAGGGTGTATTTCGTAGTTGATTAATTATATGGTACACCCATGAAATTTTCTAAAAAGACCGTACATCACAATAAGTATTGGCATCAAACGAGGCTTTACACCAAAAACATAAGAATTCAACACATTACGCAAGCGAACATTATTGCATTCCACCATTAAACCACTGCCAAACAAAACAATCGAACTCAAGTAGTGGCTGTGGGTCAAATTTGCATTATTGTTGATAACGAAGGCGGGATTTGCGATGAGCCCCTTTAAGTACAAGAATATGTCAGAATGATGCACAGTACTTCAAGTCAGTTGCTTGCTAATCAGTACGTTTAAGCTTTGCTTCTGAATGGAATTATGCGGCCCAAGTATGCTATTTAATATTGAAAAAACCCACATTAAAGCATACAATACAGTATGTCATTGTTGTATTGTTTGGGATTACTAATGTGCAAAATTGTATTTAATATTCCTTCGTAATATCATTTGACCATGCTAACATGGTTTAGCAATGACATTTCGCAGAGAAAAAGAAACTACACGATATTTTAAAAAACTTATTTATTCTTTAAAACGTGTCGCAACAGCATTGGATTGCATGGGATAACTAGTGTCGAACATGTTGAGTATTTAATATTCATTCGTAATATCATTAAACGACAATGAGGCAGAATAATTAATAGAAAGAAAATGGCGTGTTCTTAATTTGACCATGCTAACATGGTGTAGCAATGACGATTTCGCACAGAAACGAAACTTAACGATATTGTTAAAAACTTATTTATTCTTTTTAATCAACTGCTTGCCAAGCGGTCATATATATTAGTCTAACGGTAGAAGGTATTGATTAAGTTTTCAATGGCTCCTTAAAGCGGGTTAAAGCATCCTTTTAAAACTAAATAAAGCTGTGACACAAAATGCTCTAAGATTAAATTACATGCACCCGGTATGAAACTATGTTTAATTTTATCCCCGCGATCGCTTTGAATGGCAGCGTGAAGTTCTTATTCACAGTTTAAAGGAAAATATACCTTGCGTATATATATCGTTAACGCTACATGCATCTATTGTGAATAAAAATGCTTATATTTATACCAAATTGATTGTATTTTACGGTTAGCTAAAGAATGGCGACTGTATGTACTTTGCAAACTGTGAATAGTTGTGGTTGATTGCATTTCGACTGCACACACACTTTGTCAATGAAAACATTATACGGCTGCTATAAGAGATTGAAGGCTAGATATGCGGGGTAGGCTAAGTGAATGGTATGAATATTAGTTGCCTTATGTTGGCATCCAGTTTAATAACGTCCTCACTTGTGTATTAAGTCTGGTGGATTAACAGGACCGCAAACCTACAAACAATTGCAGCCGATTCGACAAGGGAGCAAGCAACCACTTAGCGATACTAGTCTAATCAAAGTCATATTATTCACCATATTCTAATTGTCTATTGCCGGCTGGCTCAAAAGCATTTGATTGTGGATAATGTTCCCAGTGGGCACAACACGTGGAATCCACGTGGAAATCATGTGGATTTTTGGTGAAGTGGTGGATCCACGAGTTTTCACGTGATATCCACGTGGATTCAACGAGTATTTATCACGTGGAATAGACGTGTCAAAAACACGTGGAAAAGACGTGTATTTTAGGACCCATTTGTAAATTATTAGTTATATATTCTTTTTTTCAGTTTATACCAGAAATATGGCCATGTGTTAACCTGACAGCCCGAGCTAGGCATGTGCTAGATATACCAAGATATAGTGGGTTTCACAACTTTTGTTGCTATCGATCTATGAGCTCTGGGGATGATGACGGTTTTTGGCTTTCAACTGCTTAGTTACAGGGGTCTCCTGGAATAATGAGTCGAAATTCAGGTGAGATACTCTCCAAACGTAGGCGAGGCTCGAACCCGTGACCTGCTGGTCCGTGGTGGAGACCCCACCGGGGGTTAACCGCTTTCTTTGCTTCAGTTTCGTACCAATTTATTTAGCATAATTATGATCAATGTCGTAAAATACACGGTACACGGTATGAATTAATATTATTGAAGACGAGATTTTATGCGTCATACCGAACTAGAGAGGTTTGATTTATAGCAGTAAAGCAAATACGAATATAATTCCAACTTTGTTCGTAACACTCGATTGGCGCGATTTGCTGCAGTTTTGGAAAGTTGAGAATTCATTTGCTATATTTTTGACAGTTTTTAAGTTTACAAGTGAGTCATATTTAAATGTTATCCTTTCAATGAAAATAAGTTTATTCAAGTAGTTGTACAAAAACTGCTTGCCGTATATAATGTCTTCATGGTTTATGATTTTATGCTCATTGGTGCATGAAACCTGTATTATCGCTCTCAGCAAAGTGCCAGCCGTTGCAGCTAGTTAGTTGCAGCGGAAAGGCTGTAGGCACGCCTATTGATTTTTGGAGGCTTGCTCCTTAATACACCACAACCATCTTATACACACGCCATCGTTCATCTGTTCCTCCATCTCACAGTCATCGTTCATCTGCCAGTCCATCTCACAGTCATCGTTCATCTGTCAGTCCATCTCACAGTCATCGTTCATCAGTCAGTCCATCTCACGGTCATCGTTCATCTGTCAATCCATTCCACACGGTCGTCATCGCTCATTTGTCACTCAGTCCCACAGTCATGGCTCATCTGTCACTCATTCTAGACGTCGTCGGTTGAGCAATGATGGTTTTCCTTTAACATAAGTGCACTTATGTGAATATTGTCTTTAAATATTTTCTCTATTTTAATGCTGCTATTGAGAAACGTATTATTTATGAGTTTGTAGTCAGCAGCATAGTTATTGAACACTGCATAATTTGTTTGTGCACAGGTTTTCAGGAGTGCTGCCTACATCTCCTCAAATCAGGGATATACTGAACAGGCAGGAGAGGAGAGAGCTGGACGATAGTGGCAAAATGCTTCCTGAAGCTGTGCAGATGAACAGCACTGAGGAACTTCAACATTTAAACGAGCAGTTTATGGACAACCAGCAAAAGAATTTGTGGGTATTTAAAATTGCAGTTTTTTTAAGGAGTTGTGGGCATTAGATCTAATAAACAGCAATGAAATATTTTCCACAAAAATGCCTCCATATTATTATATACTGTATTGTCTGGAGTGACTGTTACACCAAATTCAACTAACATGTTTTGAATTACTCCTTGTGGTTTTGTGGTCATTTACTTTGCTATTACTGGGTAATTATGACTTGTTTATTTTTCCATAAATAATCATTTATATATGTAAATGAATACTCTGAACCAACACTTTAAATTAGCCAGTTAATTCAAACACATTGGGTAAATGTCACATTTTTGTGCCAGTTTCAGAAGTGTATGAAAATCATTGTGCAGTGTCCGGGATATGATGAACGATTTGACAAGCAGGTGAGATTCTCTCTGTATATGTATATGATGTAAATCCATGATCCAAACAACTTTCACTTATGCATTTTGTCTGAATTGGCAATGTTTAAGAAATTTTCATGCACCAATTGTATTCATTCAGACATATTGCTTGCAGATTAATCACTAACTCCCTGCAGTGCAAACTTAACATGAACGGGTGAAGAGGTGACAAAGCCAGCTTTGAGAAAATGGCACTCTGCAAATTAATTGTCGGTAGGTTCACCATTGGCTAATTACTTGGAAGTCCAGGATAGTTTTTGATTTTAATGATACACAATAAATAATGAAAGTCAGTTGTACGATGTATGAAATTAGACAGCTTATATTGTCCTCTTTGCACTGTGCAGAAAGTGTAGTGAAGAGTCATGGGTTCACCGAGGCTGCTGATAATGTCTTTCTAGCCAACCGACTAAGGAATGCACCCAAGAGAAAGAGTTTAAATATTGCTTATTGGTAATGATTGTTGATTCACTCACACATTTATATTTTTCATAGATTTGACTAGATCGTTTTCTTAAAGAGCCACTTACATGCAAAATTCAAATTTGTGTTGTCATCTAATTATGACGATGATTTTGTGACATTTTGACAACAGTATGACTGAGATGTTATAACTGGTTGCCGAGATATTACCGATCAAACTCGCAGACTTTCCTGTATGAAGTCATCAAACTCATTCACTCACTTTCGTGTAGTGGTTTACTGATGAAAGCCATTTACCCAGACGAATTTGACTGCTTTGTGTCAATTAGGTGACGTCACCCAGAAAGTCACTTAAAAATTATCATCAAAATGCGATAACAAAAATTCGGTTTTGCATTTCCGTGGCCTTTTAAGTACATTTTATAATTTTCTATTTATTAGGGTGAAAATAAATCATGTTATATCTGTGTATATTCATGATGCTCATGCATGTAGTGACAGGTTTAATGTGTTTCATGAACAAACCTGCCTTTTTCCACTTATTTGTTGCCTTTGTATGTTGCCATTTGCTCGTAATGTCTAAAACATGTTTAATATTGTTATTTGTGATCATGTAGCACTTATAGATGGATATTTCTTAGAAATAAATGTACTTGGTTCAATGATCTTGTGAAATATATTAAAAAACAAAATTGACTAAAGAGGAAATAAAAACCACCTGAATACAGAAATTTGTATCGTTGAATTTAGGTGGAAGGGCACACGTCTTTTCCACGTGTCCATATCGACGTGATTTCAACTTGCCTTTTACGCGTACTATCTACGTGAATTAGACAACCAGCAAAAGAATTTGTGGGTATTTAAAATTGCAGTTTTTTTAAGGAGTTGTGGGCATTAGATCTAATAAACAGCAATGAAATATTTTCCACAAAAATGCCTCCATATTATTATATACTGTATTGTCTGGAGTGACTGTTACACCAAATTCAACTAACATGTTTTGAATTACTCCTTGTGGTTTTGTGGTCATTTACTTTGCTATTACTGGGTAATTATGACTTGTTTATTTTTCCATAAATAATCATTTATATATGTAAATGAATACTCTGAACCAACACTTTAAATTAGCCAGTTAATTCAAACACATTGGTTAAATGTCACATTTTTGTGCCAGTTTCAGAAGTGTATGAAAATCAGTGTGCAGTGTCCGGGATATGATGAACGATTTGACAAGCAGGTGCGATTTTCTCTGTATATATATATGATGTAAATCCATGATCCAAACAACTTTCACTTATGCATTTTGTCTGAATTGGCAATGTTTAAGAAATTTTCATGCACCAATTGTATTCATTCAAAAATATTGCTTGCAGATTAATCACTAACTCCCTGCAGTGCAAACTTAACATGAACGGGTGAAGAGGTGACAAAGCCAGCTTTGAGAAAATGGCACTCTGCAAATTAATTGTCGGTAGGTTCACCATTGGCTAATTACTTGGAAGTCCAGGATAGTTTTTGATTTTAATGATACACAATAAATAATGAAAGTCAGTTGTACGATGTATGAAATTAGACAGCTTATATTGTCCTCTTTGCACTGTGCAGAAAGTGTAGTGAAGAGTCATGGGTTCACCGAGGCTGCTGATAATGTCTTTCTAGCCAACCGACTAAGGAATGCACCCAAGAGAAAGAGTTTAAATATTGCTTATTGGTAATGATTGTTGATTCACTCACACATTTATATTTTTCATAGATTTGACTAGATCGTTTTCTTAAAGAGCCACTTACATGCAAAATTCAAATTTGTGTTGTCATCTAATTATGACGATGATTTTGTGACATTTTGACAACAGTATGACTGAGATGTTATAACTGGTTGCCGAGATATTACCGATCAAACTCGCAGACTTTCCTGTATGAAGTCATCAAACTCATTCACTCACTTTCGTGTAGTGGTTTACTGATGAAAGCCATTTACCCAGACGAATTTGACTGCTTTGTGTCAATTAGGTGACGTCACCCAGAAAGTCACTTAAAAATTATCATCAAAATGCGATAACAAAAATTCGGTTTTGCATTTCCGTGGCCTTTTAAGTACATTTTATAATTTTCTATTTATTAGGGTGAAAATAAATCATGTTATATCTGTGTATATTCATGATGCTCATGCATGTAGTGACAGGTTTAATGTGTTTCATGAACAAACCTGCCTTTTTCCACTTATTTGTTGCCTTTGTATGTTGCCATTTGCTCGTAATGTCTAAAACATGTTTAATATTGTTATTTGTGATCATGTAGCACTTATAGATGGATATTTCTTAGAAATAAATGTACTTGGTTCAATGATCTTGTGAAATATATTAAAAAACAAAATTGACTAAAGAGGAAATAAAAACCACCTGAATACAGAAATTTTGTATCGTTGAATTTAGGTGGAAGGGCACACGTCTTTTCCACGTGTCCATATCGACGTGATTTCAACTTGCCTTTTACGCGTACTATCTACGTGAATTAGACAACCAGCAAAAGAATTTGTGGGTATTTAAAATTGCAGTTTTTTTAAGGAGTTGTGGGCATTAGATCTAATAAACAGCAATGAAATATTTTCCACAAAAATGCCTCCATATTATTATATACTGTATTGTCTGGAGTGACTGTTACACCAAATTCAACTAACATGTTTTGAATTACTCCTTGTGGTTTTGTGGTCATTTACTTTGCTATTACTGGGTAATTATGACTTGTTTATTTTTCCATAAATAATCATTTATATATGTAAATGAATACTCTGAACCAACACTTTAAATTAGCCAGTTAATTCAAACACATTGGTTAAATGTCACATTTTTGTGCCAGTTTCAGAAGTGTATGAAAATCAGTGTGCAGTGTCCGGGATATGATGAACGATTTGACAAGCAGGTGCGATTTTCTCTGTATATATATATATGATGTAAATCCATGATCCAAACAACTTTCACTTATGCATTTTGTCTGAATTGGCAATGTTTAAGAAATTTTCATGCACCAGTTGTATTCATTCAAAAATATTGCTTGCAGATTAATCACTAACTCCCTGCAGTGCAAACTTAACATGAACGGGTGAAGAGGTGACAAAGCCAGCTTTGAGAAAATGGCACTCTGCAAATTAATTGTCGGTAGGTTCACCATTGGCTAATTACTTGGAAGTCCAGGATAGTTTTTGATTTTAATGATACACAATAAATAATGAAAGTCAGTTGTACGATGTATGAAATTAGACAGCTTATATTGTCCTCGTTGCACTGTGCAGAAAGTGTAGTGAAGAGTCATGGGTTCACCGAGGCTGCTGATAATGTCTTTCTAGCCAACCGACTAAGGAATGCACCCAAGAGAAAGAGTTTAAATATTGCTTATTGGTAATGATTGTTGATTCACTCACACATTTATATTTTTCATAGATTTGACTAGATCGTTTTCTTAAAGAGCCACTTACATGCAAAATTCAAATTTGTGTTGTCATCTAATTATGACGATGATTTTGTGACATTTTGACAACAGTATGACTGAGATGTTATAACTGGTTGCCGAGATATTACCGATCAAACTCGCAGACTTTCCTGTATGAAGTCATCAAACTCATTCACTCACTTTCGTGTAGTGGTTTACTGATGAAAGCCATTTACCCAGACGAATTTGACTGCTTTGTGTCAATTAGGTGACGTCACCCAGAAAGTCACTTAAAAATTATCATCAAAATGCGATAACAAAAATTCGGTTTTGCATTTCCGTGGCCTTTTAAGTACATTTTATAATTTTCTATTTATTAGGGTGAAAATAAATCATGTTATATCTGTGTATATTCATGATGCTCATGCATGTAGTGACAGGTTTAATGTGTTTCATGAACAAACCTGCCTTTTTCCACTTATTTGTTGCCTTTGTATGTTGCCATTTGCTCGTAATGTCTAAAACATGTTTAATATTGTTATTTGTGATCATGTAGCACTTATAGATGGATATTTCTTAGAAATAAATGTACTTGGTTCAATGATCTTGTGAAATATATTAAAAAACAAAATTGACTAAAGAGGAAATAAAAACCACCTGAATACAGAAATTTTGTATCGTTGAATTTAGGTGGAAGGGCACACGTCTTTTCCACGTGTCCATATCGACGTGATTTCAACTTGCCTTTTACGCGTACTATCTACGTGAATTACACCAGTTTCTCCACGTATTTTCCACGTGGATTCCACGTGTTGTGCCCATTGGGTTACTGAATGACTTGACCCCTTATCAGTCTAAAGATATCTTTGTCGAACTGCAAAGAATGTTTTGCACTCTATTGTTCCATGTTTGCTTATAACGGCGTCTAGGATGCATGATTAAGCTCGTCCCTTTTAATGGATGGTTTCTGGGGTCAGTTTATGTAAATGAGGCGCTTGCATTATATATGCATTAAGCAGTGATGGTTTGATCTATTCAGTCCCTCTGTGCCTATTATATGACCTGATTAGGGCAATTATTGAGGCAATAAACTGACCGCTCTTTCTGTTAATTGTCCCTCATTCATGTAGCTTGCGGTTTTGCAGCAGTACACAGATGCTTGGGGCTTTGTACTGGCAAATTTGAGAAATGATAAGCAATATGATATCTTTCAGCTAGATGCAGAAAGATGCATGATCCTTCCGTGTAGAATTTTAAATGTTAGTTGCAGAAAAAACACAATATTTCAAACGATAGGAAAGCCATCTCCTTTGCACGAAAATCATATGTTGCATAACAATTAACAGAATAATGTTACCGCATGTTTAATATATACCATAGCGGTGTGACTGCACGAGTTTGATATAGATTTCTTTAGTTCACATGTGGCGCGGAGAGAGCGCTGTGATATACTTAAAGTAGGTCAAAAGAAAACAGCTGCCTCGCGCATTAACGTTATTATTTAGTAGGCGATGAAATGACAAATATCGAACGGATTTGACCTTAGGCGATGTTCTATTCCCAACTATCCCTGATAACTCAATACTGCGAAAGCTTATTTGCAGTAATATATTGACAAACCCTGAAGGACATGAATGAGATAACTGATATGCATGCTTTAAATACATAGATTAAGGAACAAGGGGTGCCTCTAGTTCTTTGTAAGCAGTTGACTGGACTTTTCACCGTAGACACAACGCTTCAATTAGCTGAAAGTTGCCATCCGCCAGTTAAGTGTTAATTCAATCAGGGATTTCTCTATTAGGCGAGCACCAGGTTTTCACTGTGGCCATTTTGTTAAAACCAGATGATCAACTGCCAGTGGTTTATAAATAACTTTATTTAATTCTATACACACTGAAACACTAGAGGCTTGTGAGCTCACCCAAGTTTACGCCTACAGTGTGGCGAGGGTTCGCACTCTTTGGTCATGCATTACTTATTCGGTCGATAAAGGGGGCGAAGGATGGGGAGTAAGATATATTCTACACAAAAATATTGATATGGTAAATGCAATTGATTTGTGACTATGGATTTTGGATCCTGTCAGCAAAGCTAACCTAGATCAATTAAATTCATGCTACCAAATTATTTAGGGTGTGCAAAAATGGGACTTGGCCTACATCTTTGACGAGTAAAGTTATTTTTGCATTTCACTCACGCAGAGATCATAGTACAAAACATATTTAACATCGGTTTGGTTATTACTTTTGAGTTGATGCTGCAATGTAAAAAAGTATATACATATATATATGCATATATACAAATATACGCATATATATATTTATATCAATTTATAACAAGTTACATCACAAGGAATGTAACATTATTTATGCGAGGGTTGGGTACCATTTCATATGTAATAGTTACTCATGTCCCTTGCAACGAATGCGATCTAAACGGTTCGCATGATATATCTGGACCAATCAAAGTGTCGCAAGGTACAGCGCGTTCCCGCTCGCTGCAGCATCGAGCCTTTTCCTGTGTTGCCTCCATCACGCCAGCATCTCAAAGTTTTTTCTCTCCGAAGTTCCTACTTAAGTCCTTACTTTAGTTTTCAAGAATTTAAGTCCTCGCTCTTGAATATTGGCTGCTAGTTGTTGTTCACTCAACATACTATCGGTTTCCTGACGCTCGATCAGAAGAAGATCTCATCCGATACAAGGTATTTAACTTTGTTTTTTCTTATCAATTGTTGTGCTTTAGCGTAGCTCCCGTTAAACGGTAATATAAATATGTACCCCAGACGTCATGTAGGGCTACATTTTGAGATGTCGGATCACCCTTCGGCACTTGCATTAAAGGAAATAAGTCGATAATGTCCCATCTTTATCAATGGTTGCGGCCAGGGCCGTTAAAAGTTGTTTTTCTCCAAATCGGAAGCAGCAACCTTTGCTAGGCCAATTATGCTCCACAGGTTCTAGCCCAAGACATTATGGCAATAGCAAAGTACAATGATCAAGTTTTGGAGACCAACAAGTATTCGTCTTCTTGTTACCGACCACGCTGGAAACTCTATCGAATTTGCCTCCATTAGGGGCTTGGCTCATGCTGACCATAGTCACTTATCTAAAGATGGAGTGCATGTTAACACTTTCGGCAACAAAAAATATTTCAATGGCGTTCGGGATGCCATACTTAGAGCACTTAAACCACAATGCTAAGCAACCGATTTATAAGCGATACCGCCTAATTTTCTGCAGGGGTAAATTTTTAGCCTGATGGCTACTTGTCATATCGGTTACAAGCTGATGTGCTCACACATTTTGTTTTTTGGATGCTTACATTGGATTGTCCCCATAGGCCCAATTTTCATTCATTAGTTATCACAATACTGTGTTACACTTGTCCAGTTGTGAGTAATATTTCAGTTTAAGGGTAACTTACTCTCTATTACACTCATCCAGCTTACTCTCTATTACACTCATCCGTTTGGAGTGAGAATGCCTTGCACTTATGGGTACCTCGGTACTCTGCATTACGCTGGTCGCAATGAGAATGCATACAAAATTATTTTAGGGCAACCGGCGAGAATGCTCTGCATCACACTTCCGTTAGAGTAAGGATGCTAAACACTTGTCGGTACCGCGGTACTCTGCATTACACTGGCATCAGTGAGAATGCACCGATTATTATAAGGTCACTTATGGGTACCTCGGTACTCTGCATTACACTGGTGGCAGTGAGAATGCACAAATTATTACAAGATCACTTATGGTTACCTCGGTACTCTGCATTACACTGGTGGCAGTGAGTATGCACAATTTATTATAAGGTCACTTATGGTTACCTCGGTACTCTGCATTACACTGATGGCAGTGAGAATGCACACAAATTATTATAAGGTCACTTATGGTTACCTCGGTACTCAGCATTACACTGGTGGCAGTGAGAATGCACAATTTATTATAAGGTCACTTATGGTTACCTCGGTACTCTGCATTACACTGATGGCAGTTAGAATGCACACAAATTATTATAAGGTCACTTATGGTTACCTCGGTACTCTGCATTACACTGATGGCAGTGAGAATGCACACAAATTATTATAAGGTCACTTATGGGTATCTCGGTACTCTGCATTACACTGATGGCAGCGAGAATGCACTCATATATTTATACGGTAACTGGCAAGCATGCTCTGCATTACATCTCCGTTAGAGGGAGTAAGCTTTACACTCATGGGTAACCCGGGACTCGCTGTAAAAATGCTCATTATTTTATACGCTGTTGCATATGCACTTTCTTTTTATAGTTGTAACGTATGTTCAGAGGAATAAGACTTTACTTATGTCAACAACCAGTTTAGTGGATATATCTGTAATGAAGCATTATGTTTAGCAATCTGGGATGATTTATTGCAATTAGTTACCACAATATTGCCGCTTTGGTTCATTTTGTCTCCAGCATGCCACCTGTTAGATCTTCCAAAAGAGGCCTAGCTTCTACTGAACCCCCAACTCAACCTACCACAGATAATGCCCCGCTGCCTTCTCTTTTCCACCTTTCCCAGCTGGATACAAAGTCAAATATAGTTGGCCTTTATGGTCGAATAAAGCAAGATGGTCTCTTGTCTATTGTTCATCAAGTGGCCTCTCTACAGCTTAACATCACCAACACTGTAACTTAAACAGCCGTTCCGGCTTCGTCAACAGTTCTGCAGCCTACCCCGGGGACTTCCCAGGAACTGTCACCAAGTGAAGCCCAGCTGCTCTTGGTCAACCAATCGATGGCTAACATGGTCAATCCAGGTGAGTCACCGGTGACTGAGCTCCCACCACTCTCTAATTGTTCAAGATTATCAGCTCCTTTGGGTGCACATGTCCCACTCAAAACAATTACTTTAATTTGGCAAGACAAATATGTCAAACCTATGGGACCTGTTGAATCCCAATAACAAAAACCAGGACCCGCCCCTTAACAATAAATCGCCACCAAATCCCATGTCCATCAATTATTGGAAAACGAGTTTCCAAATTCTTGCAGCCATTGCTTGTGAGCAACGGCCGGATGTAGCTCCCGGGATGCTCAAACACATGGCTACGGTGCAGAATATTGCTAAGACATTTGGTCAGCAAGCTTGGCGTAGCTGCGATGATAATTTTCGATGGGCTTTGCAATTCGACCCCGTATGCAATGGGGCCAGGTCGACCTTGAGTTGTACACAGATGCTACACACCCAGCCCTACAAGCACCTCCAGTTAAAAACACCACAACAATCGTCCACATAGGTCAAATAATCAGCCCTTTCGGCCGAACACAGCGCTATGGCAAATCCTAATAGGGCCAAGTAAGTTTAATAAATTCAAAACTGAAATTGTACATTCTGACAAAACGTAGTTGTAGCCTGGTGGCTAGCTATGTGATACAATCTAACTAAACGTAGTTGTAGCCTGGTGGCTCGCTATGTGATACAATCTAACTAAACATAGTTGTAGCCTGGTGGCTACCTATGTGATACAATCTAACTAAGCGTATTTGTAGCCTGGTGGCTAGCTATGTGATACTATCGAACTAAACGTAGCTGTAGCCTGGTGGCTAGCTATGGTTAGTGTCTACCTTTATCAGTCAAATTCGCTAGTTTCAGCCATGTTATTCCCACACCAAGTTGGGGCCTGGTGGCTAGCTTGGCTGTGTGTCTCCATATCAAAATCTTACTATCGCAAATCGTTGTAGCCTGGTGGCTAACGATGTCCAAAACGGCCCCACTGTGGTTGTAGCTTGGTGGCTAACCACGGTGGAGTCATATTACATTGAAAACACCTCATTTTTTTCTGTAACCTGGCGGCTAACTGCTTTATACATAGGCTAGCTACATATTGTCTTTAATAAGCTTAAGGTGCTCAGTTTCCGAGTGTCTCACTTGCGTCCGTATTCATTCTATCATCTACGAAGGAGGTTCATTTGGGTGGGGGTCGGCTACCAATTGTATAGTAGTCTTGTTAGCCTTTCTGGCAGGTTATGGCCCCCACCTTACTGCCAACCGTATTCAGCATTAGGTATTTGGATATGTTTTTATGTACATAATTGTATGTTTTCATATTGAGTTTCCATGTTATAAACAAATTGTTAATTAAATAGCCATCCCTTGCCTTACAAGGGAATGACCATATATGGCAATATATAATGTGCGTACTTGTCATTTCCTGTTCAATTTACATGGGATAAATCTATGCATGTTTGTATATTTACTTAGTATGTTGTTTAATGTGGCAACTCAATAAAACGTCATTCCCTGGATGGACTAGGGAATGACCATATATGGCAGCATATATATATATATATATATATATATATATATATATATATATATATCAATGAATCTGATTTTATACATTCATGTTTATGCGCATGAATTTGTGAGCTTGCGTTTGTGTGCATACGTGTGTTAAGCATTATTCTGGTATGTAACAAATATCCAAAGCAATAGAAGTCAGCTACAGATAGGACTTGCCTAAAAGTCAATCTATTTCTGTCAAGTATGTGTGTCGTGGCCAGCGTCATTGCACCCTCGGCAGTGATCATGAGTTACGGTTTGCCACGAAGGCCTCTATTATCAGAGTAAGTCCGGCGTGGTTGCTTGGCTTACCACTGTAATGAGAGGCTTTGCTGGAAGGTTATTTTTCCTCGGGGGGTATGGATAATTATATCGATTGATTTGTGTGTAATATTAGCTCCTAGTGTATAAAGTATCTCTAGTTGCAATAATCACCAATGGGTACAAATCAAACGTAGAAGGGCCGAGGTGTTGTATAACCAATTGAGTCCACGGTGTCGCAACATCAATTTGTTGTAAGATGAAAGCGAGACTAGGGCGCTTGGTCTATAGACTGATCTCATTCTCTTTTGCGGACGATTATAGAGTAGCATGTCCGTTAGTGTACCATTGAAAGCTTTGTCTAGTAGATGATTCACCTCTATTGTCTAACATTGGATAAATCTGAAGTTGGCTGTAAATCCTTCCGAGGGACACATGGTTGCTCAATGACCCATAAAACGTATTTACACTCGGTGTATTTACTTACAACGTCTGTTCACAAAGACGGATCAGGCATTGATGCTTATAGTGAGTGTTTGCTGCAGGCTGATGACTTTAACCGATCACTCGGATAAAGGCCTTACTTTAAAGTCATAAGCTGCAGGTTGTGATCATTCAAAACTTTGCTACCATATTGACAATACACGGAGCAAGTTACGCACTTGGTATTAAAATGATATCTAATTTACTTTTGCGGAATTGTTGGCTGATGTAACAACATAACCTATATTATTAACGTGTTTGGTGGACTGCTTCGCTGTAAAAATGAGAAAATGGCATCTGTTTGTCGTCGTAATACCGCTGATTCTTGAAAGATGTCTCATTTTAAGCATTCACAGTCTGATCGAATCATAGTTATCAATGTGTACAAATAATTCCACATTCAAATTCATGCCACCATTTTGACGTGCTTATAGCCGGGCTGTCGTTGGCTCGCAAATATACAGTTATCAACACACTAAGTGTTGTTTGATCGAGCAATATTTGAAATGCATCGGTATTTCCAGTATAATTAATCCGTATGTTAGGCCTGCTGACAGGCGACATAGTATCTCTAAGGACCTCGGTGGTAAATGATTGATTATGAATGCATATCCAGAATGGTTCGCCGAATTTAATCATTAGAACAGTGGTGATGACGAAGGCTACTACCAAATAGTGATTCCTCTCTTACGGAGTTTCCGCATGGAAATGTGCATCGGTTTTGTCTAGTCAACGTATTATTCACAGGAGACCCAAACTACAGCTGTCTTAGTCGACTATCCTATACAGCATCCAGACATTCAAATGCGTTATATGCCAGACGGGCATACTCCGCATACAGCCAAGCGATGTTATGGCGCGTGCATGGTGTCATATGTGTTGACAGAAACCAGGGCACATCTGCAAATGTCCGAATTCCATGCATCCATCGATATAATCCACATTTAGTATATATGGAAACTATGATATATAGATGGTACATATATATACATATATAAGGGCATAACAAATATTATATACAGCAGAACGGCGAACCGTTCATATATATCTAGTCCATATGTATATATAGGTGCATATATATATGGATACATATATATATATATATATATATATTTATATATATATATATATGCGTGTGTGTTTGTGTCCATGTATGAAAGTGTGTGCGTGTGAGTGTTAATGTGTGTGTGTGTGTGTGTGTGTGTGTGTGTGTGTGTGTGTGTGTGTGTGTGTGTGTGTGTGTGTGTGTGTGTGTGTGTGTGTGTGTGTGTGTGTGTGTGTGTGTGTGTGTGTGTGTGTGTGTGTGTGCGTGCGTGTGTGTGCATGTGTTTGTTAACACCGGAACATATTTCTTCTAAGAATCTTTATAAACCAATGTAATCAGATTCTAGAGAGCATATCTTGAAATTGAGGCGCCATAATGACGCCCAATGACCTAATCCACGTGACTAAGGCCAGGCCGGGGCTTCATGAGACAACTGAGGTACTTGTTATCCAGTATCAACATCAAAGGGACATTTGCAGAAGCCTTACTCTGTCTGTAGTAATAACTCCAGGCCGCTCCATGTCTTTAGCCAACTTGAGACGCTGTTTTGGGATGCTTTTGTCTCGCTGGAAGGGCTGTACCGTCCTTTAGTTAATTTGCTCGATGGGTATATCCATGATTGGATAGTTTTGGGTTATCTGTTTGTCACCAGACAAATTTGCCTTTACGGAGGTCAACAAGATGATACCTCACCAGGATGCCGGGGACAGTCATCCCGTAGATCAAAAGCATGCATAAGAAGTTCATAGATGTTTCTTAAATATTGTCTGACCTCCGTACAATGGGGCACATATATAAAACCAATAGATTGAATTCGCTTTATCTTTTTCGCCAGCATCGATCAGCATAGGACTACATGCACATGAAAGGATCCACAATTACAGGCCATAAACATTTGCATCGGATAAAAATAAGGGATTAGGCAAACATTTATCAGCATTTACGAACAGATGTTCATATACAATCAGTTTACCAGACATAAAAATTATGATGAAAAAAACACAAATAAATATTACATATGTTTATATTAAGTAGATTGCTAGACGGTCGAATATGCTGAGCGTATCAGTGCAAAAAAAAACACACTAAAAGCTCAGATGTATTCATGTTGCAGTCGCTCCGCAAGCTATCCAGCAGAGGCTTAAATGCAACATACTTCCTTGATGCAGCAAATATCCCCAGATAATGCAGGTAAGATGGTGCACCCTTTCAACGGCGAATGACGTTCAGATATACATCGAGCATAGATATATATTTATCTAAGATATTTATAAATATATATATAACATATATATATACCTATACATATATATATACATATATCTATATACATATATATGCATATATATAATTATATAACATATATATATATATATATATATATATAAATATATATATATATATATATATATATATATATATATATATATATATATATAATAGGTGTGTGTGTCCGTGTGTGTGAGAGTGTGTGCGCGTGAGCGTGAGTGTGTGTGTGTGTGTGTGTGTGTGTGTGTGCATGTGTTGTGTGTAAGCTTATGTCTTCAAAACATATTTTTCAATAAACCAATGTAATCAGATTCTAGAGAGCATATCTTGAAATTGAGGCGCCATAATGACGCCCAATGACCTAATCCAACTAAGGCCAGGCCGGGGCTTCATGAGACAACTGAACTACTTGTTATCCAGTATCAACATCACAGGGACATTTGCAGAAGCCTTACTCTGTCTGTAGCAATAACTCCAGGCCGCTCCAGCCCTTTAGCCAACTTGAGACGCTGTTTTTTTGACACTTTTGTCTCGCCGGAAGGGCTGTACCGACCTTTAGTTAATTTTGCTTGATGGGTATATCCATGATTGGATAGTTTTGGGTTATCTGTTTGTCACCAGACAAATGTTCTTTACAGAGGTCAAAAAGATGATACCTCACCAGGATGCCGGGGACAGTTATCCCGTAGATCAAAAGCACGCATAAGAAGTTCATAGATGTTTCTTAAATATTGTCTGACCTCCGTACAATGGGGCACATATATAAAACCAATAGATTGCGCACTGAATTCGTTTTATCTTTATCGCCAGCATCGATCAGCATAGGACTACATACACACGAAAGGATCCACAATGACAGGCCATAAACATTTGCATCGGATGAAAATAAGGGATTAGGCAAACATTTATCAGCATTTACGAACAGATGTTTATATACAATCAGTTCCAGACATTAAAATTATGATGAAAAAAATCCACACAAATAATTATTACATATGTTTATATTAAGCAGATTGCTAGACAGTCGAATATGCTGAGCGTATCAGTGCAAAAAAAAACACACACAAAGCTCAGATGTATTCATTTTGCAGTCGCTCCGCAAGCTATCCAGCAGAGGCTTAAATGCAACATACTTCCTTGATGCAGCAAATATCCCCAGATAATGCAGGTAAGATGGTGCACCCTTTCAACGGCGAATGACGTTCAGAAGATGCCACAGTTTTCGTAACATATAGCGAACATTGACTTATGGAAAAGCGTGATAGAAATAGCACCGAAACAATGAGCCGCTATCGATAACATAAGATGATAAGCTTGTAGCGTTGCGCTTCTATGCATCGGCAAGAATCTATTCCCTGCTGTATAATTCAAGTTTTATAAAAACCTTGTGTTCAAGGAATAAGACTGAGTAGCTAATAACACAGACAAGGATTTGTGGAAAACTAACACCAAAAATGCACCAGTGTGTATATGTAAGCACAAATATCTATATACATACATAGCGAATATTTATTTATATATATATATATATATATATATATATATATATATATATATATATATATATATATATATATATTGAAGCATATATATTATACATATATAAATAAATAATATGGATATATATATATAAATATATATAAACACATAAATATATATATATGTATATATATATATATATATATAAATATTTATGTAGAAATATATATATGCCTATATATATATATATATATATTTATATATATATATATATATATATATATATATATATATATACATATCAAAATATATACATATATATATGAATATATATATATATATGTATTGATATATATATACAAATATATGCATATATATGAATATATATATATGTATATCTAAATGCATATATATTCTATACTTATATATATATAGATGTTTATATGTATAAATACGTATATTAGATGTATATCTAAATGCATATAAATGTCCATATAAATATCATATATATGTGTGTGTATATATATATATATTTGTATACATATATATGAACACATACATTATATATATATAATTATATATATATATATATATATATATATATATATATCAATATATGAGTTTATATATATGTTATATATATATATGTAGACAATATATATATATATATGTATATGTATAAATATTTATATTATATATATATGTATATATGCATATATATATATAAATATATATATTGTATATATATATCAAAATATATGCATATATATATGTATTATAGATATATACACACATAAATATAAATATATATATATAGATGTATATATATATATATATATATATATATCTATATATATATATATATACACATATATATATATATATATATATATATATATATATACATATATATATATATCATAGTAACATAGGAATATTGCTGTAAGATATGTTTAAACGTCCAATTATTTGCTACTTGGTTTGAATAGATAATCCGTTTGCTTAACGTCATTTGTTGATAGGTTTTGCTGCAAAGGGTAGGCTGTCACAATCAGACGCCCTGGGAAAATCATAGTCCTTATTATGTTGTGCTAAGTCAGCATAGTCCAGCAGTTGCTAACATATATTCTTATCATGTCATAATTGGGTTGGGTTTTGGATCTGTTAAATCCTCTTTGTGTCTTAGAGCGGTTTTCGGAACAGCAACTTATTTGTAATTGCCTTTAAATCATACTTTTATCCCAAATATAACGAAAACTGCCTTAATTGTTTCAATCAAGCAATGTCTAATCAGTAATCCACGGGTTAAATCAGCATCAGATCCAATCAGGCTGGGTATAAATGCGCTACGTTATCGACATTTGTTGTATATGATCCATCATTCACATTTGGATGCTTTCAAAATATGTATTAACTACTGTTAACTGCTCCCTTCAATGTCATGGCAATGCCCTTGAGACTCATGAACTTCATTTATCAATGCTTTTATGATTTTACTGATGAGTAAATAGGTCTATTAGTCTATGCTAAAGCACTAAGAACACTATAATGTCATTATTAGTACAGACGTATTTGAAATCTGGTGGATACTGATACACCGATACTTGATCGGGGTACAATAACAATGAAATGGCACTTGACAACGCTCATCTTTAGTTCATTTAAGTTCACCAATGAGCATAGTCGCCCATTTGGAGCATCACATAGGCAAGTCAAACTGCACATAGACCTACAATCTGCCTTAGTGGTTCTGAATGCATTGTACGTCCTGCCGGGCGAATAAAGTCTGAGAGAACTATCGATGCATATGATCAAAGAATATATTTCATGTTTAAGGCTGAGCACCTATTCGGTGGGTATATTTCACAAGCGTGAATGCGTACGGTGCTATGCAATATGTTTCATTTATCGATGGTTTGATTGTAACTCTATGTGTAGGCTGACAAACAACAATAACGGACCAAGACTGGACCGATTAACCCTCCCCCATGCAAAAATATTGATCGCATGCGCACGTGAACCACATGGTGCCTCGTCAAATTCCCTTTAAAGCTTTATGAAGAGGCACTTCTAGGTACCGAGCTTACTGAATGAACTGTTTTTTTTCTGCACGTTTGAAGTCAAAACAAAAGAACATGAACATATAATCCAAGATATCAGTATATAGAAATGTCGAGCTGTTGGCAGTTGAATAAGCACCTCCTCGATATATGGGGACTGTTATTGGTATCCTGAACACCAAATATGAACCTAATGTTTGCAAATAGTGGCAAGTCGAGTGTGGATTGGAACGATAGCGGAGCAGTGAAATTTGTATATTTTAGAGGATACATGATAATCAGACAATTGTTGACACTGTAAGTACTCCCAGGTCAAATTATATATTTATTAAGTACTAGGCAATTAAGATAAGCTGTTCACAACGAGGGTTTTGGAGGCTTTGTCGGCTAATTATTTGGCTTGGTTATCTAGCACTAGACGACAAAGTGCCTTATTACCCTGGTAGCATTTTATCATCAACCAACGTTGTCAACAAGGAAGAAACCAAACTTATTCCATACTTGTATACACTGCAAATGAATTCATCAGCACTGCCACGGAACTCCGTTTACCATGCATTTTTGTTAATTCTAGCATATAATCTGCGTGGGCCTCATATATGAAACATTGTTCATTTCTATCAAAGGTTTGTACTTCAATTCATCGTTGATCTTAATTTCATGTGGTATGCAGGGTCAACCCGTCATCTGTAATCAAGCAGATGAGATAAGAAATTACAATGAGTATAATAAATATTGCAGTAGTAACGTATCGGTTAGATTGGCTTTTTGTACCAAATATGCCGATGCACTTCCGATGCTGCTCACCTGAGTGAGGCAACGGGCGTTGGCTGCCATTAAGGTTTTTATGAGTATCCAGTTATCATATACATATCCTTTTGCTTTCCATCAGCTTATTCCTGCTCTGTCCCCTCAATATTTGTTATCAAAGGGTACTAGAATTTAAACATGGAATCGAAAGTATATATTATTAGTCAGAATTGACTTAGTTATCAATCCCCATGGTGCGATATCTCTGGGTGTTAATTTATGGAATAAGGCGACCGGGCATGTGGTATTTCAAGAGGGTCTAACAGAGCAAGTCATTAGAGAGGATCAAAAACATATGCTATGCTTTTACATCACTTGCCCACGGCACAAAAATGTACTTGGAACCTAATCCGTGTCAAATGCTTCCGTTACTTCGTCCGATTGAATTACAAAAACAGTTTGTTGCTAGATTAAATTATATAGCGTACGACTTATTGCACGAAGGTTGTCGAATCGGCTTATGTGAACAGCCTCTGAAGCGGACTCACTTAAACATTTATATGAAGTCGGTCCACGCGAAAAGCTGACGATTGCAGTCGAGCCCCTCATGTACTTGAGGATACTGTCTATATACCAGCAAACTGTGAGTTATATTTATGAATATATGAATATGCGTTACCGTCGATTGACCAAAATTCAAACGAAAATCAATCTTTGTGTAATTGTATGCCTTGTGGTAAGAATTAGCAGCGAGTTCTACTTCTTCAAACTAAGCGTTTCCATTTCATGAAAACTTGTGCTTCTAGGTTAATCTTAGACAGATCCAATAAATTTTACTCCAATAAACTGCATGCGGCGATACTTGTTTATCTAATCGCCTCTACGTAACCGATAGAGATCACGGTATAAGTTGAACTAGAAAAGCCTTTTGACATAACATCTAAATCATGTTTCAGACCAACAATCATCGTTACATTGCGACACCGTCAAATCAGTTGAAAAGAACGCATCGACCTGACTAAATATTACTATAACCCTTTATTATCGGTTTGGATTTATTAACTAGGAGCGAATCGTTAGAAATGAGCCAGTGTCCTCTTTAATATTTTATCAAGCAAATTATCTCTTAAATGTTCCTGAAATATGCTCAAAAGTAATGCTGACATGACTTGAGCTTTTGTAAATTGTCTTCGCAATTGCTCATCCCCGCCGCACATCATTCTAGCTGAAGCACAAAGTCGACTAATGTTGAATTCTGATAAGAAAGTCAATAATTATCAGCAATGCCATTATTTGTCACCTTCATTGCGTGTCAAAATAGAAAATACACCGTGAATGTTCATCGATGACAAGAATATCATCTTAACCGCTCATAAGAACTAATGGTACGATGACTGTCTATCATCATTGAAATGTACCACGTAAATATGTTTAAACCTAGCAATCACAAGTTTTGTTTAGCGGTTTACACTCGCCCTTGCTACCTTTACTCACAGCTCAGTGAATAACTTCTTATACACGAGAACAATGTCACTACGCGTTTGCAACATGGATTTTCATTTAATCAACAGAATAACTTGACAGGCTAGGTAAGGGATTGTATCAGTGTCTCTCGGTTGTCTTAAAAGAGCAACTTCACACCGTATCCGATACTGAATCCCATATATGGGTTACTGGTTAGACATTTTATGAATGAGAAGACTGAGGAAGCCATTTATATTTTTAGCATTGTATTTGTAAAATAATCTGGTTTTTTTTACTACTTCATATAATAAGGTGATACAGTACTGGCCAGATGTAATTTTGTATAATTCGTATGGCAAAATGTATATCTAAGAATTTATCAATAGCTTCGTACAATACAGTGTCATAATGTAAGATTACCTATAATTGCTATACCTTTTATGAGCGACTAGCTGTTGCAACAGCTTCAGGCAATCTATGCACAGGATGTTTGGCTCCATTGACCATGTATGACGTGCCAGAATGGTTAACAGGATCTATCATGGGTTGGCGCATCAAGTTTTTGTTCAACTTGGCAAACTATTAAGCAAAAGCTTGCGATTAGTTGTAAGGTTAATCGCTAACCAAGTTACATACAGGTATCAGACCGCCACTTACAAGCACATAAAAACAAATTGGGATAAACATATATTTATGCTTAATACAAGGGAAGACATCTTGATACCCAACAAAGTAAATCTATACCACATAGGCCTCAAGGTACCCTTTACATTGGATATGCTAAACCATTGACGTTCGGAGATTAGTAGAGGCGCCCTGTTCTTTCGCAGTAAGTATCAACAGGGCACGTACCTTAACATAACCATAACCCATAAGGCAAATGTGCATCCAATTATCCGGATGCTGCGTTTGATAGTCGTTTGATAGTCGTCTAATTTGACTCACGGGAGTAATATGCTGGGCTAGTCGAACCATCTCGACTGATCAAAACCGAGGAAAGAAATACTTTTTCACATAACGCCGATGACATTACGATCGAACGTATCAGCTCGACAAAATGCCGACAAACTCTTGCAATGTTTTCATTGTACAGTTGCAAATGTCATCCAATGCACATATATGGTCTCACCGTATTGTTGATAAATGATAAACCGACGATATCAAGTACAAAGTGTGTATAAATATGTATATATGTCAATATATATAAATATATATAAATATATATAAATATATAATATATAATATATATATACATATATATATATATTTATATATATATATGTATATATACATATATATATATATATATATATATATTATTTATTTATTTATTTGTAAATATATATTTATATATATATATACATAAATATATCTATATTATTTGAATGCACACACACCGATATATTTACACACACACACTTATATATATATATATATATATTTTTATATAATTCGGATGGCAAAATGTATATCTAAGAATTTATCAATAGCTTCGTACAATAGAGTGTCATACACATATATACACATATATATATATATATATATATATATATATATATATATATATATGTATATATATATATATATATATATATATATATATATATATATATATATATATATATATATATATATATATATATATATATATATATATATATATATATATATATATATATATAAACTGGACCTGTTTAAGTTTCTTTATATGGTGAAGCGGATTTTGAAAGAGCCCCACTGATGTATAAACGCCAGGACTATAGAAATTTCTACAGATAGAGAACATTATCTACGTTATCGCAATCATAAAATGCCCGATCAGATACTCAGAAATTAACGCAGTATCAGTTTCAGTATGTCCGACTGGGTATTGATTGGGTAAATGATTGAGCGATTTTGTGTGCGATCCATCATTCACATTCGGATGATGGTAAGATATGTTTAAGGGACTAACAACTGTTTTCTTCCCTGTCAAGGTAATGCACATGGGAAAATACAATAAATGGAAATTCAACGCACGAATCCATCACTCTTGGATTTAATTGGTCAGTAAGCAGTAAAATTGTCATTCGCGCAATCATTTAAAACACGCAAAAGTCATTTTGTTTTCCGAAAACTTGGCTGCCTTTACTCCCTTACTTGTTCTGGTTACAATAACAATGATATGTCTTGACACAACGCTCATACGTATCACCATTGAACATAGTCGTCTATCTGGAACAATGCCATAAGAAGACCTAAAATCAGCCTCAGTGGTTGCATTAGACATTCTGATAGGCTGATTATGTCCGAGGGTACTAGCGATACCAATGATCAGAGATTATATTCAATGCATTAGATGGATAAACTTAACATCCGTACATTCATACGTCCTAATGCTATGTGATTAGTTTTTGACACCTTAATGATAACTTTATATATGAGCAAATAAATTTCTTTTAGTTTATGCAATTCTAGGTACTGATCAAACAGAATCAGCTGTGAGTTTGTCTGAAAAGGTCAAATGCCACAACATGTGATGCCCAAACGAATGTCGCGAGACTTTGAGCCCGCATGAATAACTCGTAATTAGTACTAATTTTTTTTTTGTGTGTGTTCATTACTTATTACAAATTCAGTAGACGATGGGATTATTGGTGTAAAACCACGTTAATAGACAGTGGCTTTGTAATAGAGTTGCATGAATGCAGCGCAGTAGAGCCTAATAATATCCATAAATCCAATAGTTACAGCAAATAAAGAAAGGTGGCAAGAACACGAATTATTTTAATTGACGGCTACATGAAGAATCAACGTCCCCAATGATGTTTTTTTCCTCCAAATTCCACCATCTGTTCTCGTACTGGTGAAACTTGACGTGGTCACGTAGGTGATATGGGATACGTTACCCCATATCATGTGATTGGGTACGTCCCAGTAAATAGTTTGATGAATACTTCTTGCCAATCCGGAATTAGCCGTAATAAGTCATACTGCAAAAATCTTAAATGCCTCCAAAAGTTCACAAACGACTTATTTGCGTCATAGTAATAGTAGAGATGGTCCTGAATATCCAGTTTTGTGATGCATTTGCATAAGATAAAGCTGCAACAACGATGTACTATTATTTGTAAAGACAATACAAGTAAGTCATTGTTGTCAACTGCGTGACACCAACGGTAGTTTTGTACAAGATAATTGGCAAATGTCTACCAAGGTTGTCCCACCTACAAGCCAGCGATACACCGTTCGTCTGATTATATTATATTGATCGAGGTATATGTGCAAAGTTCTCGTATGGCATAAAGGCCATCGACATCACCTACATTTACGCAAGATTTTGCTTATGTATAAGTACATCATATACCATAATGTGACTGACACCCTTAAACGAGTAAACTTGCTGCAGAACATAATTCTTGCATATACCATACAAAGTAAATATTTATTTAATGCGAGGCAATTTAGGTAAGCCCTTTCACGAGGAGGGCTTTTGTAGCTTGGTCGACTAATTCTATGGCATGGTTATCTAGCCCTACACGCTAAGTGCGTCGTTACCTGTGTGGCTATAGGTTATCATAACTTTATCAACAAACAAAGGCGTCGACGATGCACGAATGAGGTATTGCAAATCCTTTATGATCAAAGCAACGGTTGGCGGTTACACCCACGATGAGTTAGCTCCCTATTGATTATTTTGTGCAGCTTTGCAAGCGCCCTCAATATGTAGTTACTTCTTGCGTAATTGACGCTCATTAAGGGATACGCCAATAAAACTTTAATTCAATCTCAGGTAGATGCAAACATATTCACCATGTAACCAGTTCAAATGCGTATGTTTATCAACTAAAAAAAACGAGCTGGGAGATAGGCTGCACTCGTCGCTTGACTACTAATTTCCTAACGTAGATGTAATGGCAGTTCCTTCCTCGCAAATTCAATCTTCAGACAGTATATACCTTTCAGAACTATGCCAAATGTTATGACATCTTACAGCTTGTCGTACATTCAATAAGTCTTCTGGCGTTATGCAGTTAGCACACAATTCAACTTCCCACTGCTCCAACATATGACACACAGACTATGATTCTGCAACATATCAGGTTATTTCATTCTTCCTAGACCAATTGCGAGTTGCTATATTACTTAATTGCCCGTTGATACTGAACAAAGTGTTCCAATTACAATAAAATGTACAACAAAGTTATATTCACTTTTCACACTATGGACGTGTGAACATTTGTAGGGGCAGTAGGTCCCATGGCAGCAAGTAACAATGCAATGACACTCGAAGCATACCCATACTTGGTTCAGTATATAGAGAACCAACATCCGAGTATTCGATCGAACCTCTACCAGCAGAAGTACATATCAATGTCAATGAAGAACAAGTAAATACGCCATATATCGGTCTTTTGATATTCGGACAATTATAGTGTTTTGTTCACTGTGGATACATGTGCCGTAACAGTGCTAAGTGAAATATATAGCGCATCAATATGGTTTATTCTGCCTCCTAGCCTCTGGATACTATTCTTGTTCACCTCAATAGCGGTTCCTGTGGTCTTTCTCTGAATAACATGTTTGGCTATAAGAAGCCTCTGGAAGTGCACAGTTCGAAACATTTAAAATTACGTCTTCGCTCAAATAGACAATCAGATATGTAACGGCCATAGAAATGGTCCAAAGCAAAATATCATAACTTGAAACGACGACTGCATTAAATTTGATTGCAATTGACAAATCAACACCGACAGCCTTACAGAGCCATTAAACGATATGCCTCTGTTATATACTAGACGCATCCTTTCCAGAATCATCAAGCTGCCAAGCGAATAACTTGAAGGGAACAGCATTACATCAACTACCCACACTGCTAGAAGACAAATGAAATCGCATCCATTTTTCCCGTTTATGTTGCAAGAAACTATAAACTAGATATTAGCCTACGTCACCACAATTGTCTTTATAATTAAATTCAACATGCCGTTCAGGATAATTAATTTAATATCCAACTTTAACTCCACACATCCATGATGTGCTGTGTCGCCTGTCAGCATCTCTTACTTAGTTGTGTTCGATGTGTCCTCTGAAAAAACGTACGCCGATGCTTCTCAACTGAGTTAGGCTTCGCGTGTTGGCTGCCAATAATGCTTATATAAGTTAACGATTATCGGTATACATACAGATCATTATGCTCTTAATGAGCTTGAGCGCGTATGCGTGTTGCACCCTCTCGTTATTATCAGGAATTAGAGTATATGCGGAATCCGGAGTACATTTGATTCCCAGGAATTGACTGAGCTGTCAATGTCTACGGTTAGAAATCTGCTGGTGTAAATTGGTGGCATTAGGGGACTTGGCAGACGGCATCACAAGAAAGTCTACCATAGAAAGTCATTTAAAAGGATCACAAACATGTGATGTTACAGCCCTCTTCAACGGCACAATAATGAACTCTGGAACCCGTTTCGAGTCAAATGCTTTAGTTACTTAATCCAAGGTCAATTTACTAAAAGTGTAATGCTTGATTAGAGTCAATAGCATACGACTTACAAGCGAGATTGTTTATTTGAAAACCTCTTACACAGACTCATCATACATACGATCATTGTGTACTCGGCCTTCATAAAAAGCAAACAGTAGCAGACATGCTCTCTCGTGTCGTTGTAGATAAATCTTAATATTATCCAGTCGAGAAATATATCATTGAATACAATGAAGCAATGCTGTATTCAATGGGTCGACATCGATACACATAACCATGTGCATTTTTTATCTTAATGTTGTTTTAAGGTTCAGTATACTGGTCAAGAAATGGTCCATACCTGCCGCAAATGCACTAGATACGTAATCGTGGCTTGTTGAAACGGAAATAAAATATACTGAGCATTCTTTTAATAGTCATCGGTTAAAACAGTTCACAATATTGTCGCCACATTCGCATACTCAACAAAGCCTTGAGAAGCTCTATTTGTTGGATCTGTATATGGAAGGAGAGTTTGCTAGTTGGCGATTGGCATACCACACGCATGCAAATGTTGTTTCCCTAATATTAGCCTCTTTAAGCAATATGTCGTGGCAAAATATGCACCCTGATGGCATGCAGCACATTATATGAGTAGAAATGGCAACTACAGGCATAAATGATCCACTCATTTAGTATACTGTCGTCGCTGTTCTCTATAATCAAGACTTTTCCGCGCAACGCAAAGAGCTGACGTGACGAATAGTTTTGTTTCGTTTAGTTGCTTGTTTGAATACATAGAGTCATCATTTTGTTTTCAAACATTATGAAGTGGAAAAGCATTGCCCAACTGTATTGATATATTACAGCATGACCAACTACCAGGCCAGGTGATGTAGAATCGCTTCTATGATTAAACAGTTTGTTCTGTGCTGAACTTTGGTTGGCATAAGACGTCACCGTTTTGCAACATGAGCTATTGTGTGTGCACCACCACACAAACATCCACGTACCATCGTCTTCAGCGGTTGAACAAATTCACTTGTAGACGCACAAATGGGACGAATAATTATGGGGATAAAACAGTATTCGGACGCTAGGTCGACAGTAGCTTTTATTCACATAGCGACGAGTCGGTTTTCCTGATTCAGACCATATAGTCGGTATTTCTGATTCAGATCGTTGTTACAGTACAGGCTATACATGCAGCTGTTAGCTCTGCTATATAATATTATTTCTGGTTGGTGCATGTAAATCACATGCTATTAGCGTTGTGATGGTCTTATGCAACTTAATGCATCATACAATTGGCCCCAATGCAACGGCTTTTGCATTCTGCACTTTTTCCTCGAAACCGCCACTTTTATGTATTTTCTAATGGGTGTGAACAGTACTATTTAAATAGCGTATTTTTAATGACATAACTAGAATTGTTCAAGGCAATACTAACATCCAGCAAAGCGCTGTGAACGAATCCGCTCGGGATGACATCTTCCTGCGCCGTTCCCACCCCCTTCATCCACAACCGCCAAAATAACTAGGCAAACGATTGGGGCTTCTATGAGAAGCCTCTTTCCGGATGTGTAGATATGTATTACTCGCACTATCAATACGTTGCAGGAAGCAGTAACAAAGATTTTTAGTCAATGGCTGTTATGGTTATGACGGCCTGACCAACGAGATGTCAAGTTATTTGCAGAAATCTATACCGCTCGCATATTTTATAAATACCAGCGCAAGTGATGACCACACAGCTGTTATACTGAAACAAAGTTATTCACCAACATACGTCAGTATGTCTATATCGACTCCTTAGGTGCTGTTTGTGATCAGTTAAGCTTCATAGCTTTACGGTGGCAGATTTTTATAGGCTGTATTTTAAGGAGGTATAGACATAACAACCAATCATAGCATCCATAATATTCTGATCTATATAGATACATCTGTACAAAGATACTGGTAGGTAAAAACATTCTGGCTACACAATTAGGCATATAACGAATTCAGATGAGAAAATTTCAAATAACAATTGTATTATACGCTTATCCTCTATCCAAGCGATGTTTATCCAGTGAGTGGTGATTTAGGTCAGCCCATCACGAAGAGGCTGGTAATCTGGCCGTAGACGACAAAGTGCCTCGTAACCTGAACGACTGCTGATCATTTATTAACGTTATCTACAAGCACAGGAGGAGCTAATTTAAATAGACCCTGCCGATGCTGCGATAGATCGTTTATGTCGCAGATTTATCGCTTTGCAGACAATGATTTCCAAATGGGAAGCATTGATGAACATAATCAAGCGAATTTGGTTGACAATAACTTCATGCATAATATACATGATTAAGCAGAGGAAATCTGATTAAAAGGGTTTGATCCTTGAGGCGTCCACAGTTCTGTCTTGGAGGCCCGGGAGAGTTAGATACTGCTTGTAAATCCAAGCTAGTTATGCAGTTCTTCCGTCCGTGACAAAGGGTAATAACCGTATATGCACCAGACGGGTTTTGACCTATTATTCCGTAAAAGAAAGCATGTTGTAACCCGTTTAATAGCTGTCCATGGCTTTCATCAATTGATCATAAAGATAATTCCCGCAATACAATGTTTAGTATGCGGTAACCGTTTAAATCCTCCTGCCTATGTTCTACAAGTACAACACGTCAGAACAATCTCACCATACGACGCCCCGATGTGGCGAATACTTCTGTGCGAAACAAACAGCACGTGTTCATAAGATCAGTTTGCCGGACCCATACCATAGATATGGTTAAATCAGTGTCATAGTAGAGGTCATCTATGAAGCTGCTTGCCAGAAGACATAGCTCACCACCATATATTAAGATCCTTTTTGGCGCATATTGAACTAATTCGACTGACATTCTGATGATCCAATATATCTGTAAAAGTAGCATAATTAGACTCCTCTATACAATGTCGTCTGCGGAGTTTATTCGGAGCGACGCAGACCGCGGTAAATTATAGAAACATCCATGTTTATGGATTTAATTCTGGACATACACTGTGCATTACTTAAACTAATTGTAGAGGTGTCATCTGTTGCTGTCATAAAAGCATATATTTAGTCATTTCTGCGAAGATTGTTTATCGTAATGCTATAAATTTGTCAGGACAGCAAGAACACCCAAGGCGCTGAGAACAAATGCACTCAGGATGACATATGGCAGGGCCGTTGCCACCTCCTCTATCCACATCATCATCATCATCATCATCATCATCATCATCATCATCATCATCATCATCATCATCATCAACAACATCCCGTGTTTTCCTCTCAGGAGTGGTCGGTCTCCTTGACACAGCTCTCCATACGTTTCTATGGTTGACTCAAATCCACTCCATCATCCTTCACGCAACCCATCCATTTCTTCCTCGGCCTTCTTTTCGCTTTCTTGCCTGCCTCTTTCCCATCCCCACCGCACCATCACGTCTTCGTCTCTTTGCATCACGTGACCATACCAACACAGTCTGCCCTCTCTCATCTTATCCTGCGTCAGCTTCACCTCGCTTCTTATGTCCTCGTTTCTCATTCTATCTCGGCATCTTCCTCCTCAGATGACTTGCAGGCAGCGCATCTCCGCTACTTCCAACTTATTTAGATCTTTCACTGCCCACGTCTCCGTTCTATATAGCACCACTGGTCGCACCATCGTCCCGTAGGCCTGCCCCTTTAGCTTCATCGGCATTCTTCTGTCACAGATTACTCCACTCACACTCCCCCAAGCGTGTCCAGATCCTTGTAGTCTAGCGTGCACCTCTCTCGTCCTCTATTAGCTTGTAGCCAGCTTGTAGTACTTCAGCTTCGGTGTATGCTTTAGATGTTTGCAATCTACGTGAACAACCACTGGTAGCACTGTCTGACCTCGTGAGACCCACATCGCCTCGGTCTTCGCTTTGCCCATTGTCATAACGTTTGCTGTAAGCCTATCGAACCGCCTGTCTACTGCATTGTTTGTTCCGATAATGATGTCATCAGCGTAGATAACTTGTTTTTCCTCTGTTCACTGGACACCGGATGCTGATATTGTGCAGCATATGATGAATATGAGATAACTCAGTGCTGATCCCTGGTGTAATCCCACCTTTGCACCAAACCTGTTTGCAGTGCAGAAGCACGTTCTCACTGGATTCAGTAAACAAATCGATATCTTGCTGCAACATCGTCCACTTGTTTGTAAGGAGCATATAGTTCCTGCTAGTATTTCTGCATGGCATTACATATTGACTAGGAATGAATTTATTGAAATTCTTCTTAATTGCTTCTAAAGTTAGATATCAAGCTTTAAGCTTCTGCATGCTGTTTGCTAGACAATTGCTCACCTAGGTCACAGATCCACTGGATACGTACGTTTTATCCGACCTGAGCATATATTCTGTCATTAGCGTCTATATTTATATTTGTCTGCCATAACCCTATTTGTCTGACATGATAGCACACAACAATATTCGGTCTTATTGTTCAAGTTTGAATGTTCATCGGTGAAACATATCACGTTGTAACCGAGCAAATGAACTCAAGAAGTGACAAGTAGTCCTGACTCGATTTTAAGTTGATAATGGGTTGCGTTGCAGAATATGTCCCGCAAGATTTCACACAGATATGGTGTTCCCCTTGCCAGTGGCTTAAAAATCTGAAGTGCATGCTGTTGTGCCGCAGAGCAGTCTGCATAACTACAGCAATGGTCGTTATAGCATGAGGAATAATATTTACCGAATCATATAATGATATGTATCTGCAAATCTATGGAGATCTTGAGGGGTATATCTGGCACGACAAAGTAGATTCACGCGGAATATGATTTTATCCAGTATTGCAGATATCAAATTGATATGCTGACAACATGATTCCGTTCAATGATACACTGGTATAAGGCAAAGGCTATGAATAAATCACTCCGCCCGCAACTAATAATATCGAGGTGTACAGTCTGGGCCAAAATGTCATTTATGTGAGATAAGAGTCTGCGGTTAGCGCAGAACACGGAAAGTACCAGCAGACTGTTATAGCTATTGAACACGTTCTATTGAATGTAATCCAAAGTATTCCAGTGCCTCTTGTAACGGAGTCAGATACCTAAATTGGCTTTTAATGTTGTGGTCAATATCTTTTTCACATTATTATCAGAAGTAGATCTAAGGGCAAGTGCTTACAGGTACGGCCAGATTGAATTTCAATTGAGCTTCGATTACCAGCTGACTCATAACTATTGGAATATAGAGAAATATAGAATTTTCACAATATCTGTATTTGACAAGAAGTAATACTTTAATATATATGCATCTGGAATGCCACCAAACTCTCAAGTAAAATAATAACATTTCTCCGTTTATGTGTCAATGTGAATGGTACGCATGGATAAGCGCATTGTACGATATCTACACAAGTATTTTCAGGGTGGTGTCGTTGAATAATGTGCCTAAACACAAACATAGCGGGAAGGTATTGAATCATACTTCATAAAAGGGGGTTATACAATACCACATATCATGGCGGAAGGTCTACGTTGTAGGCATACCCATTAGCCATTGATAGTGGGCAAATGTCAATCTGTCGGTGAAGAACAATGCGTGCTTACACCATTTGACGAACTAATGTCTGGTATTTCGAGGTAGGGATTTTCTGTGTAGTACATCGAGGGACGAATATGGCTCACTTTCAAATAAAATTAACAATTCTGCTGAATGCACCATCACAACATCAAATACCCACTCTTTAAAACTGCAAAACACTAAAGTGGTTCGGCTCGCGACTGTGAAAATATAGCCCATAATTCATCATGATAGCGCCCTATTCAACGTCATTCACTTTGTGCCTGAAATACTTTCTATGCCGTTTTATGCCCATTAAAAAGCGGTCTGCGCGTGCCAAGCAAGCGAAACACTAATATATTATTCTGGTTTACACTTGACCATATTACCACCCACTTAACCATTCTTCGAGTAAAGCCATTTCGCCTCTCAGGGTTAATTACTAGGCGAGAATATGTGACTACTAATTATCGCTGGTGATAATTGGCAGAGATGAATGAGAACCACTGAACACACAGGCTACATTCGAGCCTTAATGACATGTTCCTAGTGCACAATGAGAATGAAGGGTTCGTTAGATACAGGCTGTAGGAATGTTGAATCAACCATCCGTACATGATGAGAGCAATGACCCAAGCTGGGAAATGTCGCCGGCTAGCCGTTGCGATAGCTATGACCGCTCCTCAATATCACCCAGCTTCCTTGACGATTTTGGAAAGTCCTTCGCAGAGCAGAATCAGATTTAACATGGCGTAAACTATGCAGGCGCCTTGCAAGGGGGTTTTCCCAATCGTGGTTTGCTTGCTGAATGTTTAGGATTATGGTCGTTTAAGCAACCATCTTGGTTAGTTTTGTTCGGTGATATCGACATTTTCATCAGACTCTCATCCGACACAGGTGGTTGCTGCCGGTTGCGTTAATGCAATTCAATTATTAATTTCAAATACTCCATCAGAGATAAACCGATATCGTCGGACTCTCGGCAAAAAATAAAAACAGCATCACACCCTACCTACCCAAACCTTTCTTACGTTGCGTCACAGTAGCTTAATATACACGGCGATCATTTGGTTTGAAGTTGCGCTTGATTATCGCGTGCAGGTGCCATTGCGATATGTATGTTACCGGGAATAATATGGGGAAACACACTCAGACGAACCGTATGACCATGCACAGATCTATCAGGAATGTGGCAATGATTTAACGCCGACTCAGAAAATCCTCTCATACATCGGGTACACAGACATTGCTGTGCACGGCTTACCCCTCTCCCTTACCCCATATCTCTCTCTCTCTCTCTCTCTCTCTCTCTCTCTCTCTCTCTCTCTCTCTCTCTCCTCTCTCTCTCTCTCTCTCTCTCTCTCTCTCTCTCTCTCTCTCTCTCTCTCTCTACTCTCTATATATCTCTATCTCATCTCTACATATATCTCTATCTATGAACTCTATCTTTACTATCTATCTCTCATATAGAGGATATCTGTATATATGTATATATACATATATGTATGAAATTTTCATATATGTAAGATGATAGATAGAGATATAAGATATATATATAGATATATATATAGATATATAGATAGATATATATATAGATATATATATATATATATATATAGATATATACATATATATATATATATATATATATATATATATATATATATATATATATATGTATATATATATATATATACTTGATATATAGGATAAGAAATAGAGATATGTACATATATATTCAGAGAGAGATAGCGAGTATATGAATCTATATATATCTAGATTGATATATAATATATATATCTATCTAATTCTATGAGATATATATATATAGATATTTGTGCGATACCATGGAATCTATAGATATATATCTCAAAATTATACATCGCAAAAGTAAATTCAGCAAATGAGAACAGGTTTCGGGGGTCATTGCGTAAACTCTTATCCCTTGTTATGGAAGTATCCGCATCGAATTTGCGACTGTCTGAATAGAGGCTTTATGGGTCACATTTACTATTTCAAACAACCGTTATGGTATCCATCGAATTTGACTGTCTGAAGGTTTATGGGGCATTTACTATTTCTTTTTCATCTCTAGTGTTTGGCCATACATGTTGCTAAGATCTACTCCACATAACCAACTGTAGCCAAATTACTGCGACAATGGTATAAACGTTGTAAAGGCGAGAAGAAAACACCCTATCGACTTATGGCCTTAATTCTAGACTCAGTCTAACAATTAATGATCAGTTGCAGCACCCGCTGTGTAGCCTTATCGTAGCATTGCATAGTGGTGCTATTTATTCTCAGAGAGTGAAAGGATAATAATAAATAAGTGGCCTCTTTGGTTCCGTATCTAGCAAATCATCTGCTATATCTACAGATATATTTCTGATGTGACAAGATTGCACAATAATTTTGTCTTTTATGGCTAAGCCTACCATTCACGAAATAGAGCAATTACTAATACCCGCCACAGATGAGCTAGATGCATATGCTCAAGTGGTATATCCCGCCAAAGCACATAGGCAAATAATATTCAATTCTTCAGTGTAATAATTTAGTCATTATTATCTTATATTTCCGCTATTTGTCCGGCATTATTGGAGAGATCATCAAATGATGTCGCAATGGTAATGGAGAATACTGTAGGCGGATATTGTTGACGACATGGCAGTTCCATTCGGAGTAAATCTCAACTCTTGATTAATACAGGGTGATAATTAATTCTCGGAATTAGCAGCGTACCAAGTCCAATCTAATTAATGAGAAACCTAGAGTTTTAATCCGCTACGCGGCGCCACGGAGCAATGCGGTCCCTCACCTTTTTCCGATATTCAAATACACACAGTTTACCATAGAAGGTTGCGCAACATCTATATTTTTGATTGAAACCTATCGAGTTATATCGTTGGTAACATTGGAGCTGAAGAAGCGAAATGCGAAGCTTAGCGGGCGAAAGTTATTGAAAGGTGAGTTTCTTTTGCATTGATCCGTAGATTTTTCTTGATAATTGTTTTGAAATTTTTTCGTCCCCCCCCCTTTTTAAATACCCAGAACACTGGGTATGCGTTTCTTACTCCGACCCCAACCCTTCATGAAGGCATCACACACTTCGCAGAATCTCAGTGCCAAGAGGTGAGGGATACAACTTTGGGACAAGTCAGTAATAAAGCTTGGCACTTAAAAAGGTGAAAGAGCGTGCAGTCCTACCTGTTTGGCAGGATATGCAAAGCAATTATCAAAACAGACTTGGCCTGTATGACCCGCGTCAACCAGATTCGGGCCAGAGCCAATGACCACGGTATCCGTAAAGAGCCTGTGGCTCTGAGGAAATATGCACAGTTGACTGGGACCTAAGTCAAGCCACGTGGGATTGTAGTGTCTTAAACACACCCCTACCTCGCATGCTCACCAGATGGGGTTGTGTCTGATTACATGAATGCTGAGGTCAAGTGTCCCTACAGTACCAGGGACAAACCAGTCATACCTGTCTCGGTGCCATACCTGGTCAGTGAGAACAACCAGCTCATCCTCAACAGCCAACATGACTACTATTACCAAATTCAGGGCCAGTTCTTTTGCACGAACAACTTTGTCATCTTGTGGTGTTTACGTCTCAGAGTATGGTAATTGTACCAATTACCCGTGACGATGAGTTTATTACTACTATGATTTCAAAGTTAGAGGTGTTTTTCAGGGACTATTTCAATGATACTATACTTGATTCAATGTTTTTTCACAATTTCTCTTACTGAGAAGTCTTGTGCACTGATTTCTTCACTGAATCATTTACCTGCATATTGTATTTTGTGTAAATAATAAACAATGCATGTAATCTTTTCGTGCCAAATAAACAGTTAGAACCTAGATAAGTGGTAACTATATCTATCGGCATATTTTAATTGATGTAATGAAAAAGTTTGACAACAATGAAAATATTTGTTTCACTTGTTGTATTACTATATATACTTTTGGTTTACTAAAGGTCGTCTACGAATGGTCAAATAAATATAATTCGTGAAAGATTATTTTTGTACGTTACGATGACTAGATTATCATATTAAAATGGTCGAAGACAAAATATTTTCAAAAATTTTATAAGTCGAAAATGGGCATTGACTTTATGTCGACATAGCGGTATATCGTTTCGTGAACCCAAGTCTACGAAAGGTTGGCAATTTGTCTACTAACGGTCGCGTTCGTGCTAATATATAAATATATATATATATATATAGAGAGAGAGATATATAGAGAGATATATATATATATATATAGATATATATATACACATAATATATATATATATATATATATATATACATATATATATATACGTATACGATATATATATATAAACATCTATATATACATATATAAATATGTATATATATATACATATATATATATATATTACACACATGTTTATGTATATGTATATATGTGTATGTTTATATACACATATATATATATAAATACATATATATATATATACATATATTTGTTTATGTATATATATATACATATATTTATGTATATCTATATATATATATATATATATATATATATATATAAAAACATATAGATGTATATGTACATATATATGCTGAGAAATATATATATACAGATAGAGAATGAGAGAGAGAGAGAGAAATATATTAAAACATATATTATATTTATATATATATATGTATATATATATATATTATATCTATATATATATTAAACATTTATATATATATATATATATATATATATATATATATATATATATATATATATATATATATGTCTATGTATATATTGTTGCAAGGAAATATATTCAAAAAGAACGAGGATGCAATTATTAAAACAATTGTATCAGGAACGCATCCAGATTAAGTACTAATGGTTTAATTTATAATGTTCTGAGACGTTCAGTTATATTCGTACAGATAAACAACCAATGTAAAATCCTCGTTAAAATATATTGGAGCAACTGACGGGAATCAATCAAAATGTTTAACCCATCAGTCTGGATATATCAAATGCGACGGTTATTTCCGATGCTGATTGTGTATCGCAGAATGGTGACAGGAACGGATTCAAGAAGTGATGAGTGTTCTCACAGCCCATTGACACTGTCCATTATTGATATTTGAATCCGTCGCTCACGAAATTATTTGTACATTTGATCTAGCCCTAAACAGTACATATACAAATTTATCCCGGACGTAAATGATGATATGTGCCGAGCAATAAATGTCATGAATGATAAGCAAATATCATAAAGTGAACGCTCATCGATTATCAGATATATTGCTTATTGGTACATTTGTACAATTATTCTTCGAGTCAATGCAAATTGTTTCTGTTTTATTTTTCCACGTACTAACTACGAAAATTTCTTTATGAGACAACGTGTTCTGATGGTTGCTTTACTTTGCTGCTGTTGTTTTAATTGACGAGCCTCGTACGTGACATTTTATGGCAATTGCTAATATTCATCATTTCAAGACAAGCCTAATGGCATGGTACATTATGTACCACATATTTTTCTTTGTGAGGCATATTGCATCGATAAAGTAAATCTACTCTTTGTTATATGCGTGTAAATGAGTCAAAGTTGCTATAGAAAATACCGATAATACGCATTGTAATATGATACATTAGCCCCAGCTTGGGGTTTATGGGTCTTTTGGAGATATCGCGGACATACATAAAGTATATTAAGGGACAAGCCCATTAAATATACATATGCGCCTTTGTAAAAGCCGTAATCATATTGTACCTTGAGTTCTATATGTACATCGTTAATCAACTGTACGTATTGAATATCCCGCTGCAGCATCGTCACTTCTTATTAGGTGAGAGGGGTGTGGATATACCACGTGGTCATCCCATTATTCGCCATAACAAAAGCTAATGTCACCTCACAGCAATTTCTAAAATCTGATTATTGTTCAATGTATGAAGCTTACTTTTGAGACAACAGCACATAATGAATGCTCCTATTGAAATATATATAGGATGCAAGGCGAGTGTATAGGCTGCTAAATTGAAAACCAAAATGTCTATTATTAATGACGGTTTGAAAATTACTGACCTAACAAACCACTGCTATTAATGTACAACAAAAATAATGCAACATATCAGCGGATTGCATTTAACATTATATATGAACATACATCGGCAGCGCAAATAATGGCAAAGCAAAGGTTGCGATTTCGTAGAAAAATAGCTGGTGATATATATGATACTCGCCGTATATCAATAACATCTCACTTTGCAGTGGCAAGGACACTGATGCATTGTACCTTCGTAAATAGCGATGAGTGTTTACAATTTGTTCTTTGTAAACGGTCAAAATGTACCTTACGATCTTTCGATCCCTAGACAATCTAGGCCGTTGCCCATGACCATGTTTGCACACCCGCAACAAGCATACAGATGAATTGTAAGATCCTATCTCTTGTGCTGGTATAAAATGATAACGAGAGAGCATCGCTTGACTAAGCCTGAGGGAAATGAGGCTACATTGACATGTATCATCCTAGTCCCATCAATAGAACATAATACACTATTCTGTGTTGACATTTGTAGAAATCACAGAATCATATGCAGTCAATATAAACAATCATATCAGCACAAAGCCCGGCATTTCTCAAAATTAGACACTTGCGTCTGAGCAGTGGTAACGCGTGATATTCAAGCGATGCGGGCAATGGCCTTAAGCCTGTGATTCGAATCGCAGAGCGATAGCTTTTGTACCACTGATTGTCTTTGAGGGCCAACACCGTTCTGTAGAATATAACATGAGTCTATTCTAATTTATTTTCCGCCATCCACCAATAGACAAAGAGGTATGTGATGTGTTAAATATATAAGCTGCTAGAATTATACTGATGCGTCGCACTACATTGACCGTTACTGCCTTTTAGTCGGCATCAATGGCATCGATGTGTATTGACAGAGACAACTCACAAACATGACCTCCATTACCAGGGATGTAATGGCTATCTCACCCGGAGCGTTTGTAAGACAACACAGGTACTGATGTTAATGCTGTGAAAATTGTTACCCAATCAAAGTAATAGCTGGCAAGAGTATAAACAAAAGATGCTTGGAAACGCAAAGTCCATATATTTACTATGATAACGAAGCAGTTATTTTTACTTTTTACTATTATTGATAGCAAGTATTTCATGTGCATTGTATTAAGTAATGCATGTTGCCTATAATGAATAATTTTGACACCAACTACCATGCAGGGAAGAACGGCTACTTTCATTTCGTACTGTAAAATTTACAAGGCTAATACATATGCAACACATGTTTACGTTTCATTGAACCTGTTAGTTAACATGCCTTTCCTTTTTCCACGACCTCAACTTGCATACGACAATTGTGGTGAGAGTGTGACCTTAATATGATAATACAAAAAAATGATAATTGCTGCTAAACAACTTGGACAAATTATCAAGGTTCAGAGTCAGCGCATGAGGGGATGAATAACAATTACCGCATCCATTTAAGTTGCCTCACCTGTAGCTTTATCTGTACCTGCCCGTTCAGACCAAATGTTTCACAAGCAATCAGCGGAAAATCCCAACGTAACGTAATGTGCAAACCACATGTAAGTCATGACGAAGTTTTCGAATAATTCAACACAGACAAATATAATGACTTTTTCGAGGCATATTAGACCACGTACATTTTCTTGTAACGTCAGGAAGGATGTTTGGACAATTTCACATACCTTGGTAGCTCTAATATTTTGACCATCGAGTACAATGCCCCATAGAAGAACACAATAGATCCCGTTAGGTAACCACTTTGTCAAGTAAATACTTGTGCTACACAACCTTAAGACCTTCCTGCCCTGGCATTGTTAAATTAGTATTTGCGATTGATATATACATTCGGTTGTATTGGCCAAGTGTGGTAGCGTTCGCCATTACTGTTGTCTTTGTCATTGCATTATTACGCACAAGGCATTAGATAGTGACTTGCTTATAATAACAGGTTATGTTACCATGCCAAGTGAGCCAATGTGAGTGCGAATTACTGTGCCCTGAGCAGGCTATTGATTATCTCAATGAATCAATACATCAATTCACAAGCCTTGGAACGGGGAGTAATAATTGCGCATTCTTTAACAACGCTTAGCGGAGCTTCGTAACTGATATATATGCGGATATCAAATAATATGATTGCTAAATGACTAGTGGTGGAGTTAATTAAATACGGCGTTTGTTTAATCATTTGCAACTAATTATATTTAAATTAATCTTTTAATATGCATTGCCGGCTCATAATAATACTGACATCAATGTAATTTAATTGTGGTTAAATGCGATATGACCATGCAAAAAGAGAACGGAATTAATGAATCCTGCATGGATATAATTCTCTAATAGTGCACATAATATCAAGCAGCATCGGTCCTCCAGGGGTGCAAAAGAACCGAGAATAGTTTTATACACTATATGTGTCATTTATTGAGCAATAGATCATGATACCAAGGTGTCGTGTGGCAAATAAAAGTACTCGTGCGACTGTGCAGTGATAGCCTCAACCTAACCGCATGCCGTTATTGGCTTCCTTATTTAGCGTGCTTACTTCCGAGGCTGGTGTGTGGTCATGCGGGTCAGAAACGGCAGTTCAGAATCGGCCTTCAAGCAGGAACCATCTCTCCTCCAAACGGCATTCTTTCGGACCTTTTCGGCGTACCTTTATAATATTCAACGAATAAAACATTTGGACTTCTTTCGGCCTACTACTGTCTTGTCTTGATTCATCACTAAGCAAATTCATCTGCAACTGCAAGCACAACATAGTAGATGGCCGAAATGAGACCACACGACAAAGATGCATTTGCCGTCCTAGCAGCGCGCACGCCTTCGAAATGCATTTTGTTTCCTTGTAACTTCCATCTCGGGCGATGTCAGATTTGACATAAACTGACCAACACATCAGCCGGATTAGCTTTGAAAACTCCTAGGTATAAACATAATTGTTCATTGTGAGCATTTGCGGGGTTGAGAATGTCACAAATTCATAAATGTGGATATCATCAAGCATGATCACTACTCGTGACAAGCATGATCACTACTCGTGACAAGCATGATATATTGAACTGTTTTGAGAACATTGACAGCTTTGGGAAAAACGCGCGCGTGTGTGTGTAAGGAAGAGGGAGCGTTTGTATATTCGCCGGGAATTGGAAGTATATAGCAGTAATATATCCCTTTTTAATTTATATATGTTTCTGCTGAATTATATATATATGTGCTGTAATGTTTTAAATCCATTCTGCTCCTTGAATACGCTGCATATGCTTATCATGCATATCGTTTGCTATTCATCATAGAAGATTCGAATCATCAAAGATAATTGCATTCGCCGGCTTCATATTTTACTGCTTGTCATTAGGAAGGTAAGCGTCGCTAAATATTGCCCAGGAATAACCACGCTAGAAGTCCATGCGGGTTACCAGTACTTCTTCGATGTGTCGTCTTGTGTCCGCAACTTTATGACTGCATTTTTGCAAGGAGCATGCAATTAAGTAACGGCTGAACAAAAAAACCTGCACTAAATAATGTCATTGTGTGACTGCTAGCTTATTAGGAATAAACTGATGTTCTGATCATTTGGCCTTAACGATCTAGCTGTCATGTTCATACACAGACTGAGCATGTGGTTTCGCGAATCCATGTCAAGCAATAGTTATCCTGTCATACCTCGCGCTCTGCAGCTTCCGGGTTCCAGAAGCGTGTTTGGTATGGGACAAAATATCCTCCTCATTCGAAAAACATTGGCACTGAACATTTGCTTTGTGTAGAGGCAAGTGTACAATTGATCTTAATGCAATTTATAATACAAGGTAGAATCATGTGACTTTGCTTACAATAAGAGAAATAAACTAGCACCACCTCTTGGTTCTGAGCGCGTAATCTAATGCAAATTGTGGATTAATTAGGATCAGTATTATTGACCCTCCATGCATAAAAAGCAAAAGAATAATGCAAGTTTTTAATCAGGTTAAGATTTGGAATCAGGCTGTTGTTGACATCCTTTCTACAGATTTTGTTTCACCGCAATAACGCGCATTGTGTTGCGACTGCTTTATATATATACTATTAATATGATGTATAAATTGCTTCACACAGACTTAAGTATTAAGCTAATAGTGCGGAGTTACACTCACACACACACACACACACACACACACACACACACACACACACACACACACACACACACACACACACACACACACACACACATACACAGATATATATATATATATATATATATATATATATATATATATATATATATATATATATAAATATATATATATAAATATATATATATATGTGAATATATATATATGTATATATATAAAATATATATATGTGAATATATGTATGTATATATATATAAAAATATATATTTATATATATGTATATATTATATTTATATATATATATATCTGTGAGTGTGTGTGCGTGTGTGTGAGTGTGTGCGTGCGTGTGTGTGTGTGTGTGTGTGTGTGTGTGTGTGTGTGTGTGTGTGTGTGTGTGTGTGGTTGTGTCTGTATGTGTGTGTGTTAATAATTTACAATCCAGCCGGTATAAGTTGGTATTCTTACATCACGGTAAGAAGTACCTGGTACTGCCTGTTTAGGCCAACATAAAGGCATTGAGAAGAAGCAAACAGATCCAAACCAGACCCAAAAAAGCGGTCACTGCTTCTATTAATAACTAATAACTACCCTCTGTAAATGTCAATTGCCACCAAGATATTGAATGTGGCCAGTTGCTGATAATCGTGGATGACTCTTCCGCAGATTATGCCCCTAATGACGTGAAGAATTCTGATAAAGAGGAACCAGAACCAACTCTCAGCGATTCTCACAGATCACATCACGCTTTTTGCAGCGAACATAACTTTATGGTTTTCATGACTTGTTTGGCAGCTATTCTTGCTCTCCTTCCTTCAAGATACTGTGCATTACTTGAGTTGAAGTAGATAACCAGAACTGTAGGGACGATACTGGTCGGTGACACCCCATCTGGGAACATTTTATTGTTAGCTGGCATTCTTTTCGCTAGTGCAACAACAGTTACCCGTGTGCTAAAACACATGAGGGTTGCATCTATTACAACTCGCTCCTATGTTTGGCATCCGAGGGAAATGCTGGCACCTGCTGACCGTATGTTGCGAGACAGGCAGGACATCTTACTGAATAAAGTTTTTGGTTGGAGGTTGCGGGTTGGAGACGGGCGGGCATACAGTCCATGTCACTGCGCCAGACAATGTTATTCCGAATGTGAAACCAGCGCAGGTTGGTGTCTGAATGAAATTGTCTAGGTATGTTTCCAGTTAACGTGGGAGCTTTTATTCGTTAACATTAACTTGATTTTAACATTACCTGTTTAAGGATCTGACTGTTTCATGAATAAGCCTATGTATTAAAAATGATAAAGAGTAATGAGTATGGTAATAGGTGCTATTGTCAACGACCGTCATAGGTAAGTGAATATTAACATATTTTAAAGCATGTTGTACCTCTATCTCATATAGTTCATATATTTCGTAATCAGAGCCACTGTCGTATGTTATTTTGACTGTACAGATAAATTAGAAAATGCTGAGAGTTATCATGCTTGGACAACAGACGGGTATGTGACCAAAGGAAAATTAAGCACCTGATTATTTTCTATCGATTTCTTTTACATATTAGGAACAAACGCTTTTAAAGGAATATATCTCATGTGCAGGATTTGGCAAAAATATGGAAGCAGCTGCCAAAAGAAGAGACTGCATGGCTCTTGCACCGTGGCTTCGCAGTGCATTGAATAACATGTGTTGTTGAGTTGTTTCCACGCCCTTCGCAACTGGGCAGTTGCCAAGTACAATCTTTTAGATAACCATATGATACATATACCCCATGGCCATGGTCCACTTTTCAAAGATTGCCAGCACCCTTACCTACATATAAAACAAAGGCATAAGTTGACAACATCCACAACTGCAACTGAGCAAACACCACCCAAAACATACCTGATAACTATAAAATTATTAATGCCAGGCAAAAAACAAGTGTCCAGATACACTTGTAGATTTATACACTGATTAAACTAGTTCACAGTTTTTTTGCGGCTTTTTTTCCCCGAAATAAACCAATATTGAGCGCGCCTATTTATGAATATCAAATAAATTAGTCAACGTGACAATAAATTAACCTTTCAATGTTCAAGCGTATCGGAGGAGCTAAATCGTTTTCGCTTTCCTTTGCTTCATTAGCTCCTGAGGCTCTGGCTCAACTGATGCACAACCAGTATGGCTGGATGCCCAGATGGTCGTCATTTATAGCCTGAACTTGTTGTCCATCTTAACCACTGCAATCCTCTTTAAAACAGGAATTATGTTTAAACATACCATACACAAATACCGCTCTCACTACCGCGCAAAATTCGCGATGCGGCTCTTTATACAATTTATATGAAAGAGTCATGGCATTGAAATACTACGCCATCATAATTGTATAGTTGCCGCTTTATTAAGCAAAACGAGAGCCACGACGATGATAAAACATGTTGAAAACAAGCCTTTGATTAAGCGACTATGTGTGATTACCTTGAGTTCATTGCGTTGCAAGACAATGCAAAGCAGTCTAATCATCTACAAGGAAACTCAGATCAAAATAAAGCCTTAATAAATAGTTAACTGTGGCTTTAATTGCGCGCATTGAGTAAACATTGGTAGCATTGGACTGTAAATCGATATGTTTAACATATGACTTATGACGCACTTGCCTCAGCCTTGAATATCACAAAAATGAAACAAAGGATGTCTGACTGATAAGAAGAGCTAATCAACAATCATCACAGTTGCTGAATTGATTTTTTGTATGAACATTGCCATTTGTGAATACTTTGTACCAGCCTAAAGCGTGCCGAATGATCATTGTAGTTGTGGTTACAATTTAGTGGCACAGCATATATAATTTCAAATGCTTTTCACTTCTCAACAGCATGTGGTTCGGTTATTTAATTTTTTAACCAATGTACACTTATTTGGTGGTATGACTCTTAACAAACGTACAAATGTAGAGATGTTACGCTAATGAACATCTTATTCATGGTTACAGAGATCAGCTCTTTGTAACCATTCCCAAACCGCTTTTTATGTTGCAGTGGACACCACCAGAAACAGTATATCGCCCTTGAGATACGTTAGACTTGTTATTTTTTTACTTTGCCATTATTTTTAGCGAACCAGCAACGGCCTGTTCGGGCAAGCATCGTATATATTGAATAGCTGCATATACGACGAATTCATTTGCTAAGAAAGAAAGGTTTGCTTTGCGACAAGAAAAAACAACTACATTACTCAATTATCTCAACAATTGAGATTAGTGACCGAAATAAGGCATGTACACAGTGATGTGGTACAGGGCGGACAAACAGAAGCCATGGCTGTTATGAGACAACATGTGACAAATCGGCTTACTCAATGCATGACGTAGCATTTACTCTCTGCTATAAATTTTGCAGAAATACGTATACTTTTGAATTCCTCCGCCTGCATGTAGTGAGAGCCCGATGATTGGTGACTTTTATCGATCCAAACAGCACAAATGGCCGCTTGCTGGTGCATAGATAAAATAATGGTAAGCAGTCAAGCCAATTTGACGAATGCTGAAGATTACGCCTTGCGAAGCAATTCAAGCTGTTATATGCGCAATGGGCTAACAAGATCGCATCATCAAGTGTTGTAAATATCTTGTACAAGGCTCGTCCTAACCATCTAGCAATGAGACTGAAACACCGATTAAGATTGTCACAGATAAAAATGTATGCATGTATATATATGAATATATATATTTACATATATAAATATATATATATACATTTATTCATATATATATATAAAATATATATATATATTTATATATTATAAATATGCATAAATATATATATATATATAAACATATATATATATACATATATATATAGTATATATATATATATATATATATATATATATATATAATTATGTATAAATATATGAATATATATATATGTATATATATATACATATATATATGAATATATTTATATATGTGTATATATATATATATATATAAATTTTATATACATATATATAGATATATTTATATATATATATATGTTATACATATATATATATATATATAATTATATATATATATATATATATATATATATATATCTATATATATATATATATATATATATATATGTATGTATATATATATATATCCTCTATATATATATATATACGTATGTATGTGTGTGTGAGTGTGTGTATGTATATATGTATATGTACGTTTATATGCCGCAGGCCGTTTGCTTCAAACATATATATAAATATATATATCTGTATATATATATATAAATATATATATATATATATATATATATATATATGTATAAATATATGAATATATATATATGTATATATATATGTACATATATATATGAATATATTTATATATGTGTATATATATACATATATATAAATTTATATATATATATATATAGATCTATATATATATATATATATGTATTATACATATATATATATAAATATATCTATATATATGTATATATAAATTTATATATATGTATATATACACATATATGTATATTCATATATATATGTATATATATATACATATATATATATTCATATATTTATACATATATATAAATATATATATATATATATATATATATAGATATATATATTTATATATATGTTTCTTCATGAAGACTGCCCAGCAATATCCTCTTTTTTCATTTCTCATTCATGGAAACAAACGTATGGTGGTTGTTTGGTATGGCACTGTTCATAGAGGTCGTCTCAATACATACAGGTAATGACACAACACATTATGTAACATAATATGTATAATTCCACGCGATAATGAGGTGGCAGGATGACGCAGCAAATGCTTATATCAACAGATATAATTGCGAGGTGACCAATTTGCTTGATTGTTTTGCAACAATAACCCACCTCTCCTGGCAAACTGAAAGATTTGTAGGGGAAATACAGCGCTTATCTTCATTTTAGTCTTAATACTTAACACTCCAACTTTGTATTCCAATAGAGTGCTGATGCATTATGGGTCTGGCGAGCAGGTGCCTTGGATACCCTTAGCATTTCCACACAATATCAAAATTAGTAGTGAGGTAGTCCCACCGAATTGTTAAGGGTAATTTGTAATTAACGGCTTACAATGAACGCAACCATTTAACTGCCTTATTAATACATGTTCTGATTATAGATATTTTGGCTTTCGATGCTCCTCGTCAAGTTGTCATGATCTTTCCCGAGAATGTATTTGTAAATTGCATCATCATTATTTCCCGAACTGCACTTTATATATGTAGGATCCCGGATCATATATGCTACATATAAGTACACTATAGATAAACTGGTGTGATGAGATATGTAACCAAGCAACGATTTAGCGATTTAGTAGAAAGCGATTTAGTAGAAAGCCATAGAAACCACAAACAAAGCCAATTTGGATACTCGAATGATGCATAATAATACCTTTACAATTCGGCAATAGGAAACGTGTTAATCTTTACAACTTATGAAAAGCCACCTATCAATTCCATTGCTTCAAGACGACACAGGATATGTTCATAGCATGAAAGAAATCTAATTTGCTTATTATCATTAGGTCTGTTTAGCTTCCTTTAGCCCGACGACTAACGTACTTAAAGTCACGATAAGTGAACATTAATGACACTAGATGGATTTTGATTATGCTCAACAAATATGAATGCTTGTTCCGTAATAAAGTTGAAAAACTATTCAGTGTATTTCTTATCTGTGCTCACGAGCAAAACAAAGCATGCCTTACTTAAAGCTTTTTATGCCCATTAATGATGAGCAGATGTCATTAGAGTGTCCGTATCATCAGTGGTGAGTGCAGTCTTATTTGATTAGGTAGGCACTGTTACAAGTTGTTGTTGCTCTGTTAGTTAATATAACAACATACAAGAGCATCACGTCCTGCACAGGTCAGCCATTCTCAACATCGCTTAAATACTAGCAAGCACATCTACTATATTGATGCCTTCAAACACTTACGCACCTCGAATTGAATACAAACTAGCAGGTATCAAATAATTTACCGTATTGGATAGAAACAAAGCCTCGCTATAACCAGCAGCAACATTAATTCCGCGATTACAGCCTTATGGCCGAGAGACATTGCTTAGCCTGCACTGCATTGTATGGCTCTGTAGGTCATAGCTGCATTTCAGCCTTCAATATGTAGCAGTTGACGTATAAGCCTGTGATTACTTCAGTGACGAACCAAGCACATTGTGAACACCGTGCACCTTTTAAAAAGCACAAATGTCAATTGGACACAGATCGAGACTCCACTACTAATGTCAAATTGTAAGATATTTTGGCACTTTACCATAGAGTTTGCAAGTTCGATGACACGGTAAAATAATACAAATGTATGTATTTTTGAATGACCGGATAGAACAATCGACCATACTGTTCCTAATAAAATTGTCATTAAGATCGATTTATCATACATAATGTGAATATATGGACATGAAAACACCACGGCAGGCTGAGACTGCTCATTGCGACGCACTATCAAAATACCCCAATCGACAAACTTTTATGAATGTGAAATAACACGGATTGCTCTAGATACTCTTACAGGTGTCACTTGGAGTAGCGCGTTATATAAAACCTCATGGGCACATCGAGTTTCCTAAGACTACGTCTAAGTAGCAGGATCAAATGAGGTCAAGCAGTACAGTGTACATTAATGTATGCTATGATTGACATGAATTACTCGAATAAAAGCACGCATTTTATAATCGTCATGCAGTAGAAGAAAACACAAATGTTAGGTTAGCTAACATTTCCAGTGCTAACGTGGTTTGGTACAATTCACCGACTATTTTGGCCCATACTTACATTTTGGTCGACGATCATGGGGCCAAAATAGTCAGCGTCATCTCATAGGCTTACACAACTGCGCTTCCTCACCAAATTGTATCTTTGTTTGCTACTACTCCGCCTAAGGTTGGAATCTTATTATTAGGGGTAACTATCCACTTTTTCTTGGCGTTAAATGCCTTTGCCTGAATTTACATTTTGGCCCCAACGACCATTTTGGCCATGTTGAATAATCGGTCATTATATGGCTTTGTTCGATGTGTATTTGCTTCAAACTTAGATTCATGATTTGTGTGACTTTTAACTTCAATGAACAATTCTTTGTTTTAAATTATCGCTTGAAATGAAGAACATACAAATTTTGAATGAATATATAAATCAGCAGTTTAACGAATAACGGGCGGCACACACTCAGATATCTTTACGGGCGGATAAAAAAAATATGGCGATTTTACTGGGAAATCCGGGGTTGTAAGTCTGTGTCAACTCATTTTTGGTGTTTTTTCTCAATATATATCCGTCTGATAATATTTTATTTAGGTAAATAAGAACAAATGTAGCACTTAAGCATGGATTTCGAGACGCAGATCAGCATTCAAAACGTTTGGAGAATCTCACTGAAATGAGATACCGGTTTTCTCGATCTATGATGTGTAAAGTTTCAAGTAATAAATGAAAACATATCGTATCAACGGACTGTTTTTAACAAGGGAATAATTAGCCAGATTGTTTTGTGTTATCAGTTTGCTCATGTCGTAAAATCCAACTGTCCCCACGAACGCATCCGAAGGCTCAAGCTGGAGGTTTATTTTGGGATTGTAACAATTCCAGCTTGCCATACCGCGTGGAATTTCCGGTATACGAGCGAATATAAACAAAGCCTTTTAAAGGCGATCGGTCAGTCATGACCATTTTACACGCTCTGTTTCCAGAAATTAAGAAATTTAGTTTACAGTGGTTAGCGAGTAGCTCTTTCGAACTAAGTACGGGAGTATGCACTCCCTCTTAGTTCTGGCGTCCAACGATAATTCCCGACATAAGTCAACGGAATTATCAAGAGTTCCGCTGCTTTACCTAGTTTTAGCTATATATATAAGTTTGATTATATGTTACATGATAGTTCAGTCATGGACAGTGTCAAACTTCTGCCATCAATTAGTCAGGAAAGTGATCCTTTTGATTTCAATAGAAGCTTTCAAAAAAAATGTTCAATGCTTGTAATCCAATTCTTTAATAGAACAATCACCTCATTTTAATCTATCAGATGTAGGCTATTAATGCCATGATTAAAATCTGTGAATCTGGTCTAGTTTTGATGGTGGTATTAAGCATATTTGAAACCCCAAATCACATGAGGCCTTTTCAGGACAGTGCTGTTCCCAAGATGTAACAAACTGACTGGTTATGCATGACTTGGATGGTCCCTTTGATTAGTTTCCATCCCAGACATGTTGCATGCCACTTATAAGGTAATATTTATGGACCATTAGGCAGGAACCATTAATAGTTATGCTCCTCAGCACAGTTTTGCCCTGTCAATCTGTCTGCTTGTAAACTTTTGGTATCACATTTTTTTAATAATACCGCCACTGTTATATTGATTGTCACTTACAAACAAAATATCAGCCCTTTGTGACCTTATTATTGAAAAATAATCTCTTAGCTATGTTAACCAAATAGGGAATACCAGTCTCAAATTAATCATGAACCACTCTTATATTGACCATTACTTACAAAGTAAATATCAGCTCTGCATGACCTTTTGTTCCTGAGAGATTTACATAACGGGGAATAATTTTTGATGGCACATTTTCTTATAATACAAGCTAGCAACTTCTCATTGACCAAATCTTCCTGCATAACCTTTGACCCCTGGATTATTATTGAATAATATCCTGTGCATATAAACCCAATGGGGTATTAAAAGTTTTGATGTCACATTTTTTTATGAATTAAGCTAGTGATCTCAAATCCTACAAAGGGCCTTCTCATGTCAGTATCTCTTTGCTAATTAGAAATCAGATCTGTATGGTCCTTGACCTCAGCCAAAATGTTAGGATTATTATCAATTATACTGGTCAAGTGAAAAATGGGGTTTATTATGTCCTTATCTTCTGGCAAACTTTAACTTATAGCTTTATGTCTTTTGACCTCTGACGTGCTAAATTAAAGCAAATTAAAATTTCTTGTTCCAGGAAAATGTTATTAATAGCTCATGGGTGTTTGGGTGAATCATTTCTAAAAAACTTAAATTATTTGGCTTAAATGCTAAAACTAATTGCAAAACTACTTGGCGATGGACTATTGATGCCAGACAAGTGGGTTTGGGGGTTATTGTTCAGCCCTGGTGTATCATTGAATACAATGTTATGCTATAAAAGCTATGATTAAATGCTGTCATAACTTGTTAATACAAATCGTGCCAAAAGAAGTAGAGTTCAATAGCCATGGCCTTCTGTCTTTATTGTAAGGCAGTTAGATTGACTAAGTGTTTGCGATGACATTTTGCCTATCAGCACTCATGATATGGTATAAACTGCTTTACCTACTGTTCTGGGTTTAATATTATGGACCCAGCTTCTCAATTGATCATATTGGAGATTCATATTCGCTGTGGTGGTTTATCAGCCCTATTTAGGAAATTTATTTGTTCAAGATGGGCAACAGTATCAGCCATCCAAACATCACAATTATGCTCATCTATCTCTGCAAGATACCTCCTCATATCAAAGGGACCAGTGTTTTGCTTCAGGGACACTAGGCTCTTGCTTAGTGAAAAGAAATATTCTTTAGTCTTATCATTTCATGACATTTGGTGATTTGAGATAAATGTATAGGTAAAGATAAAATAGTGAGGAGGTCATGTGGCTTCATCTATATTACTGTCAGTTATGTAGATGAAGCCACATGACCTCCTCGCTATTCTACATAATGAGTTACATTTGAAATATTAAGGTCCGTGTGCTAAACCACCATGAAAATTTATTTTCTTCGGCATGCATGTATATGGTACAACTTGGTCAATATTGTGGCTTCACCAGTTTTAGTGGCTTTACCAATATTGTGGCTTCACCAATACTGTGGCTTCACCAATACTGTGGCTTCACAAATATTGTGGCTTCACCAATATTTGGCTTCACCAATGTTTGTGGCTTCACCATCAATGTTATCCCTTCATCAATATTTTGGCTTCACCAATGTTGTGGCTTCACCAGTGTTGTAGCATTACCAATATTTTGGCTTCACCAATGTTGTGGCTTCATCAATGTTATCCCTTCATCACTATTTTGGCTTCACCAATGTTGTGGCTTCACCAGTGTTGTAGCTTAACCAATATTTTGGCTTCACCTATGTTGTGGCTTCATCAGTGTTGTGGCTTTACCTATATTGTGGCCTCACCACTAACGTGGCTTCACCAAAACTGTGGCTTCACCAATGTTGTGGCTTAACCAATGTTGTGGCTTAACCAATATTGTGGCTTCACCACTACTGTGGCTTTACCAAGACTGCGGCTTCACCAATGTTGTAGCTTCACCAGTGTCGTGGCTTAACCAATACTGTAGCTTCATCATGATTGTGGCTTCATCAATATTTTGGCTTCACCAATGTTGTGGTTTAAACAATACTGTGGCTTCACCAATATTGTGGCCTCACCAATACTGTGGTTTTATCAATATTTTGGCTTCACCAATGTTGTGGCTTTACCAGTGTTGTGACTTCAGCAATATTGTGGCTTCAGCAATATTGTGGCTTCACCAATACTGTGGCTTCACCAATAATGTGGCTTCACCAATATTGTGGCCTCACCAATACTGTGGTTTTATCAATATTTTGGCTTCACCAATGTTGTGGCTTTACCAGTGTTGTGACTTCACCAATATTGTGGCTTCAGCAATATTGAAACTTCATCAATATTGTGGCTTCACCAATATTGCGGCTTCTACAATACTGTGGCTTCACCAATATTGTGGCTTCACCACTACTGTGGCTTTACCAAAACTGCGGCTTCACCAATGTTGTAGCTTCACCAGTGTCGTGGCTTAACCAATACTGTAGCTTCATCATGATTGTGGCTTCATCAATATTTTGGCTTCACCAATGTTGTGGTTTAAACAATACTGTGGCTTCACCAATATTGTGGCCTCACCAATACTGTGGTTTTATCAATATTTTGGCTTCACCAATGTTGTGGCTTTACCAGTGTTGTGACTTCAGCAATATTGTGGCTTCAGCAATATTGTGGCTTCACCAATACTGTGGCTTCACCAATAATGTGGCTTCACCAATATTGTGGCCTCACCAATACTGTGGTTTTATCAATATTTTGGCTTCACCAATGTTGTGGCTTTACCAGTGTTGTGACTTCACCAATATTGTGGCTTCAGCAATATTGAAACTTCATCAATATTGTGGCTTCACCAATATTGCGGCTTCTACAATACTGTGGCTTCACCAATATTGTGGCTTCACCAATACTGTGGCTTCACCAATATTGTGGCTTCACCAATTTTGTGACTTCGTCAATGTTGTGGCTTCATCAATGTTGTGGCTTCATCAATGTTTTGGCTTCTCTTGTTTATATTATTTCGTTGAGATATATCAATCACTGGGGCTTAAAAAGACATGTTATGTCTCAATGTAATTTTTGTTAAAGCCATCAGAATGACCAAAATGACCGAAACAATGAGTATTATCTGTATTTGTTGTGTGTGAGTATGGCTTCAACAGTCTGTTTAAGTACAAGTTTTTTATCAGAAGTTCTGTTTACCCAGTAGGACTATTAAGCTCCACCTGGTCCTGATTGATGGTCTTGCAGTTTTGATGTATGCACCTGTGTATAGTGTCTCATTGTTGTACACTTAATCTGCTCTGTATTTATCTGCAATTCATATCACCTCCTCATCACCAGCCCAGCATGACACAGACCTGGGGTTCTTTTTATTACCAGCCAGTCGTTACACTGTCCTGGGGTTCTTGTCACCAGCCCAGTATCTCACTGACCTGGGGTTCTCCTAACATGGCATCTTTTTTGTTAGGAGGGGTAGAATTTCTTGAGGTCAGTTAACATCTAAAATGGCCACCCGTCACCAGGACAGGTCAGGACGGGTGGCCATTTTAGTTAACTTCCAGCCCTGTTACTGATGACTGAACTAAGCTCTCTGGGCTGTAGACTTATTCTGAACATCTGGCTTTGTCACATAATCATCTCCAGATGAACATCTGATATGTATGTCCTCATCTTCACTATATACTGATTTTCAGATGTGCACATTTGTAAATGTGACCTCAGGTTAAGGGTAAAGAGAGCTGGCTTATGTGGATTAGACACCATTTTATCAGTGGGTAAGTGACAGATGGAAGTGCACCATAGCCAACTCAGGGGAGCAGTCAAGCATTGAATTGTAGTATATTTATCAATGCTAAGCTCCATAGCAACCTTCCTGGTGGTCACTAGTCAATGCCTGTTATCTCGATATCCAGAAAGAGAATGTAAAAGTTGCCATCAGTGGTCAATGAATGAAGGTAACATTAATTATTGATGGGTGGGCGGTTTGTTTTTGGTTATATAATTGCAATTTAAGTGCAAATTGATGAGATCAGGCTACAATGTGTTTTACCAATATTCTATTAGTTTATATTCAAATGTAGATTCAGTTTCTGCCACATGAGAGAGACTAGTTTTTACTTCCTTTACTTAATAACAAGAGATTGATTCATGTGACATGTTGTATTGATGATCAACCTTATCAGGTTGGTAAGAATTAATGTAGTGTAATGTTTTACATTGACTTCCTTTAGTTCTTATGATATATAAGACTGATAGGCAGTTTGACAAGTTAACTTTGTGTGTGTAACAGAATGTGCAACTATAGCTGGGGCACAGCAGGAGAATCATCTTTTGCTGAATCATGTGGACAAGCTGTTGTATGGATTCACTAATTGTGTCCTAATGGAAACCCACCAAGACTGGACCTCTTGAAAGTTTATTACTGATAGTGCAACATAAGGCGCTGTTGTCGAAGTTCCTGCTGATCATGTTCAAATTTATCTGTAGATATGCTTTGCTTGATAATGATATCCTGATAATTGATTTCCTTATATTGTTAACCCTTATGAGGTCAATACATTCAGTCCATTAAGTCAATTTATTCAGCTGAATCAACTCTGAATGCCTATATTGTGGATACATTTTTTTGTAGAATTTAAGTGACCCTAGATAGGCAAGTGAACAGCAATCAAAGTTTAATAATCAACAAAACAAATTCATCTTCTGCCTAGTCCTGACCTTAACAAATCCTTCAGCACATTGCCTGCAGATGCTGCTGGTTTTTTTTTATTTTGTAACTACATGTTATTATGTGGCAAACTGAATAAAGGTGATATATTCAAAACTTAAAGATTGTTTAATCCATGTTTTAATCATGGTGTCCTGAGGGGATTTATATCATTCACACTGAAAGATGGGATTCAGTTTAATTCTCAAAATAAATCTAATGTAAGGCAAGGCAAGACAATGATGCTCTTTCGTGAACAGATAAAACATGTAATAAAGAATGCACAATTAATCAATTGGAGGTCAGTTTGACACTTGATGAAGCAAATTGTGAATAGATACATGAATTTATGCAGTTGGACACATCATTATATGACATGCACATACTTCGATTAGTGCCCTGTTGCCTAAACTTCTCGGCTGGTTTGCATGATTGCAGTTAACATTTAACAATACGAAAATAAATTATTGAACCATATAATATAAGAGCGAGGACTGGGTTCATAACGCTATGTGATGCTGCCTCCACTGCTCCGTGTCATTCAGTGTATAGCTAGCTAGCTGCTCAGAACTTCACAGAAGCCTGTCAACCCGACCGATTTGGGCGACACCCAAATAGCTTCAGTCGAAAGTTATTTGCTCTCAAATTACCATATCTTATTTGCCTTTCATTTACTATATATAAACACTTCTTCTTTCATTTAATTGGAACTGATTTAAGATTATCACCTTGTTGTTTTTGTTGCACCAAATTTAAGCGGACTTTGGCCATGTGCGGCAAGACTGTCGCCATGTCGCACGGAGATAAATAGTGACAGCTGTTTGGACTCTCCCGATTCAAGGGACGAGGGATGTTGTCCAACATCGTTGACAGACAGATTACAGTGTTCAGAGTGGTTAAATAACATTAATCCGCCCAAAGCAATCGATATGTATTATAGTTACAGCAATAAATTCAATGATTGCAGTTTAATTATCCATGAATCAGAATATAAATAGGTTAAAATACATGACCTACGTGCATTTTTGACTTGGAATCGTCCGTGCTCCAATATTATAGACGATAATCTGCAGAATGTTAAGTATCACTAATTCCTGTAAAACTCGCAGTAACTAAGTATAAACTTGTATCCATATTAATAACGGGTACGTTGAAGAACTCCCTTCCTTAAAATAGGTGACTTTAATGCATATTTACTCCGTTCTCCACCTGCCGCTCGGCAAGGTTCGGAACTTTTCGGAGCAAGACATTGCGTCAGCGTTTCGTGGAATCGCGCTGATAATTTAACTTCACTTTTTTCTTCATGGCTCGTTGAATATTGTGAATGTACAGTTCAAATTATGTATAAACAATGAGAAATCGAAAAAAGTTCCTGACGGTTCCCGAAAGAACTAAAAACGCGCAATACTTTGTGTAAGCTTGTTTGTAGGAATTTAATTTAAGTCATTTATGGTTTCATAGACCTTCTAAGCTTTGTAACCCAAGGTTGTATAAACGATGGTCTGTCGGTAGTAGGTTGGTTGGGATAACAATGGTTGGTAAAATCGGAAGGCAAAAAGGGCTGGTCGGCTCATTTTTTTATTTTAATCGCCAATATGGTTGGATATATAAAATGGCCATAATGGTTGGTTATATAAAATGGCCAAAATGGTTGGTTTTATAGAAAAGTTTCAAAATGGTTGGTTTTTTGCATGACAAAACTATCAAGACTATTTTCGTACAACCATTTTGGCCTATAATTTTCATAATCTTCTAAAATAAGTTTTGAATTAAGATATTAACTGAAAGCTGTACAAGGCAGATGTATAATGTTTTGCATCCGCGAAATAATCGAATGACCCAAATGGTCGGTTTTGTCGATATTGTCCAAAATGGTTGCAATTGTAAGTATATATATATATATATATATATATATATATATATATATATATATATATATATATATATATATATATATATATATATATATATATATATATATATATATATATATATATATAATATATCTATATATCTTTCTATATATATCTATATCTCTATATCTAGATATATAATATATATATATGATATATATATCTATCTATATGAATATGTATCTCTCTGTACATCTCTATTTATATATATCTATCCTCTCCCTGTAAATATCTCTATATATTTATATATATACATATATATATACATTTGTTAAGCTTGTTCAAAGGTTAACGCCCTGTGTAAAATATATGGGCAAAGTGCATTTAAGAGGCTTGGACGTACAAGCTTGTTCTAAATAGAAGATATGATATTTACCTACTGTACAACCCGCCAGTTACCGGAGCTGTGCCTGTTGCGAAAGGACGAATGGCAGGATCATGTTCTTGGCGATCACTGCTGACAAGATGCCTCCATGCCACCAGAGGATGATAAAAATATACTACATGAGCGACGACTCAGCGAACTGTGCATTTCATCGATCCTGTTACTAATCCTTGCTATTGATGCCTTGTCAAATGAGGTAAATGTTTGTGCTGTAAAATAAATCTTAGCAACCCACCACCGAATGTTGCGTACATCCTATACCGTTAGCCAGTTAGGTTATAATGAGGAATTTTCCTCGCCGAGACGAATGGGAAGTTCAAGGTTAGACGCGGACATCGTGTCGATTGTAGATGTGTTGCGAGATTAACTGGGTAAGACACTCAAATCAGTTTGATTAATCAAACAGTCGTCGCCACAGCACACAATCATAAAGATGATGGGAGAGGTAATCATGGTAGCGATTCAATGGGATATATGATCAATAGTGCAGCTATTGGCACGATCGCATACGAACACCAGACCGCTCATGAATACGAATGAAGCCTGAATACCTCTTAGTATGAAAGCGCGGCTTGAATGATTCTCACAGTCCACTACTGATGTAGAACGATTCATTTGATCCTAAATTAGCATTTCAGCATAATATGGAACTTGTTGATAGGAAAGATGCAACCAGGAAGCTGGAATCATAAGTAACATTTTAATCATTGAATTATTCAAATTTACTTTTAAAAAAGATGAGGATCCCGTTAGTTTCGTAAGAGTTGTCCCAATAAACAGGTATAAGTTATGGACGCGCATTCCCTAATACGCGAAATGTGGTGTCCTATTTGATGTTCGGCAGCCTCATTCATGCGCTTTTCTAGAAACTGCTGCTTCGACCACTTGCGCTTGTCTACTTATTTACACATACCCGTTGCTATCAATAAGAATAACAAGTAAAAGTTGTCACTCTCCTGCAGAAATAACTTATGATGTAAAACCAAACATGCAGTCAACATAAAATGTACATTGCTATGCTGGGTATTTAGTAGGCGCGATATGTTTGAGTTCACGTGCTACCACTCAATATATTGACGTTTTGGTGCTTGGAATGTTACATCTACCATCAGCCACACAAATAACACATCAAAAACTGAAGGCTATCAGTGTAATTATTGAATACTGAGCCCATTGATAAACTACTACCACACTGGGGAAAGCATTGTAGTTGCGAACCTTCCTTTACCTGTAATAATCAACGTTTGTTATAATGAGTTTTATTGACGAGGTTGTCTATTTGCCTCTAACGGTATGCTAATCGACCCATGTAGGACCATGTTTAGGGGCGTTTTTTATGCAAATGACACATTAAGCACAGGTCAGGTATCGTAAGTTGGAATGGATGGGGTTCGGCTAGCTCTCGAGTTTACGGTAAGCTGAAAACATGTGCAGGTTTTGTCAAGGTCCTGATCAGTACCGGAGACCGCCGTGGGTAATGGCGAAGGCGTTGAACGCGTGTAGAGAAAAATGGGAGTATAAGTGGACATAATTGAGCGATAAGCAATGCCATTTGCGCGATTGTTCACATCAGTAAACTAAGTTCCCTAGAGACTTGTCCGATTTCTAGAACGTAAACATTTACCTTTTTGATGAACATTTCACAAACGGCATGGGTGCTGCGTTTAAGGAACATTTCACATTGTCCCCGTCTTTCATAAAACCATATGCTCGTTGCTCGCAGCATGCATGCATGCATGCACCGCTGGCTTTAAATGCTGCAGTCATAAGCATGGTGAGCTGTTAAGTTTTTTCAGCCTGAAAAACGCAGGACTATTTCAAAATTAAATATTTAAATGCGGAAGCTCTGTAATCATCTCTGAAGCTTCCAATATATTTGGAAAAACTTACACTATAGAACGATTACTTACATTTTGTGACCATCACGTCATTTTATAAGATTTACCGCCATTGTGGCCATATCAAGTCTGGCAGCCGAAAATTCTTAGAATGACTGGTCCAGATCCGCAGATCGTCACGCAACATATGAATTTCACATGTGATTTGGCTTAATAACTATCATGCATCCTGTGAGCTCGAATTGGATCAAATCATGTAGTTAATCGTTTGTCACATGTTGTATTTGTACAAAATAAATGAATACCGCATGTACACTCGTGCAGTTGCATACAAGCAAGCTGCAAACTCGAGTGATGTTTTCAGTATGATTTTTTCGCAACAGAGCTGTTTGCATCATATCACATTTTTACATCGATTTATTGCCTCAATATTCGCCGCAATATGGTCCTATGGTAAGCCCAAGAGGACTGAATCAATTTAATCATCCAAGCGCAATGCATGCACTTCATTCACATGGCGCAAACGTACTGCAATCGATTGACCTCAGAAAGTAGCCGTATGCAAACATCGAATAATGGATCGCAAGACATACTTGCAGCATCGATGCATTATGCTAGGCTTTAGTCATTTATACTATTAACTTCAATCAGAAACCTTTTGAGCGCACAATAGCTCTAAATTGATCCGGTAGATTCGTGTACACAACAAGCCTCTATTTATAATGGTACCGGTAATTGGCTGATGGTGCATTTAATGATCGGGCTTGAATTTAGCGAATGCTTCCAGTCGCTGTTATAATTCTAAAATAAGCATTCGAAGGCGACTGTTCTTTATCGACCCTTTTGTCTTATTCACATATTCAAGGGTAAGGCTTGATTGTAGTTTAAGACATCTACGCATAAAGAAAAATAGTAATATAATGCCTAGAAAGACCACCACATGTACCTACTGTCACTCCAAATGGTTGGATATATACCAGTTGATTGTATCGATACATATTGTACGGTGGGGTATATAACCGCGACGGTATACATAGTCCAAGTTGTAAATGGTTGATGGTGAACGTGAACTGAATTGTTCCATATTCTATCCCAGGCTATATGCTGTTGAAAGTTAGACTGGGTATATAACCGTAACTGAATATGTAACTGAATTGTTACCTATTCTTTCACATGCTATAGGCTGTTGAAGGTTACACTAAACAGCCAGAGAGTCCCTTCTAACTGTTAATAGGAGGCACAAAGGTTTGCATACGTAAGTCGTTGAATATGTATACATTGGGTAGCAGACCACATGCAATGCTAATAATTATCGGGCGTTTGGGCAAATAGGCAAGGTTCGTGTGTCTGGCATATTATTAACCAGATAGTAATTGCACCTATCAGCTATAGAGCTTCTCCATACTCCGTCATGCATTCCAATGAGTCCAGCCTATCTCAGTAACGCACGTTGTGATGCATGTTAGCTTTTCAATTGACATCAACATTTGGATTGTTACAGGCGTTGCCACATGGTGAGGCTAGTGCTTTCTCTCCAGGTTCCGGTAATGCATTATTGAGCGTTGGAATTTTAATTCACCAGTGAACAGTTTTCATTTGGTAAAATCCGGGTTTTGGCGCCACATAGGATATCACTACGAAATGAGTCTAAAAACGTAACTGCAAACCGTTTCTAGGCAATCAGTTTATAACGAGCACCCACAGCACAACAGCTACTCTCCAAATATCTTAGGAACTGGATGTGGTTGTACTCTTCTCTGTTAAGGGAATCTCTTTACAACGGGTACCACCAATAATGGATTTGAATCGAAAATACGAATCCGAATAAATTAATAATTAATACTGAAAGAAGGCGTCTGGGTCGTATCCTACTCACAGATCATGCTAAGCATCTCTCCCTAAGCGTGTTTGTGAAACAATCCACGTGATAGCAGCGCGAACTGATAGGTACTTTGATGTTAGATTTCTTACTCGTTGCCCATTAGGCATAGCAGAGTGAATCCTATCCAATGCCTCAACAGGTTAGTGTATTGGGATTCAGTGGCAATAAATTGGCAAAGTAATCGACAAGAGCGATTAGCCTCTAACTCATACTCACAATAAATAATAGTTGCTCCCCAACTATATAGGAAAATCTCTTCATTGTCATAAAAGGTTATAGCAACATTTTATTGAGCCATGAGTTTTATGCATGGACTAAATTATGAGATGCCAATAATTGATTGAATAGCTAGACAAAATATCACCATCCAATGGAAGCAGATTGTTTGAGTCATGGAGCAATGAATTATTATTCGCAAGGACACATGTATTAGTTCAGTGCTTAAAAACGTATTCGTTACATTATAGCCATGCTCATTATGTTTTTCAATCCAATAAAATGGGAAGCACTATGTGAAAGTCTGATTCAATTGCACTTCTTGATATATACCAATCACTCTTTTTAACATTGAATATGATGAATCCGGACATACCTGGCCAATCTCAGCGCTGTATCTTCCCTAATCATTACCGCTCTAGCAAACAGGGAAACAAAACATGTTGCAATCTTTATCTTAAAAACAAATGGGACTACATTTGGAATATTTCTTTATCATTATTGGATGTCACTGAACGTGTATCAGTAAATACAGTGCACTTTCAACTTTTGTTAAATGCTAGTGATACTGTGAGTTTCAAGACAAGAGCACATTTGATAGAAGCTGGCATAATGCGATGGTTTGGTCAAGTTGTTTCCGTCTCTTTTCATCACTGTATCTTATGAGAGCTTCCATCCTATCCATTATTGATAACTGGCAATGACTGTGCAACTTTTCATAGAAATCCAAACGTCACATTAAGTTACGTAACGCCATCAGCAGTGTGCAATAACGGAGAAATGAGCCTTTCAGGTTGCATCTAAGACACCATGTATCAAACGGTATCATTGATAAGTGTCAGTATAGGCTAAGTATAAAACATCGGTTGTAAATAATCGGATAGGACGTCTTCCAATTAAGTCGCTTTGATTTGTCTCGTATTAGTATCAAAGAAGGCTTCACAAAGAGGTTAGGTTAAACATGGATACATTTATTTGCTCATCTATAAAGAGATAAAAATACCTTTCCCTGAATTATGCGAGGTATTGTTCGACAGTAAGAAAGTGTCTGCAGGGATTCGTCGCCAGCAAACCGAACACAGTCGTTTTACAGTCATCTTACTGGTCATGACACAAAAAAATTCATATCTCGGGCCAAAATCATATAATTGTACAAAAATGGTATTAATATTGATTAATCAGGCGCGTTTCCTATTTGAAATTCTTCTATTGAATAAATATTTTTTTGATTCCGAACACTAAACTAGTACATGTTCTTCATCAGTGTTGGACATTGATTGGTAATGCGGCAGTATTAATTACTTAGACCACGGTTAGTAAAAATTTAACTTATAGGACATCCGTTGGAACAAACAGCTATACGTAGAATGAAAATAGATAAAATGACTTTGCGTTAAATTCAATCAAATTGGTAACTAAAATGTGTCAAACCAATATGCAATGACTATCGACAGCAGAACCTTGCATTTATAACATGCAAATGTCACATGCAATCTGTAACATGTAGATCAGCTGCTTACTACTGAGAATGGGACTATGGTCCATGCTTGAGATTTGTAACAAGGGCTGCACTTTGCACAAAGTCAATTAACATGGCGACGCGACAGGTAGACCTATCGTTACGGACATTCACTGGGCACACGAATCAGAATCGGCAGAGAGCTGAACGAGAGGTCCTTGATCCTAGCTAATTAAGTCACGCAAATGGCTGCATTTGATGGATATTTACGCGCAGTATGCGTGTGACAATGCATATACTTTTAACTCTTGTCTCGGCCTTAGCGGCTCAATCACAGATTGAGCTTATTGAACAGATAGCAGCCTGTTCATTGACGTGCATAGGATCTACTCATGTACCCGCTGATATTTTGGATATGGGAAGGATGTAAACCTTGTAATATCAAACATGATATCTATCTACAATACAACTCGGCAATAATTCAGTCTGCGCAATATTTCATCCTAGAAGCATTTCTGGCAACATTGCTCGAATTCTATCGCTCACCTGAATATTATAGTAGAGACGAATCATACTTTAATATTGATCAGGGGTACTCGCCGAGTGAGTGCTTTTCATGTATCGTGTTAAAATTATGGAAACTCACTGTTGATAACAGCTTTCACAACATCGTTAATGTTGCCATCGTAACAGAAACCATTATCAATCAGAAGAAAATTAAACTTGCAAATGTCGACAACTACCGGAAGCCACTTAGCTTACAGTTCAGCAGATGTTTCGTTTGCCAGAAAATGGGCGAAATGTGTTGGCATGGGGCCAATTGTAGGAGTGCATTGATAGCGACTGGGTTAGATGTTAGAATCAGTCAGTCATCACCGCAGTTAGCAACCATGTGCATGATGGTTAATGTAATCATGGGAATGATTTATAGATATAAATAGGGATGTATAAATCAGTAGTGCAGCTGACAAATAGATACATGTGTTGTGTGTTTACATGCTGATGAGGTATCTTTAATACCTAAGTGAATTTATGACTTATATGCAAACTAGTGCGGCAAGATGTGCATGCTGATTCTGTAATAAACGTTATCTGTCCATGGTAAAACCTACGTCCTAGAATCAAGATTTATAGCACTGTGTGTAGTTCAATCTTACTAGGATTTGCACACGCTGTCGTAAATTGCTGTTCACTGAATTCTTGAGATAAATCTTCTTCTAGAGCTACACATTTCAAATGGGCTTGTTCGCGATTATAGCAGCGCTTGATCAAGAACATTCTAAATGCTTAGAAATGTTTATCAATTCGTATAATATTTCAATGTACGACAAAATGGGTCTATTCGTCACAACCAATATTACTACGCATAACCGGTGAGCATATTTCATAACACTGTGGCAAGCCCTACTTCTATTCGCATTGCGGTTGGAACAACACTTATAATCAATCCCAAGCGCTACTGTGATAGAGCTTGCGTTATTGCTTCCGCTACACGCGGAACATTAAGTCAATGGCTGCTATACCTAACTGCGCTATTAAGGCACTTATCAATATAAAGAGTGCTCTTTGTAAGCGATGCCACCTTATCCTACCGTAGATAGTGGGGGTGAAAAAGGCAACACAGCAATGGAACCACCAAAATACTGACAAATGATCCCCCAAAATAGAAATATATAGTAAATGCTGGTTTGATTCTATCGTCCTTGAATTTGATCATAGTTCGTCTTAATTATGGTACATGGGATGCTCAATAGCTGCAGGGGTAAACAAAGCTGGTTAATCCCCAGTAAATGTTGGAAAGTTGTCGTTATGAGTTTGCACGACTCAAATGAGTCATGTATTGTCTAATCTGCGAGTCACTGGTTCTTTTCAAACGTTTTGAATCTTGGATCAAACTATTGGTAAATAATTACTTATTTGTGCTCTAAAACAGACAATGTATGCTGGATTTGGCATTGATTTTAAACTGGAAATGCTTCAATGTAAAATGTCGACAATCTGCCATTGTCAAGGAGTTCTGTATTACTCAGCAGCCCATGTACTTTGGGATATTAATCATGTGAATCATTCCTACTTGTAACGGTTAAACCAGTACCTCAGTTTACTTATATAACCCCAGACAGCAAAGTACCTCTTTAATTTGGTGGCTTTTGGTTATCAACCAAAGTTACCCACAAGCAACGACGGAAACAATCACATATCCCCACAATATCTTGCTTAAGCTGCAATCGATATTATTAGCACGGCCAATGGGCACAATTAACTGTACAAATATGTGTATTTTAGCAAAAGCTCTGCGAAGACTCCTTAAGAGATACATAAATGGAAAGGTCAACAGCTACACCGTAGTATTACTTAATCGTAGGTTAATTATTTTTGATCATTCGATAAGACTTCCCCGCCGATCTTTGTTCACGAAGTGATCATTAGCTTCAATTACACTGCGTATCAAAAACATACAGGTGAAGAGGCAACCACTTTTAAATAGTGTCGCACAGAATGCGTCGAAGCTGTGCCAATGCGTCTTCGGCCGACCATTGTGACACAGTGACAGTTACACCCACTATAAATTGATATGTTTCCAGATATTTGGCTCTAAATTGATAACTTGGTGATAAGTTTGCAAGGCTAACGGTTATTATTATAATTGGTAAAATTAAGACTTATAGTGAATACGGGGGTTGTTTGTACAAATAAGCCGATAACTTTCATATGCTGCTCGATTAACTTTGTTGCTAACGATATTTGTGGCATATACAGGCATGCCTTTGCAACATCTCACGCAGTTCTATTAATAGCGTTTCTACCTACGCGTGTTCGCAAAACTAGTCTTATATAGAGGCAAAAAACATCACGTGATTGAGCAATTTGAAATCAGGTAGGTCTTCAGCATCCAATGCTTCAGATACTTTGCTAAATATCCATGTATTATCTACGAGCAGCTTGGAACTTAATCGCCAGAAAAGCATCAATAGGTGTTCAATCTTTGTGCAAAGCACACTATAACAGACAACCTGCTTTGTGTAAGTCATTGAAAGTAATAATGTAATGGAGCAATAAGTTATATTTCTGAATGGAGGCCCGCGATATCGTGGATTTATAATGTTTTACATGGTTACCGTCAATAGACTAGAATAAATTTGAAGCTGGCACAATGGTTTTAATGGCTTTTGGCTAATACACATTCTTGATCTTGCTTATACCAAAAAGCGATTTGCTGGCATCTATGAGTCTATATCTAAAATGTAATCGTCGTAGCTGATGTTGATACAACACTTTTGTGACACCACAATTGGCCTTCCCCTTAACGCTTCTAATAATCAGCATATGGTAATCCCCTACAACGTAAACCTTGGTACAGGTGCGCAAGTGCTATATCCGGCCCAAGTGCATTGGCAAACACTATGGAATTTGGTCAAATATATTCATGAGTGCTATCATCTTTTATTTACTACTTGTGTAACGCTATTTCATGGCTCACAATTGCATGTCACAATGGTTTACCCGAATATAACTGAAATATTCCGAGCGTATATTTCATGGACGTTTCTAAGTAAATGCTAATCTGTGTGAAGGTTATTATTGTCATCGCTTCAAAGGGTAAAGATGACCATCTGCTTATCACAATGCAATATTAAAAGACGGGATCACCCTGTAACAATTCTCTATTGAGCACAACATCCCCGGATGCGACGGAGTTCAACACACTTCGGAAACATGAAGAATAATAGCCACGCACATACGCTACCACGTCAAAGCGAATCGATACAGGTTTACTTCTAACCCAAGCATACGCATCCCTGATATGAGCTGAATAACAAGTCATGCCCTTCTCTCAAAATTTGCTTGCTTGAGCATTTTCAGTCATACCCAAGATCATTATGACGACGACCTAGCAGTATGATGGGAAATCCTTAACTCTTGATCACAATTCATGGTGATTTTTACGACATTTGCAAAATCATTGACAGTGATTATGCATGTAGATTGTCAAATTGATCGCAGTCAGTTTCGAGAAGATTTTCGCCGGGGAAGTAAAAGCACTTCAATGTAACGTAGATATTTCCGGTCCGTAACGAATGGTATTGGCAAAGTGTTTTGCCAACATGTGGTCCTCTATTCTGGTAACAATAATGCATATCTCGTTTACTATACATACAGATGCATCCGGCGACTTTGTTTTATCATGCCAAATCACAGATGCTGGATCAATTTTTATGACTGCCTTAAGAGAGCCCAATGTCGCGCCGGTTTCATCTGATCATATAAATGCTGTAATATAGCTAAAAACGTGAACTGGCGAAAACATTTATATCAATGAGCACCATGGTACACACTGAACTCATTACTGAACATTTGCATCTCATCGTGTTGAGGGCTGTAGACAGTAGTATAACAAGTGACGAAATCTCGTTATGTTCAAATCAAAAAAGCAACGGCGCGACACTTACGCTGTACAACCACCTCATGGCAACATATACGAATGCTTGTCACCTATGAACAGATTGCCTTTAAGAGTGGTGCATGGCATTTCTTACGATAGATTATAGCGACGATCTGCTAAAGCCACTGAATAATTGGCGGAATCGTCACATAGTTGTGCGTTCAGTCGATGTTGAGAACAGGTCGATACATCGCAAAGGCCATAATCAGTATCATCACTGATAGGGTTTTGTGGTGGGAACTGCAATGGCAGAAAATATGCAAGCCTCTTAAGGGCCCTTTTCTACTTCCAATTGTTTTCATGAAGCATAACGTGAAGCATATAAGTTATGCGAACAAGTTATGTTACGACACATTTGGGAAGTCAATATAGCCACCCACATATTGCTGTGAATGTGTTGGCTGCTATGACAAATTCCGTGCCCAACTTCGCCTTTGCAGCGATCACCATAACGATCAATGTTTGTACTGACTTAACTGCGAAAATCGTAAGTATAGGGGGAAGTAAAGTTGACATCAATTATTGCTAGGAAACCATCTCGACTGTCCAGTGGCTACATTCAATATCACTTTTTAGCGCTTATTTATGGTGCTGCGGCAAAACGGTTTTTTGAAGCAGCCCCCTCGGCGCCTCTGCCTAATATATATATATATATATATATATATATATATATATATATATATATATATATATATATATATATATATATATATATATATATATATATATATATATATATATATATATATATATATATATATATATATATATATATATATATATATATATATATATATATATATATACATTTATAGATTAGGTAGGAGCTTTGGGAATGATAGTTCGCTTCCAAATTATAAATTATGCCAACCAGGATGGCAAAAAGAAAGACGGGGCATCACATGCAGTCATTTTAATGCCGCCTATGTGTCTGATACGCATCAGTTATAATTTAAAAAACGGTTTGTTATGATTAACATTATTATTTGTGCATGTTTTGCTAGCAGTTGAGTTATTTTATGGCGAAATCGATCACAATGATTTCATTTGTTTTGGCGCATAATCATTTTCAGTGAGGTATTATTTCCTAATCATATGTTATTTATGGGTATATATATATATATATATATATATATATATATATATATATATATATATATATATATATATATATATATATATATATAATACATATATATATATTGTTTATATGCATATATATACATATATATTTATACAAGTATAATTATATCAATATATATGTACATATTTATTATATATATATATACATAAATATATATATATACATAAACATATATGTGAATATATATATATATATATATATATACATATCTATATATATATATGAATATATATGCATAAATATAGATAAAGTTATACATGCCGCCTATGTGTCTGATACGCACCAGTTATAATTTAAAAAAACGGTTTGTTATGATTAACATTATTATTTGTGCATGTTTTGCTAGCAGTTGTGTTATTTTATGGCGAAATCGATCACACTGATTTCATTTGTTTTGGCGCATAATCATTTTCAGTGAGGTATTATTTCATAATCATATGTTATATATATATGTGTATATATAGATATTCTATATATATATATATATATATATATATATATATAAATACATATATATATGTTTTATATGCATATATATACATATATATATATATACAAGTATAAATATATCAATATATATGTACATATATTTATATATATATATATATACATATACAACTGTCATGCGTATATGGGCTACGATGTTATCTCATGTCGACGTTGTCGCAACATTACATCAGTGATTGGACTGAAACACAATTAGTACAGAAAGTACGATGGTTGTGGTTATTCTGTTTACCCTGTTTCTCAGTTAAATTTGGCTTTTATATTAAATGGCATATAGAGTTTTTCCTTTATTAGGTGTTTCCAAACAAGAACGGAATAGATAATGATATGTACTGTCGAGTATGACTTCGAGACTATTCGCTCATGTCGATCAATTTACAATTCCCAAGCTATCGGATTTATAGCACCAACATATTACAAAGTAACTGGGGCGTCATATACTGTTGGCTCTTAGTAACTACTTGGCTACGAATGAGTAATCTAACATTAAAGTACGTGTCAATTCGTCCCTCTATTAAGTCGGCCTGCACAAGCTGCGGCACGACATAATGCAGCATCCTGTTCTCGTCTTGAGTTTCATTATTTCTTGCACAATATGCCAAACTAAAAACACATTTGGCATCATTGCTCGTTGCCTATCACTTACCTGAATGGTATAGTGGGGACAAAATACACTTCGGTATTAATTCAGAGTACGCGCCGAATCAATTCGGTTTGCACATGAATTGGGCATGAATGTGTGGGCATGGTGTCAATTGTACAAATGCAGTGATAGTGACTGGATAGCCAGTCATCGCCGCAGCTTACAACCATATGCAAGATCAATAAATCAGTAGTGCAGCTATCGACTACATACATGTTTGGTGTGGTTGCCGTAGCTTAAGAAATATCACGCTTGCTGAGGTATCAGTAAATCCGAAGTGAACAAATAACATGCATGCAATCTAGTTTGGCACTTAAAAGGCTGTAAATGTTATCTGTCAATGTTTGAACATACGTCCTGCAATCATAAATTACAGCCCTGTGTGTAGTTTAATCTGACATACTGAATATTTGGGATGAATTTTTTTCCAGAGCAACACATTACAAATCGGCTTGTACCTAATTAGAGAAGTGCTTGATTGCGAACATTCTAAATGCTTTGAAATGTACCGGATAAAATTTCATGATGCAACAATACGGGTCTATTCGTCATAACCAAATCATCACACATAGCCAATGAGCATAGTCCTACTTCCATTTGAATTGCATTTGGAACAACACTAACACTTGCATGCGTGACTGTGACAGTGCTGGATCTTATTGCCTCCGCGACACCCGGAAGTAATCAATCGATGACTGCTATACGCTACGTGTTAACAGAATCTCATTGGTGCAGTACCGAATCATGACACCCAGATCCCATCAAAGTCCTATTTGCGACTCACTGGTTCTTTAAAAGCGATGGTGTCGTCACAACCAAAGGGTTTTAAATCTGGGATCCAACTATGGGTAGATGAAAGAAGATACAGTTAAAAAAGGGCTTCATCTAATACGCACTTCAGTCGAATGTATAAATGTGAACTGAATAGCGTCATGGCCGACCCGGGGTGATAAAAGCAGTCCACTATCAAGCCATTTTCAAATTTTTTTTCAGTCTGCAACATTCAGCGCATCAAAAACTCATTTGTGTTTCAATGTACGCAATATATGCTGAATTGGGCATTAATTACAAAGAGCAAATGTTGCAATGTAAAATGTCAGAACTCGGCAGTGTTCAAGGAGTTCTGCATTTCTTGGTATTACTGCTACACAGCATAACTGACACGGTACTGAGGATAAATATAACCAGTCTATTGCTGACCATGGCATTTATTGCAGGCTAAATGAATTTACTCAGACCGTTGTAATTGATTCAAACTTTTCACGCACAAGTATCGTGGGCTAATTTGACCCATTTTGCGGCTTGCTTATATAACCTAAGAGAGCAAGTTGGCTCTTTAACTGGGTAGTGGCTTTGACTATAAGCCTAAGTAATCCAAAAGCAAAGGAGGAAGCAATCACATATCGCCACAATTCTTTGCAATTGAATCTGTCAGCATGGCCAGTGGGCTTAATTAATTGTACGCAAACGTGCATTTTAACAAAACCTCTGCGAAGTCTTCGTATGAGAAACATGGACGGAAATGTCAACAGCTACCCCGTACTTAAAATCAATCGTAGTTTAATTGTGTTTGACCATTTTGGTATGATTTCCCAACTTATCATTGTTTATGAAGATAGTATGAGTTGCGATTACGCTGCATATCATAAAGGTGCAGGTGAAAGGGAAATAACACTGTGAATAGATACGTTTCTTGTATTTTGATTTCAATTGGTAATTCGGTGGCAAGTTTGCAGTGCCCACGGTTATTGTCATATACGGTGCAATTTACGCTCGGCTAGTTACCGGAACAGTATTATCCGATCATTGATGGACGCAAAATGTACCGCCTCACACAGTGTCACATCCTCCTGGTAACCAGGTCATACGTGCTGACTGGAATGGTAAATATTATTTTGATGCCAGTTTTGCAACCCCGATTTCCCCCATGTATGTACTCCTGGTAATTAGTGACCGCAGATGTTTAGTCATTTTATGAAGTAGATGTTCCAGTGTTTTTGTGCCATCACTGTAGTCGTTGTTAATTGAGTCATCTCAGATAAGCATTCTAAATCAAATCCTGAACTGTAGGGTCCTCCATACACTCTTTTGCCTTTCAGCAGTTTTTAGATGCATTTGGTTACAGTGAATGCGGTTATTTTTCTTGTACTCTGATCAAATGAGTAGACGAATTTCCAAAGCTACGCGTGATGGTTGCTGACGATATCTGTGCGAGTATAAGACGAGACTTTGTCCATTAATAGGTGGCATATACAGGGATAACAAGACCACATCTCATGCAATTCTACTACATAGCATTTTCACCTAATCATGTTCGTAAAACAAGTCTTATGTAGTGGCAAAAAACATCATGTGATATGTCGCTAATTAACTCGGCAGCGCCTTTTCAGTGACTGTGTATACAATCAGTAATACCGTAAATGTTAGTATAGGCATAACATGGTATTCAAGATAGTCACATCATGAGGATAAAATGGCGCAATGAAACATTTACATTCAAATAGCTAAATTGTATCGCTGCATGATGTCAATAACCTTTAGGATGGTTAACTTTTTTCAACAAATCGAAAATTCGATCTGTTGATGCTGCACACTACTTGATGCATTGGTGTTTATGTTCATATCTTGTCTTAAGTATAACCATACAAACATTCATCGTGTACTATAAAATACATACTTAAATACCACTTACAAGCAGTGTTCATGAGGCTCTGACTTTCACATAACCAGTGGTCACTGAAAAGATTGCTACTACCACAACATATTGACGCTGTGCTGTTCTATCGTCTGTTCGTAATTATGTATCTGCCATCAGTCTTATCAATGGTATAACGACAACACCGTAACTGACATGCCTGATGACAAAATTGATATCGATTACCACCATGGTATTCCACTGGACTCTTAACTGTACATTTGCATCTCATTTGATAAATTGCGGATGTAAGTAGTACAGCGAGCGACGAAATCTCATCATTTTACAGTTGCCGGCTACTACACTCTTAACGCAAACAAACAACAGGGACAACCTTACACTGAACAGCCACCTCATAGCAGCAAACACGAAGGCTTGTCATCTTTAAACAGATTTGTGTGGTCTGGTCAAGCAAAGTTTGTTAATATGTGACGGAGAGGGCCTTTACCAGTGGTGCCCGCCTTTTCTTACGATTAATTATAGCGACGATTTGTTAACGAGTTGGAAGCCACAGAATTATGTGCGGCTCCGTCGCATAGTTTTGCGTACCGTAAAAGTTTTATCTTGTTCGCATGCGAATTTAGCACATTATGCACACGTCACATACCATAAGTCAAAAAAGATGTCATTCGGTTGTCTATGGAGCTGGCAGGTTGTTTTTAACAGGTCGATACAGAGCCCAGGCGGTTATCAGTATCATCTTTGATAGGGTTTGTTAGTGGGGTGCCAAATGTAATTATGCTTCATGCAGATTTACATATATATATATATATATATATATATATATATATATATATATATATATATATATATATATATATATATATATATATATATATATATATATATATATCTATATATATATATATATATATATATATATATATATATATCTATATATATATATATATCTCTATATATATATCTATATCTATATATATATCTATATATCTATATATTTTACGCCACCACTGTTAACGCCACCACTGTTAACGCTATTATAAAAGTGTATCGCTTACACAAGGCACCCTTCGTATTATTTAGTGCTCGGAGAGCGCAGTTGAGCATGGCAGTCATTGATTGATTAATTCCGGGTATATCGTAAGCAATTAGGCCAGCGCTATCCCAGTTTTACGGTAAATATCAAGAGGTTGAATCGAATATTTCACTAGCTTCGCCAGTAAGCGACGATTTTATACACGTGTTCGCAATATTCATGCGTAGATGGTGTTATATCCTATCGACGTTGTTGCAACATAACATCATGGGTTGGACTCTAACATGATAAGGATAAAAGTACAATTGTTGTTGTTTCCATTTACCCTGCTACTCAGTAAAATTTTGCCTTTACCTATAATGACACGAGCTTTTGATTATTACATTTATCCCAAAACGACGAAATAATTTATGTATGGATTGGTATGACTCAGAGTGCAAGAAGTTCACATTTGATATGTAGAGCCCGTCACAACGGACCGCTGACAGGTGGCATAGCCAATGCCAGGCCTGTCTTCATTAAATATACAACAAATTCGTGTACGGCAGTCAATCAATGTAAGTGCATCAAGGGCTGTAGATTAATGATTCTTGTCATGTATGTGGCTTGCACGTTTTCGTCGCAGCAGCATTATTTTTGTTTTAATCAACTGCTTGACTAGGTATCATACTTGTCAGTCTCACGGTAGAAGGTATCGATTAAATTTTCAATGCCTTCTTACAGCGGGATAAACCATCCTTCTAAAACTCAATAACACTGTGACACAAAATTCTCTAAGATTAAATTAACTATGTTAAATCTTATCCCCGCGACCGCCTTGAATGGCAGCGTGAAGTTCTTATTCACAGTTTAAAGACAAATGCCTATTTAGTATATGACTTGCGTATATATATCGTTCCCGCTACATGCATCTAATGTGAATCCAAATGCTTAGATATATTCCAATTGATTACATTTTACGAATAACTAAAGAATGGCGACTGTATGTACTTTGCAAATTGCGAATAGTTGTTGGTGATTGTAGTTCTATTATACACATACATTGTTAATGAAGACATAATACGGCTGCAATAAGAGATTGAATGCTAGATATGCTAGTAATGCTAAATGAATAGTATGTATACCAGTTGCCTTATGTTAGCATCCAGTTTGATAACGTCCTCACTTGTGTATTAAGATCCTGTCAGCAAAGCTAACCTAGATAAATTAAATTCATGCCATCAATTTATTTAGGGTGTGCAAAAATGAAACTTGGTCTACATCTGTGACGAGTAAAGGTATTTTGACATTTTAATCACGCATGGATCATAGTATCAACCATATTTAACATCGGTTTGGTTATTACTGTTATAGGTCAAGAGTATTTGAGTTGATGTTGCAATGTACAAAAGTATATACATATATATATATATATGTATATATATGTATATATACACATATATACGCATATATATATTTATATCAATTTATACGCACATATATATATATACATATTCAGATACATATATATATATTTATAAATATGTATTATTTTTTCATAAATATATACATATAAATATTATTATATATATAAATTTATATATACATATATATTTATATATGTGTATACATTTAACTTTTTTAATAAATCAAGTTTTTATGCATATACATATTTATATAGGTATATATTTATTATTATATTTACCTATACAAAGACATAAATATAGATAAATAATCATAAATCTATATTCGTATATATATATTATTTATGTACATCGTTTTTCTATATTTATGTAAACTTATAAACATATAATATATATATATATATATTATATATATATATATATATATATATATATATATATATATATATTTATAAATATAGATGCTTTATTATACATAAACTTCAAAATAAATATATATATAGATAAATAAGCATTCATATATATATATATGCATATATGTTGGTATATATACATGTACATCATATCTGTACATAAATATGCACATATGCACATAAATACTTAATTATGCATATATTTACATGGTTATATATATATGTAAATATAGATGTAATTTCATATATACATTTATATATATATATTCATATATTTTTAAAATGTATTAATATTTATACATATATACATAGCTATGTGTATTTATATAACAATTTATATTATATATATATAATTAGGTATCATATCTATATCTGTATATATATATATATATATATCGTATATATATATATATATATATATCATGTGCGTGTGTGTATGTCTGGTAAATATATATATGTACATATTATGCGTGTGTATATATACAAGATGATCAGTAACAGCAAGAACAACAATAACTAGTAGGCGCGAAAGCGTGTATATTCTATATACATAGCTATGTGTATTTGGCCTTACCGGGGCATATTGAGAGCTGTGACATTAAGGTATTTTTCAACCCACGCATAGACATATGGACAGTTGACCTAAAGGCCTTAGTATATAATTCTATCTCTGGCCTTACACGGGGCATATTGGCTGTGACAGTTTGACAGTTGACAATATGATATATTTGCGTTAACATGCGTTACCAGTGTAGTGACAGGCTATGCGGAGAGCGTATGATGTCATGTGGATCATTTACACAAAGTCTTACTACTTCGTTAAGCCCCTCGGTGGGTATCTTCTCACAAATTGTATTTTCATAGACAAGATAATTTTCTGGTGCAATCTCTTTATAAGGAGCTGGCGTACATTGCAAAAGCTATAATCATTAAAAGCATACCTCACCACCTTACCTTCAAAGTAACGAGTGTCGCAAACAAAAACGCATTAAAACGAATGTTATACTTTAAGAGAATAGTTATTCCAACATAATGAATCTAGTGTAATCGCATTTATAACACCTAAACATACAAGGCGATCACTCGCTTATGTAGCTAATATTATGCGACTTTGCAAAGTACCCTTCATTTTGAGAGATTAAATAATCTAGCCTGAAGTGCTTTTCATTTTACATATACTCATATATAACTACACATGCATATTTTATGTATGTAAAATATATATGCATATATATATATTCAAATATACTATATATTTGAAGATATAAAAATATATATATATATATATAAATATGTATGTATATGTATATATCGACATACATATAGACGTATATACATATATATATATATATAAATATAAATATACACATATATTTTTATATATATGCGTATATATATATATATATATATTAATATAAGTATATATATTTATATATATATAAATAATACATTAATTAGAATATATACTTATTTATATATATATGTATGTATATATATAGATATATATGTATATATACATATATACATATATATATATATATATATATATATATATATATATATATATATATATATATATTGATATATTTATGCGTATTAATTTGTGAGCTTGCGTTTGTGAGCATACGTGTTTTAAGCATTTTTTGTTATTCTGGGAAGTAACAAAGATCCGAAACACTGGAAGTCATCTACAGATAGGACTTCCTTTAAAGTCAATCTATTTCTGTCAAGTATGTGTGTCGTGGCCAGCGTCATTGCATCCTCGGCAGTGATCATGAATTACGGTTTGCCACGAAGGCCTCTATTATCAGAGTAAGTCCGGCGTGGTTGCTTGGCTACCCCTTGGCTTACCACTGTAATGAGAGGCTTTGCTGGAAGGTATTTTTCCCTCGGGGGGTATGGATAATTATATCGATTGATTTGTGTGCAAAATTCGCTCCTAGTGTATAAAGTATCCATCGTTGCAATAATCACCAATGGGTACTTATCAAACGTAGGAGGGCCGAGGCGTTGTATAACCGATCAACTCCACGGTGTCACAACATCAATTAGTTGTAAGATGAAAGCGAGACTAGTGCGCTTGGTCTACAGACTGATCTCATTCTCTTTTGCGGACGATAATAGAGTAGCATGTCCGTTAGTGTGCCATTGAAAGCTAGGTCTAGTAGATGATTCACCTCTATTGTCTAACATTGGATAAATCTGAAGTTGGCTGTAAATCCTTCCGAGGGTCACATGGTTGCTCAATGACCCATAAAACGTATTTACACTCTGTGTATTGACTTACAAAGGCTTGATGTTGGATATAACGCATCAATACATTCCTATATATGGATAACGATAATGATATAAATTCTCTACAATGACATAAATGAGCTTACATTTTAAAACTTCTGTTTCACAAAGACGGATCACGCATTAAAGATTATAGTGAGTGCTTGCTGCAGGCTGTTGACTTTAACCGATAACTCGGATAAAGGCCTCACTTAAAAGTCATAAGCTGCAGGTTTTGATCATTCATAACTTTGCTACCATATTGACAATGCACGGAGCAAGTTAAGCACGTGGTATTAAAATGTTTTTCAATTCACTTTTGCGGAATTGCTGGCTGATGTAACAACATAGCACCTAATACGTTTCTGATGCCATAACAAAACCTATATTATAAACGTGTTTTGGTATGCTTTGCTGTAGAAATGAGAAAATGGCATCGTAATACCGCTGATTCTTGGAAGATGTCTCATTTTAAGCATTGACAGTCTAATCGATTCATAGTAATCAATGTGTACAAATAATTCCATGTTCAAATTCATGCAAATATACAGTTACCAACACACTAAGTGTTGTTTGATCGAGCAATATTTTAAATGCATCGGTATTTCCAGTAATTAATCCGTATGTTAGGCCTGCTGACAGGCGACATGGTATCTCTAGGGACCTTGGTGATAAATGATGGATTATGAATGCATATCCAGAATGGTTCGCCGAATTTAATCATTAGAACAGTGGTGATGACGAAGGCTACTACCAAATAGTGATTCCTCTCCTACGGAGTTTCCGCATCGAACTGTGCAGAAGTTTCGTCTAGTCAACGTATTACTCACGGGAGACCCAAATTACAGCTGTCTTAGTCGACAATCCTATACAGCATCCAGACATTCAAATGCGTTATATGCCAGACGGGCATACTTCGCATACAGCCAAGTGTAATTATGGCGCGTGCATGGTGTTATATTTGTTGACAGAAACCAGAGCACCTCAGCAAATGTCCGAATTCCATGCATCTATCGATTTAATCTAACTTAAGTAATATTGGAGTTATGAATCAGCTGGTAAGCATTATAAATTATAAGGGCAACCCAACATTGGCGACAGCAGAACGGCGATTCGTTCATTCTTACGTTCAGTCGGCATGCCTATTGCAAGGTGCTTATTCTCGAGGATACCTCAAGGCATTTACCGAGGGTAGCCTATTCATTTTGATCGAAGTTGTCATTTCGTAGGATGAGGTATAATATAACTTATATAAACCGGATATAATTTGTGGTGGTTTTCGATAGCAAATTAGTCATTAAACCAATCTATATCATTGCAGCAGCTTGTCACTGCTATACCAATCGT
>CM067344.1:37306492-37328992 GCA_034190875.2 Urechis unicinctus | reverse complement strand
CACCGATGAACATAATCGCTCATCTAGAGCATCACATATGCAATTCAAACTGCACATAGACCTACAATCTGCGTTAGTGGTTCTGATTGCATTGTACGTCCTGCCGGGCGAATAAAGACTGAGAGAAATATCAATGCATATGATCAAAGATTTCATGTTTTAGGCACAACACCTATTCGGTGGGTATATTTCACATGCGTGAATGCGTACGTTGCTATGCAATATGTTTCATTTATCGATGGTTTGATTGTAACTCTATGTTTAGGCTGACAAACAACATTAACGGACCAAATCTGGACGGATTAACCCTCCCCCATGCAAAAATATTGATCGCATGCGCAACGAACCACATGATGCCTCGTCAAATTCCCTTTAAAGCTTTATGAAGAGGCACTTCTAGGTACCGAGCTTACTGAATGAACTGTTTCTTCTTTTCCGCACGTTTGACGTCAAAACAAAAGTACATGAACATATAATCCAAGATATCAGTATATAGAAATATCGAGCTGTTGGCAGTTGAATAAGCACCCTCTTGTTATATGGAGACGGTTATTGGTATCCTGAACACCAAGTATTAGCCTTATGATAGAAAGTAGTGGCAAGTCGAGTGTTGATTGGAACGGTTGATTGGAACGATAGCGGCGCAGGGAAATTTGTATATATTAGAGGATACAAGATAATCAGACAATTGTTGACACTGTAAGTACTCCGAGGTCAAACTTTATATTTATTTAGTCCTCGGAAATTTAGATAGGCTGCTCACATCGAGGGTTTTGGTAGCTTAGTGTCTAATCATTGGGCTTGGTAATCTAGCACTAGACGGCAAAGTGCCTTATTAGCTTGGTGGCATTATATCATCAACCAACGTTGTCAACAAGGAAGGAACCAAAGTTATTCCACACTTGTATACACTGCAAATGTATCCATCAGCGCTGCCACGGAACTTCGTCTACGGTGCATATTTGTGAATTCTAGCATGCAATCTGCGTGAAACTCATATAGGAAACATTTTAAATTTCCATCTCAGGTTTGTACTTCAAGTCATCGTTGATCTTGTTTTCTTGTGGTATGCAGGTTAAACCCTTCACATGTAATCAAGCAGATGAGATAAGAAATTAAAATGAGTGTTATAAATAATGCAGTACTAACGTATCGGTTAGTTTGGCTTTTTGTACTCTGACCAAATATGCCAATGCACTTTCGATACTGCTCACCAGAGTAAGGCTACGGTCGATGGCTGCCATTAATGTCTTTATGAGTATCCAATTATTATATACATAAATTTTTGCTTTCCACTAGCTTATACCTGCTTTGTCCTCTCAATATTTACTATCAAAGTGTACTTGAATTTAAACATGGAATCGAAAGTACATATTATTAGTCAGAATTGACTTAGCTATCAATCCCCATGGTGAGATATCTCTGGGTGTTAATTTATGGAATAAGGCGACCGGGCATGCGGTGTTTCAAGAGGGTCTAACAGAGCAAGTCATTAGAGAGGATCAATAACCTATGCTATGTTGTTACATCACATGCCCACGGCACAATAATGTACCTGGAACCTAATCCGTGTCAAATGCTTCCGTTACATCGTCCGATTGCATGATGAAAACAGTTTGTTGCTAGATTAAATTATATAGCGTAGGACTTATTGCACGAAGGTTGTTGAATCGGCTTATGTGAACAGCCTTTGAAGCAGACTCACTTAAACATTTTTATATAGTTAGTCCACGCGAAAAGCCGACAATTGCAGTCGAGCCCCTCATGTACTTGAGGATATTGTCTACATATCAGCCAACCGTGAGTTATATTTATGAATATACGAATATGCAATACCGTCAATTGACCAAAAGTCAAACGAAAATCAATCATTGTGTAATTGTATGCCCTGTGATAAGAATTAGCAGCGAGTTCTAGTTCGTCAAATTAAGCGTTTCCATGTCATGAAAACTTGTCCTTTGAGGTTGATCTTAAATATATCCAATAAACTTTACTCCAATAAACTGTATGCGGCGATACTTGTTTGTCTAATCGCCTCTACGTAACCGATAGAGATCACGGTATAAGCCTTAAAGCTGAACAAGCAAAGCCTTTGGACATAACATCCAAATCATGTTTCAGACAAACAATCATCGTTATGCTGCGACACCGTCAAATTAGTCAAAAAGAACGCATCGACCAACCTAAATACCTGAAGCACAAAGTCGACTAATGTTGAATTCTGATAAGAAAGTCTATAATTATCCGCAGTGCAATTATTTGTCAGACGTTATACACCATCATTGCGTATCAAAATAGAATATATACCGTGAATGTTCATCGATGACAAGAATATCATCTTTACCGCCTTTAAGAACTAATGATGACTGTCTATCATCATTGAAATGTACCACAGAAATATGTTTAAATATAGCAATCAAATGCTTTGTTTAGCTACTTTTAATCACTGCTCAATACATTAATTCTTACACACAAGAACAATGTCACTACGCGTTCGCAACATGGAATTTCATTCAATCACCCTGTATCCGATACTGAATCCAATATAAGGAAAACTGGTTAGACATTTTATGAGTGAGAAGACATAAGTAGCCATCTATATGGGTTAGTGGTTAGACTTATTATGAATGAGAAGACTAGGGCAGCTATTGAAGAATAATGTTGACAATAAAAGGTCACAATTCTTCATTGTCCCTCGTCTGGGGAATATCTTGCAAGAAATAAAACCAATAAGAATATTAGGAAACACATTGTTGATCTTGAACATCATTGTATTGGTATCAAGATCATTTTACGCCGGCTTCCTGTCGCGATGAATGCCTTAACAACCTCTAGCGATAAACCTGATGCAGGTCGTACTATCATACTTTGATATACTTTTTTCAATCCGTGTAACTTAGTGTGTTATATTGCTTGTTTAAGCGTGTTTATATAAGTAATTACTTGTTTCACAGAGCAGCGGTGTGTACTTTATTATGATTCACTTGTATAGACAATTACAGTACGGCCTGGACTTCACCATTTACACTGAATCATATTGATGCTTACAGAGCCACACATGACGAAACCGATGTGGAATAAGAACATCAAGCTATCATGTCTAAGTATATGCATTCGTTCACATACACATACCACCGTCGGGAGTATTTGTACATTTATCCCAGCTAGGATGTAGTACGGGTGTCGTTAAACTGATTTTCGCCGAGTAAGCTGCTCTGGTCGAGTCAGCTTTGCCGATGGTATAACCGGTCTGGGTGGCATCCATACTAAATGCTCTTAAGTGACTGTGGTTCTCATAGTTATATAACTGTTAGATTCATTACTCAACCTCGCATGAAGCTTATAGTACAGAGATATGGATTAGTGGTATTTGGCGGGTTATCCGCATTCGCTGAATGATTTGTGTCGGCTGCGTTTTACGCCACCGATATTAAAGCTGAGATTTATAGAATTATGGCCCGCACGTGACAAGCTCGATCTGGTTCTCACTTTGTGAAGCGCGAAAATGCATAATTGCTATTGATTGCAGGGGAAAACATTCACCATAGCCTGATTGTCCCTAGCGAGTAGATGAAGCCGTCGAACAAGTAAGCTGCCATCTAACTTGCCCGACGGAACAAGTCGTTTTTTTATATTCTATATTTTTTAAACAAAGCATATTAAGATCGATCGGCGATTCCGGTAAATTCCGCGTTTGTCATGTTTTCATACCATGACCGGGCAGGTAATTTTGTTTCATCGGACAAGTAAAAATTAGCAGGACTTGCCCGAGAGGACAAGCATTTTTCAGAGTTAGTGTTTCTCCCTGGATTGGTTAGTTCCTGATGCCGCAGAAGCAATACAGCCAGTTAACACACATACGACAAGAAATAGGCCGAATAACATCGTCTCAGCGATACGCTAAGACAATGTTCTTGAAATACTTTTCAAGACGAGCAGGCTCCCATAAATATATGTTATTTGCATGAATGTCCAACGATAACTAAGCAAATTCAAGATTACATCAAATGTAATGATGGGGTTACAGTGTTCGCTCATAACAGCATTGTCATGACAAATCGATCGTTATTTTCAGTAAATCGAGTTCTGTAACAATTCATAAATGGATACCATCTCGATATTTCCGTAAGAGAATATATTGCAATTTCGTTCGAGTTAAGGAGTTGAAAAGTATAGTGATAAATCATTATTTATATTATTCATTGATGATCAGACTCATAATACCCTGCATTATAATTGGGTCAGTCTTTAACAGTCTCAATTATTCAGAAGATAAGTTTGATGCGCCGACCTTTTTCGATTTCTTGCCATCGAAGATAGTGCCGTTAAACCATTTGGGTAATGTGTTTCACATATTCTAACATTCTCAGGGGACCCTGAATACAGTTGATCCTGTGTGAATACAGTACAAACTGAAATCGAGAAGATGGTGTTTGCTATCCACTACTCTCGGACTAGTAATTTAATCAAATGCACCCAAAATCGACATCGATTCTGTAAAATATACGCTGACGATGGAAAAAGTCCGATAAACGCGGGACTAATGTTAATTAGAGAGAACCGCCATTGAATCAAACTCCAAGCAAGCCGTTTGCTATTTCTACCACTTTGTGGATATTACTAATCCTATCACAACAGCCAAATGAATAGGCGCTGGGGCCTCGATTTGAAACTGACCTGTCCATCTATGAAGGCAAGGGCGGTCTTTGATATAATTCAGCAACTTTCAGACATAACCCAAGTTGCATAAAAACTGCTGTTTAAATCGATTCAGGCGATTTACTTGCTAAAATACATCACAATGCGCAACACTTGCATTTAAATGGGTAGTTGAGGGGATGGATTCGGGGGAAGTGGATAGCATATAACCAGCATGGAGCTTTATGATGAAAGGATACGAACCGGTAATAAATCAGGCTTTCACATGGTTCCCGGCTTGGCCATTTTATGATTGTTTCAATAAGGATGGTTCACAATTTTTAATCTAGAATTCATAAAATAATCTAACATCATCACTTAAATTGCCCGCAGTTTAATAATTCATATAATTAGTTGATACAATACTGGCCAGGTGTAATTCGGTATAATTCGGATGGCAAAATGTACATCTAAGAGATAATTGATAGCTTCGTACAATGGAATGTCGTAATGTTAGACTACCTATAATTATTATTCCCTTCACGAGCTACTCACTGCTAAAGCAGCTTCAGGCAATCTACGTTTGGTGCAGTGAATGCTTTCATTTCTCTTGAATATAAGCAATGATTGGTAAACATGTGAAGGATATTTCGCTCCATTGACCATATATGACGTGGCGGAATGGTTGACAGGATTTACCATTGCTTGACGCCTCGAGTTGTTCCATGGGGAAAACTATTAAGCAAGAACTGGCGATTAGCTGTAAGGTTAACCACTCACAAAGTCACATTCGGAACCATCCAGGTATCAGACCGCCACATAACAACAAATTGGAATTAGCAGATATTTATGCTAAATACACGAGAAGAAATCTTGATACCCAACAAAGTAAATCCATTCCACATATGCCTCATGGTACCCTTTACATTGGATATGTTAAACTATTTACGTTCGAACATTTGTAGAGGCGCCCTGTTCTTTCGCAGTAAGTATCTGCAGATATCGAACATTATCTGAGTCATAGCAAATGCCCGATCAGTTACTCACAAATTAACTCAGTATCAGTTCCCGCATGTTCGACTGGGTATTGATTGGGTAAATTATTGAGTGATATTGTATGCGATCCATCATTCACATTTGGATGATGGTAAGATATGTTAAAAGGACTAACGATTGTTCTCTTCCCTGTAATGCACCTGGGAAAATGAAATACATAGAAATCTAACGCACGTATCAATCACTCTGTAATTTGATTGATCAGTAAGTAGTAAAATTATCATTCTCTCAATCATTTAAAACACGCCCACATCATTATTTGTTCAAGCGTATTCCAAACTTGTCTGCCTTTACTCGGATACTCATTCTGGTTACAATAACAATGATATGTCTCGGGACAACGCTCATACGTATCGCCATTGAACAGAGACTTCAACCTGGAACTAGGTTTTACGTAGACCACAGATCTGCCTCAGTGTTATTGGTATCATGAGACATTCTGACAGACTGATAAAGTCCGAAGCTACTAGCTTTACTAATTATCAGGGATTATATTAAATGCAATGGATGGATTTCCTTTACATCCGTGAACTCATATGTCCCAATGCTATGTGATTAGTTCTCGAGAACTTGATGATAACTATATATATGAGTAAATAAACTCCTTTAAGTTTAAGCAATTCTAGGTACTGATCAAACTGAATGAGCTGTGAGTGTGTCTGAAAAGGTCAAATGCCACAAACATGTGATGCTGAAACAAATGTCTCTAGACCTTGAACCTATTTCAGCAGCGTGGCTGTGCCCGCAGGAATAACTCTTAATTTGTACTGATTAGAATTATTGTGGGTGTATTCATTAATTATCAATGGCGATAGGAATCAAAAACAAATTCAGTAGACGACGGGATGATACATATAAAACCACGTTAATTGACAATTGCTGGGTAATGAAGCTGCATGAATGCAGCGCAGTGAAGCCAAAAATATCCATTTATCTAATAGTTACAGCGAATAAAGAATTGTGGCAGTAACGCGAATTATTTTAATTGACGACTACATCAAGAATTAACGTCCACAAGGATGGCTTTTATTCACAAAATGCACCATCTGTTCTCGTATCAGTAATCACGTAGATGATATGGCATACGTTACCCCATATCATGTGAATCGGTACGTCCCGGTAAATAGTTTGATAAATATTATCATGCTAATCCGATATTAGCCTAAATAAGTCATACTGCAAAAATCATAAATGCATAAAAAATTTAACAAAATAATGATCAAGGTGAGATTTATAGTAGAGATGGCGCTAAATAACCAGTGTTGTTATGCATACGCATAGGATAAACCTGAAACACCAATGCACTTTTATTTGTAACGACATTGATGTCAACTGAGTGACAATGGCATGTTTGTGCAAAATAACTGGCAAATGTCTACCGAGGTTGTCCCACCTACAAGCCAGCGGTAAACGGATTTCGTTATATTGAACGAGGTTTATATGCTAAGTTCTTGTATGGCGCAATTACTCTTACATTTGCGCAAGATTATTCTTATATATGTGTTCACCAAATATCATGATGTGATTGACACCCTTAAACGTATTAGCAAAGTAAACTTGCTGCAGAACGTAATGCTTGCATACACTATACGGAGAACATATTTATTTAGAACGAGGCACTTTAGGTAAGCCCTTTCATGGGGAGAGGTTTTGTAACTTGGTCGACTAATTCTATGGTATGGTTATCTAGCCTTACACGCTAAGTGCGTCGTTACCTGTGTGGCTATTTGTTATCATAACTTTATCAACAAGCGAAGGCGTGGACGATGCACGAGTGGGCTATTGCGAACCTTGAAGACGAAAGCAACGGTTGGCCGTTACAACCACGATGAGTTAGTTCCCTAATGGTTATTTGGTGCATCTTAGCAAGTGCCCTCAGTATGTAGTTAATTCGTGCAATCTATTCGTGCGCAATCGACGCCCATTAAGGGATCCGCGAAAAACACTTTTATTCAACCTCAGGTAGATGCAAAATATCGGTAATCTTTGTAGCCACATTGCCTTATTTACCTTGTTACCGGGTCACACGGGGTGCCCCGAATAAGTGATTGGTGTGATGACACTTATGTAATCAAACACTTACACTATGCATTTTAAACAGGCACATGAACGCGTTATTTACGTGGCCTTAAATGAATAAAAAAAAATGTACGCTAATGCATAAAACGGCCTTTGTGAGTGTCGCGATTGACGCGATATGCGTGAATGCCTTGTTGCAAACAGAACTACTAAACATAGGTAGGATAAATGATCGGCAATTTTGGGATCCGCTTCATCTGCATTATGTGATTCAGCTTTATCGGTGTACTTAGTGTACAACATTGTATTTAATCCAATAAGATATCGTGTGGGCTAAGCGTATCTTCCTAGGATTTATAAAAATCGATGTTTCGAACATATCCAATATAATCGGCCTTTTGATATTCGCACAATTACAGTGTTTTGTTCACTGTGGATACATGTGCCATAATAGTGCTACGTGAAATATATATTCTACCTCCTAGCGTCTGGATACTAATCTCTTCCCCCTCAAAAGCATTTCCTATGGTCTTTCCTGAATAAAATGTTTGGCTATGAGAAGCCTCTGGAACTGCACAGTTCGAAGCATATAAGACAACGTCTTCGCTCAAATAGACAATTAGACGGCCATTGAAATTGTCCAATGCAAAATATAATTTGAACCGACGACTGCATGAAATTTGGTTGCAAGTGACCAGTCAACACCGACAGCCTTTTAGAGCCATTAAACGTTGTGACTCTGTTATAAACTTGATGTATCCATTCCAGAAAATCAAGTTGTCTAACGAATAACTTAAAATGGACAACATTACCCTCGCTTCTCGCAGACAAATGAAATAGCATCCATATTTCCTGTTTATGTTGCAAGAAACAATAAACTAGATATTAGCCTACGTCACCACAATTGTCTTTATAATTAAATTCAAGATGCCGTTCAGAATAAATAATTATATATCCAGCTTAAGTTCCATAGATCTATGAAGTGCTGCGTTGCATGGCAGCATCATCGACCCAGTTGTATTCGATGTGTCCTCTGAAAACGTACGCCATTGCTGCTTAATTGAGTTAGGCTACGGTTGTAGGCTGTCAATAATGCTTATTTTAGCTCACGATTGTCGGGATACATACACATCATTATGCTTTCCACCAGCTTAAGCGCTTATGCGTGCTGCACCCTCTCATTATTATCATAAATGATTTCGTATGTGGAACCTTGAGTACATTTGATTCCTAGGAATTCACTGAGCTCTCAATGTCTACGGTGTTAAATCTGCTGGCGTAAATTAGTGGCATTTGGGGACTTGGCAGACGGCATCACAAGAAAGTCTACAAGAGAAAGTCATTTAATAGGATCAAAAACATGGGATGATACAGCCCTCTCCAACGGAAAAATAATAAACCCATTCCGAGTCAAATGTTTCAGTTACTTTGTCCAAGGTCATTTCACAAACAGTGTATAGCTCGATTAAAGTCGATAGCTAACGACTTGCAAGCAAGATCGTTGTCGAAGCAGCTTTCGTGATAAGCATCTTACACAGACTTATTATACTTATACTCGGCCTTCATGAAAAACCAACAGTAGCAGACATGCTCTCTCGTGTCGTTGAAGATTAATCAATATATGATCGAGCCGTGAGATTTAGTTTTGAATGCAATAAAGCGATGCTTTCGATGCCGATAATTCAGTGGAACGACGTCGATATAAAAGGACCATGTGTATTTTTTATCTTTATGTTGTTCTAATGTTTGGTATACTGTTCATGGAATTATCCATACCCGCCGCACATGCAGTAGGTACATAATCATGGCTTGTTGAAACGCAAGTACGATATACTAAGCATTCTTTGAATGGTCATCGGTTAAAGCAGTTCACATTTTAACCATTGATATGACCTAGTGGTACGATGACTATCTATAATCATTTGAAGTGTCACATTACAATACGACCAAATGCATGATTAAGTGGTCATATCAGTGGCAGCTTCAGAAGACAACGCGTATTGGTGATTGCATAAATACAAAATTATCAGACTGCATTCTTAAATGAGCACAAAAGCCTTGAATAAGATGATATTTGGCTACACATCCTACGGCGTATACACAAGGAAACGCCACAATGACTAAACACTTAGCCTGTGACGATCCACGTCTCGCTACCACAATTCATTGAAAAGGAACTTAAACCTCACTAACAGTCAACTTGAGGTAGATGAGGACAATTGTATTCGTGGCATGTGAAGATGAAAAACAAGGGGCAGAAGCAACTTGTTTGCAGTTGGGTTGTAGCTTGGAATCCTGGTTGAGTGGCACAAAAACTCGTGAGGTAGGGGTGCAGGTGCGAGGAGTAGGGTGTGTGTGCATCGCACAGCTTTGGTTAGGATTGGCCCTAGGCGGGAAGGGGTAAAGCCAATCAATTTCATTACAATTATTATCTTCTATTTTCGATAACTATGATGCAGGGATGTATTCGTTTGTGTTGGATTCAGACCAAAGGTGCATGAAAGTGGAGTCATGGAGTACTATATGGTCGAGATATATATATAGATATATATATATATATATAGAGATATAGATATATATATAGATAGATATATATATAGAGAGAGAGAGGATATAGAGATAGAGAGAGATATAGAGATATATATATATAGATAGAGAGAGATATAGAGAGAAGGAGATATATAGAAAAGAGAGAGATAGATATAGAGAGATATAGAGAGAGAGAGATATATATCTCAGATATATCTCTATATCTATGTTTTTTTTCTATATCTCTATAGCTCTCTCTCTCTCTATATATATATATAGATATATAGATATATCTAGATATAAAGATCTCTATATAAACATTCTTTATATGTATTTCTATATATATATATATAAATATATATACATATATATATATGTATATATATATAGATATACAGATATCTATATATATATATATATATATACATATGTATTTATATATATTTATATAAAGTCAATCAATTTCATTACAATTATTATCTTCTATTTTCGATAACTATGATGCAGGGATGTGTTCGTTTGTGTTGGATTCAGTCCAAAGGTGCATGAAAGTGGAGTAATGAGTACTATATGGTCTATATATAGATATAGAGATAGAGATATATAGAGAGATATATATATATATATATAGATATAGATAGATAGATATAGAGAGAGAGATATATATATATAGATATATATATATATATATAGATATATATATAGGGCGATAGCGATATAGAAAGAGATATAGATATATTTACATAGAGAGATAGAAGGGAGACAGATATATATATAAGGATAGATAGATATATCGTAGGGACATATATATAGAGAGATATATGTATACATAGATATATATATATATATTATATATATATATATGACATATTATATATATGAACATATATATATATATATATATATATATATATCTAGATATATATATAATATATATATATATATATATATATATATATATATAGAGATATATGCACATATAGAGAGATACATATAGATATAAACATATATACGATATATATAAATATATATATATATAGATATATATATATATATATATAATATATATATCTATATCTATAGATCTATCTATATATATATCCTATCTCTCTCTCTCTATATATATCTCTATATATATATATCTCTCTCTCTATCTATATATATATCTATCTCTATCTCTCTCTCTCTCTATCTATCTCTCTCTCTCTCTCTCCTCTCTCTCTCTATATATCTATATCTCTCTCTATCTATATATCTCTCTCTATATATATATATATATGCATTTAGGGTTTTATCAAACTGGTCAATATGATTGTGCAGATAATATGATGGTAGCCTGCATTTAATTCTTAATGCCTCATTAGCATTGTTAACATTTTTTTCACTGTCAAGCGGGTCAGAATATAAATTAAGGATGTTGCAACGAGGCATTTATTGCATTGCATTTTTTTTCGATGAGGTTATAGTTACAAGTTAATTATGTGCATACAGAAAATGTGAATGCATAAGGTATATATTTTGTGCCTACAGAATGCCGGAAATCACCTGACTTCCCAATTGAAAGCACACGCTACAATGTGTCTACGTTTTCACTCCTGTGTGAGGTTGTTCTTTTGTTTTGAATGTGCATTTGTATGTTAATTCCAACAGACTACAATCACCCCAAAGCCGGTGATTTTTTCACAGAATACATTGTGTCAATATTTAAAATGCGGCCACACCCAAAATATTGTAAGCGTCGCCACATTCGCATGCTCAGCAAAGCTTTGAGTAGCTCTATCGATGGGATTGGTATATGACAGGAGAGCTGGTTAGTTAGCGATCGGCATACCACACGCATTTGCGAATCTTGTTTCCCTACCATTAGACACTGTAAGCGATATTTCGTGGCACAATAAGCATCCTGCTAGCATGCAGTCGGTTTATATGTAGAAATGACAACTCCGTGCACAAATGATCCACTCATTTACTGCACAAACATAATCTCTATAATCCAGTCTCTTCTGCGCAACGCAAAGTACTACAGAATTGACAAATAGTTTAGTGTTGCTTTATAGCTGAACTCTCGTTATAAAATAATCTTACCCACCACCACGAACTACATAGCATGTTTGCTTGGGCGAATACATATTGTCACCATTTTGTTGTACACATCTTATGAAGTGGAAAAGCATTGCCCAACAGCATTGATATATTAAAGAATGGCAATCTACCAGCAGGGTGATGTAGAATTGCACCAATGACTGCACAATTCGTTCTTCACTGGCTCATACCAACACATTAGTTGGCAAAAGACGGCACCGTGTTGCAATATTAGTTATCATGTGGGCTCCACCAAACTAACATTCTGGTACCATCGTCTTCAGTGGTTGTACATTTATCCTGAGTTTTGATGCAGTACGGGTAACACCCACAAATTGCAGCGGACGGGTTTTAACCATCATTGTATGCCAGAACGCATGTTTTAGGCCATTTACTTAATGCTCTTGTGCGACTTTCATCGAATGATCATCCAGGTAATAAAGCTAATCCTTGCAATATAATGTCCAGCATGCAGTAATGGTTACAAACCTGCTTGTACACGACCACTAATCTACAATTACAGCACGTAGGCACCATTTCACTAGTAGACGCACAAATGGGACGAATAATTATAGGAAACAAACAGTACGTGGACGCAGGATCGACAGTAGCTCCTACTTACATAGCGACGAGTCGGTTTTCCTGATTCAGACCATATTTACGGTGCAATCATTGTTATAGTGGAGGCCATCCATGCGGCTGTTAGCCAGGAAACATAGCGCTCCTATACAGTATGATTCCTGGTTGGTGTATATCCGATGCATCTGTATGCATCATAAAAATAGCCGCCTATGCAACACTTTCCGCAGAATATCTTCGAAGCGACGAGCTCCGCCTCTTTTCCTCGAACCTGTCACTTTTATGGATTTTCTACTGGGTATGAACAACACTATCTGAATAGCGTATTTTCAGGGAAGCAATAACACCCAGCAAAGCGCTAAGAACGAATCCGCTCGGGATGACATACTGCTGCGCCGTTCCCACCTCCTCAATCCAAAACCCCAACAATAGCGAGGCAAACGATCGGGGCTTCTAAGAGAAGGCGCTTTCTAGATGTGTAGTTGTGCATTATCGGCACTATCAATACGTTGCGGGAAGCAGTTACAAAGATTTGTTGTCATTGGCTCTGCGATATACTGTTATACCACCTGGTTATGAAGGCCTGATCCACGAGCTGTAAAGTTATATGCAGAAATCTATATGGCTCGCATATTGTATAAATACCCGCGCTAGTGATGATCAGACAGCTGCTGTACTAAAACAAAGCCATTCACTAACACACGTCAGTAAGTCTATTTCAACTCCAAACATGTTGTTTGTGATCAATTAGACTTCTGCGCTTTTCGGCGGCAGATTTTTATTTTCAGGTGGTATTGACATAACAACCAATCATAGCATCCATAATTTTTTTATCTATATAACTACATCTGTACAATATTTTGGTTAATACAACCTTCTGACTACACAATTAGGCAAATAATGATTTCAGCTGAGTAAATTGTCAAATTACAATTGTATTATAATCTTTTCCGCTATCTGAGCGATGTTGTTATGTCTTTGTAGTAAATATACTATGCTGAATCGTGCATTGATTATACGGAGAAAATATTGTGAAGCAATAGTACGTAATAGAGGACACAAAATAATCAGCCCATGGTTGATACTGTAAATTGGTCATGGCCACCGTTTATATTTATCTATTGAGTTGGTACATAACGTACATATTTATCATAGTAAACGGTAATTTAGGTAAGCCCTTCACGAAGAGGCTAGGTAATTCGGCCGTAGACAACAAAGTGCCTCATAACCTGAATGACTGCTGATCTTCAATTAACGTTATCTACAAGCACAGTAGGAACGAATCGTATTTAAATAGTACTTATCTATGCTGCACTAGACTCTTTTTGCACGGTCACAGGGCTCACAAGCACTCTGCTATGGCCACTTGTGGAGAACATGGATGGAATAGACAGTAGCTATCCCAGAGATTGTTTCTATCGCATGTTTATCGCTTTGCTGATATTGATTTCCCAGTGGGAAGCATTGATGAACATCAATCAAGCGAATATGGTTGACAATAACTTTTAGTATAATATACATGATTATGCAGAATAAGTGTGATTAAAAGGGTCTGATCCCTGAGGCGTCCACAGTTTTGTTTTAGAATTTCGGGAAAGTTAAATAAAGCTTGTAAATCCCAGTGTGTGATGCAGCTCTTCCGTCCTTGACAAATGAAAATAGCCTAAATTCAGCGTACGGGTTTTGACCTATCATTCTAAGAGTGAAATCATGTTATAACCCGTTTACTAGATGTCCATGACTTTAATCGAATGTCATTAATTTAAATCCCGCAGCACAATGTTTAATATGTGCTTACTGAAATGATATTTGATGGACGATTTGACATGAGGCACAAGTCACAAGTGAACACATGAATCATTTATTGAACCAAACTAGCGTCTGCTTAACTTCCGGTATACATGAGGTGTATGGCAAGCCAGATGTAACATAAGCGATATTATTACAGTTACCTTTTAAAACCTACTGCCATTATTCTACAAGTACAGCACGTCAGAACAATCTCACCATAAGACGCCCAAATGGGGCGAATACTTCTGTGAGAGACAAACAGTACGCGCACGTGAGATAAGTAGTAGCTCAGAGTTCCTATGCCTGACCCAAACCATATTTACGGTTGAATCATTGTCATAAGAGAGATCATCAACGAAGCTGTTTGCCAGGAAACATAGCTCTCCAACATAATAGGATCCTTTATTGGTTCATATGGAAATATATCGATTGACATTGTGATGATCCAATATATCTGTAAAAGTAGTATAATTGGCCTCCTCTACAACGGCGTCTGAGTTTATTCGTAGCGATGCAGACCTCGCCTCATTCTCGATACAACCAAATTTATGGATTCTATTCAGGACATACACTTTGCATTACTTGAACTAACGGTTGTGGTGTCACATGTTGCTGTTCTTATAGCATATATTTAATCTATACTGCAGAAGATTGTTTATTACAATGTCAGGACAGCATGAACACTCAACAAGACGCTGAGAACGAATGCACTTAAGATGACATATTGCACCGCCGTCGCACCTCCTCGACCCACGTCATCATCATCATCATCATCATCATCATCATCATCATCATCATCATCATCATCATCATCATCGTCATCATCATCAGCAACAGCAGCAGCAGCAACATCAGCATCATCAACATCATCCCGTGTTTGCCTCTCTGAGTAGCGAGAGTCTCATCCAAATCCACCAATACACTCGAAGCCACGGCTCTCTGTCCCCGTATGTGCATTCATGTCGCCCAGTAAAATCAGTAGTTCACCATTATTCACCTTATCTGTCAGTGTCTGCAGCCCTTCTTTAAAACTCTTTTTCATCGCGTAATCGAAACCTGTCTGAGGAGCATATGCTGCCACCACAGACACAATTACATCTTTCAGCTGCGCTCTCACTGCCATCAGTCAGTCATTCACTCTGATAACCCCAACCACCGTTTTCTTGATGTCCCCACGTATAACTAGGCCTACACCATTCTTCTTCTCCTCTCCATCCGTCTCCATCTTGCAGTCCATACCCAGCTCTCTTGTTCTCTGCTTTGTCCAACGTATCTCCTGAACGCTGAAGATGGTAATCCCCCTTCTCATCATCATCTGCTCCACCTCCATCTCGTTTCCTTTCAGCGTAGATACGTTTAGAGTCGCCCCTCGAGTTTCTATTATTTGGTCTTTTGCATAATCTCTTCACGTCGTTATAGGCTGTTGCACACCGAGGGAACTACATATATGTACAAAACTCAACAGGTGGAGAGCTTTTACGTGCGGGAATACTTACTTAATAAAACTATATGTTTTAGATTACGACACATCTAAGTGACTAAATTTATTTAAGGTTATTTAACGAAGCAGTTCTAGACAGTAAGCTAATTCACTGAACTGTTTAAGTGCGTATGAGAACGTCAAATGCCACAAACCTGCGATGATGGGACGATTACAGCAGCGTGACTGTGCCCGCGGGAATAACACTTTATAACCCTGTGTGTGTGCTGACTAATGTTATCGTCGAAGAGGGTCGAGGTGTAAATGTAAATAAAAATCGGTAGTCAATAGGATGATCCCCATGTCAAACACGGTAATTGACATATGCTTTATAATTGCCTCTATATGGTCAAGTAGGTGATATGGGATGTTACCCAATAGAATATGTGTAGACAAGTACCGGTATATGTTTCGATAAATACTTTATTTGTCGATCTCAAATAAGTTATATCTCAAAAATTACAACTGCATCCAAGCAGACTGTTCATTTATACTCACAGCAATAGGCTAATGGCGTCACTGCTTGTACTGCCTTTATCATAAATTATGAGTGCAAGAATTAGAACACTGTCGGACCAGGAGTACTATAACTGTTATGTATACGAATATGGTGAACCGACTACGCTGATGTCATAATGCTTTTCTTGTAACTGTAAGGCGAGTCAAAGTAAGGTTTGACCCCCAAAAAATTGCAAGAAAAGCTTTTTTTGTCTTTTTGTGTTCATTTAGCTGTACTTAAGCGCATCCTAAAAGTTTACCAAATTTGAGCCACCGGAAAGTGGTGAAATTACATAATATCCAATATGGCCGCCATTGAATTATGAATGTACAGCAAACTTTTTAATGGTTGGTTTTAGACCCCATAAATGTATTACAAACATATATAAATGTGATACCTTAGATTCAAATAAGGTCATGATGAATTCACCTGGATGTCCCTATGACGTAATATTGCATCATCATGACGTAGTGGGTTGCTGAATAGATCAAGACAGCCAGAACTGGTAGAAAACCAACATTTCGGCTCTTGATAATCAATCAGATGTACATACACAAGGAACCACAACTTGGAAGGGCTATTGAACCATCTACGTCATGGTCATACGCCATACGTCACACATCATAAATTACCAAAATGTCCCAAATAATTGACATAGTACACACCTGAATTTTCTTATCAAGTTCAAGTGTCATTTACACAATATAATTGTTCAAAACACAGCATGGTTATTATCATCACAATCTTCTTCATCGGAACCGTCTATGGTAGAATCACTATTATGCGGATTGTAACATGACTCAGCTTGGCGGGGTCCACAAGCAGAAGTACATGGAAGACCGTACTTCCTGCAACTACATCGAGTATTACTACAACCTGTTGTACAGTTACAATGGATAACCTTGAGAAGCCTTTCTGGAGCCGATTTCTGGTCCGTCATAACAGGTAACAAAATGTTGTCTTCACACTTCCAACCCCAGTCCTTTGGGTCCATGTTTTCATCCTTTCCCATCCACACCATGATCTGATAAAATGAACGTTGAGAGTGGAACTTTGCCGCAGATTCCGTTGGGGGCAATTTCTCGGGCTTCACAAATGATTTAGCAGATGAAACCTTTTTAGCAAGCAATGTATTTCTAAGGTTTACCAGAGATGTGCCAGCTTTTCCTCCAAACAAAGAAACAAAGACTTTGCATCCTGAATCAACTATTGTTGCCACATCCTGACCAAGCTCTTATCTGAGAATCATTTTTCATCACTTTTTGGAAAAGGGATTTCTTGCCAATACCATAAATCCTAGAAGTGCTATCACAACATGCAAAAGCATGTACAAACAGCAGCTGTGAAGATATGTCATTTCCCAAGAGTTCCTTCAGACGGACAATGTCATATACATGTTTTGCTTTCTTTTTGTCCGTTTCTTGCTGTCCCTCTCAGTGTAATGTAGAAGCAAAATCAGAAGGTCCGTGTCTTCCACAATCAAAGTTGTGTCTCGATGTTGTTGCTGCCTTCACAATATGAACATCTGCATCTCCATGCGAATTGATGACTTCGCAACCCCTCTGTTTCAGTTTGTCACCGATGAGGAGGATTAATTTCTGTTTATTAGAGTCCCTTGATAAGAAATCCTCCATTCTGCCAGAGGAAAAGACGGTATTCATTTCAAAAGTCACAAGCGGGTGTGATTTCGTTTGTCGTCTCTGATGTTCATTGGCCTTGATGCTAGGCTCTTCACTGTATCCGTCAAAAACTACTGTGGCTTGTCCATACTTGGAAAGGGTGAGATTGGCATACTCCTCGGCAATTTCCTCGTAGGTCATCCCTTTTTTCAAAGACAGACGGTGAAGTAAGGAGCCTCCGTCAAGCACAAAATGTTTTGAATATGGCGTCAAATCTGTTAGAAAGGCCATGCTGGAGCTGGAGGATTCATTTGCGTAATCCCGTAGAGCATCAGCCAACTGTGGCTTGTCAGCCTTCTGGAACACATGTTTTGCCGCGAATAGGGCAGGAGGATATGGACTAAGTTCGTAGTCCATGATATCTTGCAGTGTCAAGTCGCCAGCTTGTACTACAAGACATCTCTGGAGTTCAGAATTTATCATTTGTTCGGTATTCACTTTCACTGACGATGAGTCACCAAGAGTCATGGCTTTGTCCTTTCGTTTAAAGGAATAAGTGAATATTGGCTGCCCAACCATTTTTTGTACTATGGCCTTTCCGACAGCTCCATATTCATGTACATTGACATCTGCGTTGGCCACTACACCAGTCACAACATTTCTTAATGAAGAATCCTCAGCAAATGGATTGCAGTCAACTAATTTTTGCATCAGTTTAGTACTGTCCTCATGATCACGTTGCACCCTTGGCACTGTGGCATCTTTGTGCTGTTCACTTGAGGTAAATGATTGTTTAGAGAACTCTTGCATCGCAAGGTTGTACGCAGATGACACGGATGATGACAGTGTCCAGATGGTCCTTAGTTACTCTGTCATGCCACTTCCTCTGGTTAGACCACCGCTACTTTGGAGGGAACGCATGAGAGTCTGTTCAATAGTTAGATCCGATCCCAATCCTGCCCAGAACTGGTCTGTCCTCCTAATAACATGTAGGCCGTTTTTAAATTTTGTAACAATGTCTGGAAGCTTGTGACCTAGTTCATTCATGCACTGTAGGTAGAGTTATGCAGACTTAATATAATTGAAATGTCCAGCAGCTGCGAATATCGGAATGCAATCAGACACTGCACTGAGATGCATTCTCCAGTCGCCTTAGCGATCAACCGAGACAGTCCTTTAGTAAGAGCATGAATATAATGAAATCATATAAAACACAAGAGTGTGCAACCACAAGTGGGCACAGCTCATTCGAAGACCTTTCCCTTCCGATTAATCCCATAAAGAGGGACGGTATATATTTTCATGGGTAGAACCCTTTAAACTTGTGATAGCACTGAAATAAATTATCTACAATTTTCACTGCTTTTGAAATTAGCAGCTTCCAATAGCAGGCTTCTGGCAATTTTGAATATTTCTAGCTTTGGCTTCCCATATAATGTAGGCATGCCATTGAACCACGGGGTTTCACTTTCATTATGACTATTCTATCTACTCAGGCCTGAAATGGGCCTATTTTAATCTTGTTTCACCTACCTTCAGGGTCAGGAGATGCAGAAGATAATTGGTAATATTAGAGTTGTCTACATGATTAGTTTGTTTTTGTTGATTTAAGGAATATTGTGTTTACAAGAGATAATGAAATAATGAGCTGCTTTTGTTTTGATCTTAAGTCTTTGATGAAAGGAAAGATGGCAGCACTGTAATCATATGCAGAGCTAATTAGTAAAATGTTACATTGAAAATCAATATTTACCTGTATCCTTATTCTTGTTAGTCATTATAATAAGGGCTTGTATGCTGGCAGTAACAACCAAATGCCAATTAGAAATGTGATTGCTTTAGATAACATGGGCCGGGATGGAGGGGGAGTGGCCTCATTCAAGGTTGGCGGGGTGGGGTGGGGGTCAGCTAGGATTACTCCTAACGAACAGGGCACCTTCATCAGAACTCTGTCTCAATGACACTGAGCTGAAATGGAAAAAAAACAACTCCTAAAGCATGCTTATAACAGCGTTTTCGTGTGAGAAATCTCAAATCATGAACCAAGGAGACATTTCAAACAAATACCAAACAGGGGTAAAAATCCTAAAATTGACCAAGATTTACCCTCTAATTTTAGGAAACCTTTGCTATCTTAATGTTCAAACAATGAAAAACAAAGAAACAATAGTTCTTGCAATTCCTTAATTAATTGGGAAATATAAGGTTTCCCTAATATGTACCCAAAATACCAGTTTTGGGGTAGGGGTGCCCCTATTGCACCCCCATCGGGATGTCACACATGAAAGAAACCAGGTTCAGGTGAAAGGTTGACCTCAAAAACATTAGAAAACATACTTACATAATCAGTTTTGGGTGAAAAATGGCTGAGTTATGGGCAGCCAAAAATATTCAAGCATTTTAATAATTTTGGCGGCCATCTTGGAAATTGCCAAATTAACCCACTTTCCGGTCATCCGAGTTTGGTAAACTTTTAGTATGTTAATCTACAGAAGTTCAGGAACCAAAAACAACCAAGAAACGTTTTCTTGCAATTTTTTGGGGGTTTTTTTTCTTGCCCGATTTTTTGGGATTGGTATAATGCTTACCACGCAATGGAGAAAACAGTTGGTTGAGTTAGAATTAAGTGAGGCCGGTAAGAAATACGATATCCCTAACATTTCCACAGCCAGCGATCGGTAGTTAGGCAGTATAATTAGAACATAAATGAGGATACAAGGTAATCAGCCAATGATTTAGAGTTATTCCGGGACAAAATATATATTCATATTAGTCAGAGGTAATGAAAAAAAATACCTTCAAGAGGAGGGCTTTGGTGGCTAAGACGACTCATTTTATGGCTTAGTTATCTAGCTCAAGCCGGCAAAGTGCCTTATTACCTGGTTAACTTTTGATCATAGATCAACGTTGTCGACAAGCAAAGGAGGATACATTACCCTGCCAGTCCCTGTCTACGCTTCAATATGATATATCAGCACTTACACTGGATTCCGTTCACGGTGAATATATCATGGCTGAAGGTCAACGGTTGAAGCACGACTATTAGCCATTGATAGAGGGCAAATGTCAACCTGTCGGTGAAGGACAATGCGTGCATACACCATGGGACGGATCAATGTCTGGTAATTTGTGGTGGTGATGCTCTGTGTAGTACATCGAATGGCGGATATGGCTATCTCTCAAATTAAATACACAATTCTGCTTAATTGACTATCACCACATCATAAACCCTCTACTTAAAACTGGCAGACATACTGTCCTATATCACTAATATTTCAGCATAATTAAGGTTGAATGACCATCCCGACTGTATGATTCGTTTATTTCCTAATGTGGTTAGGCTCGCGACTCATGATTGCGCCGTATTCATCACCATTCAATCTGTGCCTGAGATGCTTTATATACCGTTCTATGCCCTTTTCATAAGCGGACTGCGCGTGCCAGACCAGCGACACACTAATATATCATTCTGGTGCATATTGGACCAAATTACCATGCGCTTAACCATTCTTCGGATAAAGCCATTTTGCCACTTTGGGTTCATTACTAGGCGATAATGTATGACTACTAATTATCGCCGGTGAGTTTTCACCGGAGGCACGAGCCACGTGTACATTTTTATCTGATATATGTGGGGTATGGTTAGCTATATATTGTTAATTGCCTTACCGCCCCGGAACATGGAGGCATAAACAACGATAATTAGCAGTGATGAATGCGAACGGCTGAGCACACAAGCTATATTCGAAAATATGTATAAATGGCATGTTCCTAGTGCACAGTGAAGGGTTCGTTAGATACAGGCTGTAGGAATGTTGAATCAACCATCTGTACATGATGAGAGCAATGTCCCATGCAGGGAAAAGTCGCAGGCTACCCGTTGCGATAACTATGACCGTTCCTCAATATCACCCAGCTTCCTTGTCGATTTTAGAAAGTCCATCCAGCTTCCTTGTCGATTTTAGAAAGTCTATCACCGGGCAGATCATAATTAACATGGCTAAAACTATGGAAGCGCCTGGTAATAAAACACCTTGCAAAGGGGTTTTCCCAAACGTGCTTTGCTTGCTGAACGTTTAGGATTATGGTCGTTTAAGCAACCTTCTTGAATAGTTTTGTTCGACGATAGCGACATTTTCATCAGACTCTCATCCGACACAGGTGGTTGCTGCCGGTTGCGCTAATGCGATTCAATTATTTCAAATTCT